>LS504846.1:279091-366104 GCA_900490845.1 Pristionchus japonicus | reverse complement strand
TGAAAGCTCTCCTTCCGATTTTTGAGTAACGCAGTATGCCAACTTCAGGAAACAAAAGTCCCAGAAGGAGTAAAACCGATTTCTTTCAAATGTGGTCAACTATGTTCGAAGGCATCGGTAGTACACTGCGTACCATGTTTCACCCTCCGCTAATGCCGGTAAGCGTGCAATAGTGATCAAAAACCTGATTTTGAACACTCAAAATCACCTGAGGAATTGAAGTTCGAAGAAAATTTCTGATAAAAGTTTGGTCATTTGAGCTCACTAACACAAAGCAAAAAGAATTTTGAGTCTAGCTCGAACGGCTGAGAAGATATGAAAATCGAATTTTTGAACTTCGCGCGCACCTTGCGCGCCACGTTAGGAGTACGAAAGGCCAAATTGGCCGGTTTCGTGGACAAGGACCAAACACCTTCCTGTGGCGTTAGTATGGAGGACTGAATCGAATATCCCGGAAGGATGTCCGCCCGATGCTAAATTTTTACGGAGATAGTCTCTTAAAGAATCTCTTACATCTGAACGATAAGGAAACCAGATGTGAGTGTTCGCACAAAGTGCCGATTTGCTGTTGTTGATCTGCAATTGGTGAGTCTAAATGAATTCACATAATAGAGTTATTAACCTACCGTGTCATGTAGTCTCGAAGGTGCATTTACCAGTGCAAAGAATGTGAAAATGCATAGAAGCATGAGAGGCCATATGAAGAGAATATCCTTGGAACAGTTGCATATTATTTCTGCGCAAAATTGAACGACCTACCGGGGAGAAGGTTTCCTTGGGTCTGCGGAAAACTATGAAAATGGTGAAGATCATAGTTGGAATGATCGTTGCCATCATTATGAAAGCATAGCGCTGAAAGGTCAATGTTAGCAGCCTTGATCAGACACTTGCAAATTATATGTGAAATCAAACATTGAACATCTTGTCAAGACACTTCACACATTCCGTAAGACGGCTGTGAACCTGCAGCCACAAATTTATGAGGATGCTGATTGGTACGAAGAGGAAACCTTCATCATCTCGACTATGTAGTTGCACAGCGAATCATCACTCATTTCACTGTTGTCGATGGTCTACAATTTTCAATTTTCTTTCCCTGCTCTTGCTACCATACCGATTCGATTTGTTCATTGAAGTAAACGAATTCGTAGTTCGTCGAGTGAATGAGTAGACAATACGTGTAGATAGCTACGGCCCAACACAACTTGCAGTACAAACTGGTCAAATGTACGACGACTAAGAGACGTTCGTCTCCGAATATCTATGGAAGATATTCAGTTTATAGTTTAAACTACTCTCACCTTGTGTATTTCTTCATCTGTGTAGCCAACCTTTATATGGAGGACAGATCTGCTAATTATAAGTACCATGTAATAGCAGAAACACAAAGCTAAGCAAAAACGTATTGGCATTATGTATTCGATTTGCTAACCGGTAACGATATAGAACGAATTCATAATCATCGAGATTTTCTTTCGATAATGATGAATGCCAGCACCCTATAAAAAGGAAATGAATAGTTGTCTCAAGTGAATTACCTTATTTGCTTCGTACAACAGCTCGAGCAGCCTCGTTGGCTGATTCGTATATTGCCAATAAGCCAAGAAGATCTGGCAATTGAAAAAGAAGGTATGCATTGAGTTCTGGTAAGCGAACCGTTGAGAAGGTAGCCTGAAGTACCCAAGTGCAAATACTGATTGAGAAGGCGGTTCGTTCGGGGTGGAATGGACTAGTGAGGATGATGAACCCTACGTAGCCCACGAAATACAAGTCTGCAACAAATTGCAGACAGCAAGATTTCACAAATGAATTGAGTGCAGAACGATTAAAATTCGAATATTGTTAAACTCACTGATTATGCAAGTGAGAGTGGCAATAATCATAGAAATACAGCGAGCTCTCGGGCTTCGATCGCTGTAGAAATTAACTCCCAGTAAGAAGCAGAACTGAAAGGAGGCCGTTCAACGAAAGGATTATCAACGTACATAGCAGATCCTGTAGAAAAGCATGTCTACTTTGTAATCATCTTCCTTATCAGAGTTGTCAGTGTTAGGCACTCGCCCCTGAATCACTCAAGTTTGCGAGGAAGGAAAAAATGGATAAGACCGTCTGCTATGATCACCTCTTCTACAGATATTCTAGAAGGGTTCTTGGACTTTGTGTGATCCGCGACGATCGGATCTTCCTTATTGGAACTGTCTCTGATCACACTTGGCATCGCTAATGTACACAGCTGTTCACATAAACTGTTATTGATTGTCAAAAAATAAGTTGCAATAATGAATACCTGGCGTAGAGAGTATTGATATGAGAGAGTAGAGGGATATTGGAATGTTATTCTCGCAAAGGGCAGAGATAGATACAAACATTCGAGATTAACAATTAATCTATCCTGAAAGGATGTTTATTCTATTCATGTAACAAAGAGCGGGAATCATTGAAAAAGAAAAAAATCATACTTGAACCTCTCATTGTCATGTGAACTGGCGAACTATAACTTTAAAAACGATGAAATCAGTAACGGAATCCACATCTTTCAATTCTATCTGTATCTGTTGTGTGTATAACGAGAAGAATTCGAGAATACAGAATACAAGGACGGAAGGGTATCTGTCCCATCTCTTCAAAGTGTCTGGTTGCACTGTGCATTGCAAGTATTGCTATCTAAGCAGAGTGCTTGATCGTTCCTTGCTCCTGGAATGGGATGAGACTCAGCAGTGTAGCTAACCGTTATTTCAACTTTAGTCTCAAAATTGTCAAAGATGCAGGGAAGATTACAGTGTAACAATAGATTTTATTTCGGTTCGGGAATTTACAATCGAATGGGGGGATTCATTCCTATTCAGGAATTTCGATGGCGACACTTCCATCACTTCTCCTCACAGATTCCTCGAGGGCTTCGACCATCCGATCTTGCTGAATCGATTGGATTGATAATCCCATCTCACTCCCCTCTCACCTCTCTTTCCTCCTCCATGTGAACAGCCCTGTATCTCATTTCCATCACGAGAGAAGAGAGATACTGATACGCAGTCGTCTTCTTCTCCTGTAAAAAAATAATGCCATAGCGACCAATTTAGGCCTGTCCATCCCATTCAATACTACCTACTCGATTATTTATAAAAGAGTGAGATTCACCAGAAAGCGTATGAACTTCTTGTAGACGATGACTGCAATAATGATAGCGGCGATGAAGGGAGGGATGAATGGATAGAGGTTCCTGAGGGAAGAAATTATGATGCGCAGGGCTATTTGTTTTCCTCAGGACACTCTACTCGAGTAGATGACACTCAGAAAACACAACATTTTGTCTGTTAAAGGCATTCTTCGATATTGAACTCACAGCAGCTTTTCAGAGAAGGATCCTTCGGAAACGAGAGTGTCACTCATTTCGACAATCTAATTAGCGAATACTGAGACAGAGAGGTTGGAAGTACTGAAACACTGAGACTCCGCCCTTCAGAGAAATTAGAGAAACGTGTAGCACAGACCTTTTTTGCCGAATGTTGCCGAGGAGAATTTGAAGTAAAAGGAAGAGAAACGAGATAGAAGATGTCGACTTCAAGAAAGGGGAAAATCGAAGAAATATCGAGAATGAGGGGATAATAATGATTATACGAATACCTTTGGGACCCTGTTGAAGACTGGTAATACACCTTACAGAATAGATAGATCCATCTACTCATGAATTGCTTATCTGTTCAGTTTATTCATCTCTAAGCAATTTGATATTCACATTGCGCTGTTCTTCCATTGTCTAACACTGATACAGGATACATCTCGTCGCTATACGTCTTCATTTTTTATTCGTAAAACACAAGAAATACGCATGATGACAGACCATTTTGATAGGAAAAAAACTTGACAGGTTGATTGAGTCCAAAAAAAAATCGATCATTGTCTGCTAGTCATATTCTAAATCGCTGCTCAGATCTCCATAGGTCATGGATGCGATTCGATCTTCCAATGGAGGATCAAGCAGTTGACAACAAAACGAATGAGGGGCTGGTGTGACGGCACCTCATTCAACTGGAGAGCAAATTTACAAGAACTTACATAGGACAGTAAAAGAGGCAGTGAGGTCATCAGGCGAACTCCGTTTGGTTTATGGCAATAGCAGACTTTGTTTACGCTTTATCAGCAAATGCGTGGTTTTTGTATAGATTCTTGCTAAGAATAAATACCAGCTTACCCGTAGTCAAGGGCCAGTGTTTTGAAAAATTATCATGTGAAATTCTGTCAACTCAAATAATTAACTGGATAATGTTATCTTTATCTTTTCACCCCTCCCCATCCCCTCTCTCCTTCTCAATCCCCTCCATCATCATCATCATCCACTTCATCTATCGATGGGAGATTCATCGTGAGAGTGAGATGGTGAACTTCCAATGGATCCTCATTGAACTCCTTCAACCATCTTCCCCTTCCTTTCCTCTCTCCCAATTTCTGAATGTTCAACTCATTCATCGGTGGATTTCTCGCCGTGAAATAGAGTGGTTGGTGGTCGACGATATTATCACGGAACTGAAATGGGCGCATGATCTCATTAGGTTCCCATGACTTCCGAGCAAACAACTTCTTTTGGGGGTGCAAAACAGAGACGTACGGCAGCCATTTTTCAGCCCCTTCTGATATCACTCACTTGCTTGTCTATTTTGTAGGCGTGAAAGCATTCTTTCAGGAGAAAAATGATAGCGAGAGCAACGAGAAAACAGAAGGAAGCAATGGCGAAAGTGACGCCAGAACTGGAATAAAGAATAGTGAATTAGAGAAGTGGGGAAGCTATCTTACTCGACTGCATCGTAGTACTCAGTGCAATCCCATCCAGAGCAAGTCTCGTTGTGAAAGCAGAAGAAAGTGACGGGAATGAGCTTATCTCTGAAACATGTGGATGCTTTCTCACGAAAAGATACAGCACATATTCTCCAATCGATTCCACAGTTATGAAATCATAGTTGAAAAATCTAGGTGCCATGTTGCAACCCATATTTTTATGATAATCGCTATTGTAAGCAGGGTTCGCATCACACAGTGATTTCTAGTGATGTTCTTTAGTCAGGTGATGATAACGACTTCTCATACTTTCTCTTTCCTTGTTTACTTCCCCCTCGTATCGACTCACCCCGCTCCTCCCTCTGCCCATTCGAAAGTTTGATCGAGTAGAATGCGAGTACATCTGAAAGAAAATAATGAATGGAACTGGCTAAAATACGGTCCTGTAAATAACAGGAAGTCCCTCACTTCAGCGCCGCTTCCCTCGCACATATTCTTCCCTCGTTCGAGCCATTATTTGCGAAGACACACGTCTTATTGTCGGGTTCCACAGTATAATCGAGTGGCTGGAGCAACTTTGCGACTTCTCGAGCCTCCTTAGCATCTGTGGTCACATTCCACGCAGGGAAATTGTCTTCGAAGAAGTAGATTTGTCCCTCGAGAAGAAGAGGAGCAGTGAGGGACGAGGAGGCTACTTGACGGCGCCAGAGAGATTCTTGGAGATTGGCAGTTGTGACTCGAGCTCGGGGCTTCCATCCACCCGCTCTGAAATGGATCCGATTACTGATTGTGATTAGGATGGAGAGAACGTTGGAATGAGAAGATGGGTTTCTTACTTTCTCATTCTCTGCACCTCCTCTTGCTTTGGCAACCAAAATAAGCTTTACCTTGCCCTAGATGAGGATGAGCTGACTCGTTTACTCAGAGAGGGATTGAGAGCGGTTCGAGCAGCGGATAAACTCCGCTCTCCTTCGAATATTCCTGATAACAAAACGATGTTTGGGAAAGTTTGAACAAAACTGACCTCCTTTTGCGTGAATCAGTGCCACGGAGAGAACCAGCAGACAAATTGCACATTTCATTGGAATAGTTAGAACATTAGAGGCAAACGGAAGTAGTCATCAGCACTTTTTGCCCTGCTAGAGTGTGAGAGAAGGAAGGAAGACTCTATCTCTTCTCTCGCTCAATTCACCCCCTAACAACATGGGAAAAAGAGCGAGAGATTTCCATGGATACTAAGAGGGGAATCCATGAAGTTGAGAGTATGCTTTTACTCTAGTACTCCCTCACATGTTCTATCGAAATGTAGATGCAAGAGACAATGGAGGGAAAACAATAAAGAACATTCGCAATGAAAAGTACAGTTCGTCCCGAATTCGACACGATTGTTGACCTTTCGTATGTTCTCTCCCATGCTGAGAACTGGTACCCAGTGACCCCGACGAAAAGAAGAGTAAAAGTAGGGAATAGTTTTCATTTGATCAGGTGGAAATGAACATCTCACTCTCTGTCTGTCTAGTCTCTGCATTTCTGCTGACAATTGTAAGCTGCAAAAGTAAGCATTTTACGATTTGAGCTCTATTATTCTTTCATGGTATCTATTGTACTATTCAGGCATCGCACTAGAGAAAGAAGCAGTTGCGATAGAGGCTGGTGAGTATTTATACAGGAATTCCATGAAGACCAGTCCATTTGCAGACCAATGGAAGAGCGTTTCCTTCACGGGAAATCGAGATAAAAGGGCAGCAATAAGTGAGTTCATTGCACTTTTCCTTCATCATTTCGAGAACTCAGGGAGAAGATTCATCTCGCAGCCGAGTCTCAGTAATTTCGTCTTCGATTCAAGCAAAACGACGCAAATTGACCAGGCATAACTTGGTACATGTTCCTTTTCAAAAAGGATAAAATAATCAAGCCCACCCATTGTCCCTGCACACCCTCAACATACACGCCAGCCGTATCCACAATTTTATCATAATTAGAAAACGGTGGGATCACGGTCTATTAATCACACACAGGGGAAGAGGGGACGAAGGGAAAGGGGACTGATCAATGAGATCAGAGGGAGAGAGGGGGAAGCTTTATGTGGAAGAATTGAGGTGGTGTCCCTTCCAAGAATCTCTTCTTAGTTGACTGCAGTTGCAATCAGAGGAAGCACCATCATGTCAGTGTTCGTCGATCGAGAGAGAACCTCACGCGGGTTCGGATCGTCCTTTCCGGCCTGCAAATCGATACGGTTGATACCGCAACCGAGTGCTACCGTACCCCTACAGTATCCCTCCCCCTCACTCACATCAGCAGCAACGATGACGATCTTGTCCACTTTGGCAGTTCCATTCTGTCTCAGAATGTCCACTCTGACTGATCCTCCCGCAGGAATGAATGCGTGCACGGGATTGACACGATAGAGGAGGTTGTCAGAGCACTTGATCTGCAAATATAAGTTAGTGATTGGGTGAAGATACAGTAACCCAGAGGATACCGTACTCCCCCCACCGTACCTTGAGTGCCTTTCTGACGTTGGAGTGATTGTAGACAGCCACATTCTGAATGCCTCCAGTCGACTGCCAACGAAGCTCCGATGGCTCAATGCGAACTTCGTGCTTCGCCACTCCCTCCACAGGAGCCAATTCCAGCTTCTGAATCGATCGAAGGTCACGGCAGGTTACAGTAGTCTCATCTTACCGTGACACTGACAGCCTTGGGAGAGATTGCCGTCTTGAGAGCGACGGCATTCTTCGATTTGTCCCCTAGATCCTCTCCAGACATCTCTTGAGTCTTATCCACTTGAAGGGCCGTTTCCTTCTTGGAGGCAGATCTGCAATCGAGTACGGTAGATACAGTATCCAATCGATAGATTACGGTACTTCTTGCTTCTGCTCGACTTCTTCGACTTGGATGATCTCTTCTTCGATCTCGACGATCTCTTCGATGATCTGGAACATACAGTATCCTCTACCGTATCCTCTCCTTCTACCGTACCTCTGAGATCCATCGACAGACTTGTCCTCTTTACTCTTCAGTTTATCCTTCTCCGATCTTCTCTTCGAGCTGCTCGATTTGCCAGCAGATTTGGACGATTTGTCCACTTTCTTGCCCGCAGCAGCTGCAGCAACTGGAAGGACGGTATGCGAATGGTACGGTAACGTGACTTAATACTGTAACCAGAGCGGTATACGATATGTAACTGTGGGGTACGGTCCACGACTCGATACAGTAACCACGGTAAGGATACGGTATCTCACTCCTCTCTCGATTACAGTATCTCATCGATCGAACTCGTACCTGGAGCTGCTCCTCCGACCTTCTTCTTGTCAGCAAGAGGCTTGCCAGACTTGGAGGAGGAACGACCAGACTTGGAAGAGCCTCCCTCCTTAAATGAGTCACTTATCGATCGGATACAGTACTCCACAGTACTCTCTTGGATCGGGACGACTTCTTGACTCCTCCGGCCGCCCCGACAGCCTTGGGATCTCTTCTGCTGCTAGACTTGCTCGACGCTCCGGGCTTTCTCGTTGACTTTCCAGACTGCTTTTGCTTGTTGCTTCCGCGATTAGAACCAGATGATTTAGGGCGTTTCACGTCCTGCAACGAAGAGGATTACGGTATGCAAGAAGGTCGAGAAGGACGATATCGATAGGGGTATTGGGTACCGATGACTGAGGATTGAGGAGTATCAAGGGGTGCTCACATCTCTGCCCTTGGCGCATCCCGCGAGGATAGCGCCAGTGGATACGGCGACGACCGATGGAGCAACCAGCCAGAACATTGGTACGATGATGAAATGGATGGAGAGAGAAGGAAGAAACGAAGGGAGAGGAGAAGAGAGAGAGAGGAAGAACGAGGTGAACGATGAATAGTGAAATTAGATGAGAGACGATGGCAAATGGAGAGAGACAATAAATGGATTTGGGGATTTATTGATTTGATGAATCCCACTTCTACACGATAAAATCTTTATTACTATTTACACTCTATCATGCATTTTTATTACAGTATAGCAAAGTGAACAAGTGTAAACAGAATATATCAAAGGAACAACTATACAATGGATAAAAGGACAAACTGGGATCAGAGGAGACTCGATGCATTGGCGTAGAGTGCATTGTGTTCAGTGAAGGAGATGTGTCTGTAGCCCTGACGAGCGATTGGATACGAGTGGCGAGGAGTCTGAATTGGATGAATCAATTTGTGATAAGAGATACGGTTAGAACAAGTGATACGGTAGAAAGAGACTAACCGGTTCGCTGAAGATGGAATCGTTGCTGTTGTTAGACGGGGAACGTCCATCGGATGTGGTAGTTCCATGCCACTAAACAAGCGGATGCACATCAATCGATAGTCTATCACTTACCGTATTCTGGTAGAGTTCGTTGTGGGATTCAGTGACGGATGAGAGACGAAGAGATGGCAGACGATGCTTCGCCAACATGGGAGAAATCGCCAGCAGGGACTTGTGTTTCTCCTGCCAATCAATCGATAATCGATATCTACCGTATTCCACACTCACCGACTTCTCCGACTCGTCGCTCTCTCTTCTCACTCGATAGGGGGGAGGAGCCTGCCCCATACGGAATCGAATGGGCACTTGCAGACTGACAGAAGTAATCTGAACGAAACCAATATTTTGTAATTAATTAATGAACACGTCAACTAAATAAAGCTTACAGATTCGTATGCAGAATCGCAGGAATTGGAACGGGATGATTTGACAGATCGATGGGAGATTTGAGGTGATTGATAGGTGGGAAGAGGAAGGACACAGCACTCCTTGCGACACTGGAAAGAGGGTGTTTAAAACGATCAAAGATAAAAGCTAAAGTAATACAGACCCGTTCATTTCTGAAAACTCCATAGGCAACTTGGCAAACGTAGTAGAAGATGAGATTGATGAGAATGAAGATAAAGAGACGAGCAGCATTCAACCAAGTATATTCAGGAGGGGAAGAACCATCTGGATAGGACAATAACAAATTAGAAGAAAATAGGAAAGTAACACGATGCGCACCTGAGTACAAAACTTCTTCAGCATCAATGTTCCTCTCCTTCGAGAGTAGACAGTAGAGAACGAGGACGAGAGAGGCCATTTGGGTCAACATGTCGACCATCTGAGAGTACGATAAGTCAACAGCACAATGATGAAATCATCCTTATCGCGTGCATAATCAGCGATGATAGGCATTTTCGCATAGACAGTAAAAAGATCAGTTGTAAATGATGTATAACACACGAGAGTGATCATGTAGGGGATGAGCATGAACGGGTTTCTTCTCAAACCCCCAACAACTGCGAATCCGGCGCACGCCGCGTTGAAACAGCCCCAGACGAGAGGCTGAAATGAGCCAGATGGAGGCATTGCAGGCAATCGATAAAGTAACAATGATACACTGACTGCATTCACGGTATCGCTGGCTCCGAGATGGGAAGCATTGCCGAATACGCCCAGAAGGCTCACGATCACGAGGATATCCTGCATTAAAGGTTTGATTAGCATCCTAGAGCGAAATCACTCACGCGAATATCGATGTGCATGCACTTGTACGTGTGAACGACCTGGTGAATGGCTCGCGAGTAGATTTGAGGGGATGGAGAAGCGCCGGGGCTGCTTACACTCGATCGACGTGTGGCTACCGCATTGCAGCCAATTCTTACCATCGCCTCAATGGCTAAATTGAACAGGGATTAACGCAATTAGAGCCAACAAAACAACAAACAATGGAGGCGCGAAAATATGGGATATTTGAAATCATACCGTACACCTCATAAGGTCTTCAAACGGAAAATACCCTGATCAAGGCCCATCAATACTTGATGTGGTTGTTTTGTTTGTTTCTGTTGTTATTCTTTCATTTCATCGATTTTCAGCCTCGTAAAATGTCCTCCTTCACATGCGAGGCATCCTTGAGACGTCGATGCCTCGTGTATTCCCCCGGTCTGGACTGCATCGTCAGTGGTTAGTGGTTTCTCTCTTTCGCGAGTTTTCCTTTCTTATTACACTCACTTCTGGTAGTTAATAAGTTTCCTCTTTTAGCCCAAGGCCCCTTCCTCGAGTCGTTCAATGTTCCGAATTGGGAAGAAAACAATGTCGACCTGCTGAAAAGGCCTAGTCGGCTCAAAGTGTTCGGGGTGAGCGCTTTATGCGTGACTAGCCTTATCGTGTTGTCTTCCTTCTCAATGATTTCAAAGTATTGATGCTTACTCACTGCAGGATCTCGCCGCATACATTGAAACAGTTCTTACACTGGGAGACACAGGTTGTATTATCATTGTCATTAGTTTTAATAGTACTTTCATCGCCAGGTTTCTTCGTGGTCATTAGCAATTTGCTCAACGACAAAGTTAACAATGAGTTCAGAGTGTATGCTGCACTCGTTTGCTCTACGGACTTGGAGAATGGTGGTGCTGATTTATTGATTTATTATTAGACCAAATGTATCTGTTGTAGGCTACGCCCATTCACACGATCGATTCGTGATCAGTGCTCAGCCTCTGACTGAACGTCCATGCACTCCCAAATTCAATGTCGTTTGGGATACGAAGAAGGTGAGCAAACTTGAGGCAGTTATCACGTAAGTTATCTTTGAAGTGATGGTTATACTCAAGAAAGCAGTCAACTTCACTTGTGTTATAATGCTTGTATTTTCCCGTTATTCGTCTCAACCACAAGTGTCTCTTACAGTTGCTCGTTCTGACAGGAGCCAAGTTGGATGTGTACCAAGTGATTCAAGATGAAGCGGGTTCATTTTCATTTCCTCTCGCTCACACCGTCTCTTTCGAGTGCGTTTGACCCATTTCATCCTTTGATCATTCATCCCCTTTCCAGTACCATCAATGGTCTACCCAAGGGATTGAAGCCAGTTGCTGTTGCGTCTTCAAATGATCTCCATTACATTTTGCGTGATGATTCAAACCACATATGGATTGCGAAACATTCTGTCGATGGAAAAATCAGATTGGTTAGTTTAGTTTGACCCAAGAATATCGTTCCTTTTTCATATTTTATATAGTGTACAAGAACTAACCAGCCTATACAATTCTAGAGTTGTGTGGCGAACAATGTGATGACGGCATCATATATCATTGACGACCAAACTTCCCTGTTTGCAGATGAGAAGGAATTCCACGTTGTGGACCATTTCACTCACAGGTAGATAGTCGACATTTCATGATGTTGTCATTACGTTTTTTTTTCCTTTCGTTATGCATGGTTATTTCAGGAACGAGAAAAATGAAGAAGTGGACTACATCGAACGCCTTATGTTAGTTATTGTAACTATGTCTTATTTAACGTGTCATTGTTTTAAAACCAGTAATTTACAGTGCCGAAACTGAAGGATCGATTGTTCAATTCGAATTGATTGACGATCTGAACAACAATGAGACAATTATTGTCGGTCTGTCACAGAAGGTTAGTGAGCATATGGATACGAACATGGTCTTTCGAGAAAATGGAAATACGGTGCTAATGCAATTGCTTTCAGAAGATTTTCATGTATCGTCTGGATGATGAATTGACGTTGGTGGGAGAAATGGAAACCACTAAGAATTTGTTCACGTGTTGCACTCACATTCACCGCGAAGAAGTATGTTGTTTGCTCTTTTTTTATCACGCTGGTAATAATTAGGAGATCAATTTTCAATGGCCTTTTGTCGACGCAGTTATCTACCTCTCATGCTAAGTGCATGACATTCTCCATTTCTCGTTACAACAAGCGATTCATATGACTTTTATATTGTTATTGGATTAATTGATTAACCAATCATTCATGCAGGACGAATGCGACCCATACGATCTGCTAGCAGTCGCCCATGAGAATGGAGAAGTCAAGGTAATGTTCTAGTTACAGCGACTGTTTTTATACTTAATTACATACTTCCGCCTTAACAAATGATTGAGTGAGAGATTGTAGGTGAGAAAATGTCATTTAAGAACAAATAATAATGGAGTATATCACTTCATTCTTAGTCGCAATATCGTCATAACATTCTCTGTTGTAGTTCGTAAATCGATCGTCTTATATGTTCCCGAGGAAAAAGATGATCGTTTCCGCTCCCGCCGATGTTACCAACGAGTTTGTGGTAAGCTAAAGATTAGGGAAGGTGGGGGGAACCAAGACCTAACATTCCTCATCTGTGTACTCTTTTGTTTATCATCCAGAAAACATGCATAGTAGCGAAATACTTCAGGGTTCTTTCGCCATCTTTATTAGGGACTGCTACTTGATAAATTCTCAGGAATAATATAATATATTCTCTGCAGTCGTATTTCCCCGTGAATACACCCACGGTTGGATACTATGCGGTAACCTCTACTGGCCAGTTCATCTTTCGTACTACGAGTGGAACTGAAGTCACAACGGAAGAGATTGCGAGTGAGTACAGCAGTTGATTGTATCTGAGTTCTATCTTCATACAATACTTGCAGCCGATATGGTTGGTATATCCGCAGTGTGTCCAGATGGATCCCGCTGTCTTGTCGCATACGGGAGACATTCTATCGTAATCCACAGATTTTCTATTGATCCTCGGATCGTCCATACCAGTCAGTTTTTTGTTATAAATGTCAGGCAGCGCTAGTTCGGTTGAGGATTTTGGTAGACGAACGGTCATGCCAGAAACGGTATTGCGATATTGATTGCGATAACCGACAGTGTCATCTCAGATGGGACCACTCACATAGCTACGGATTCATTTATCAATCAATGCTTCGCCGACTATTCACACTTTATGGTCTCCACTCCTGCCGCACTTGTGAGTACTTGTATTCGAAAACAATATTTTTCATTTCAAATACTGTATAACGTGATTACATATGAATTTTCATTAGTTTAGGCTCTGGTTGGCATGTGTACAACGGAGAGAAAAGCACGTGGAATCGTAGTGAAACCAGCTGGATTGGATGGAATGAGTGAGTCGTGACGGAGTATTAGCATTGGGAATTGCAACTCTGCTATGACTGTCGATTGCAGATATCGTTTCTGCGTACGATGCACTCTACAAGAATAATAAAGAGGTGATCCATAGCTATAGTACCACAAATAGCTCTGTTTCTCAGATTCTACTCTCAATCGTTTGTACATCAACTGGCAGCATTTACGTAATAGAATGGGATGGCGATGAAATGAAAGATTACCCTCATATTCAGGTATACGTTGTATCATTTGGTCGTCTCAAATCATACGTTTTCGTTGCCCTACGGGAACGGGAAATATATTGTGGTCTGATATTGGGAGCCCCCAAACAAGGGAAATATATAGTGGTCTGAAACTGGTAACCACCAAAAAAGGGTATTAAATTGTAGTCCGAAACTGGTGAAACCCAAAAAATGGTAATATATAGTGGTCTGAAACTGGGGACCCCCAAAAAAGGGGTCTCGGGGCCCCAAAAAACGCAGAATTTCCCCAAATGAGCACCCAAAAACGTGAAAAATCGGGAAAAATGGTGGCCCAAAATATTCGGTGGTCTAATTGGGGAAGAAAAATATATAGTGCTCCAAACCTGGGGGGAAATATATAGTGCTCCAAACCTACGGCCTGGAGGGTACCCAAATGTATGGTCTCAAATCCTTTTTTTAGGATATTCTTGATGACGAGCCTAGACGTGAACTCGTTTTCTCAGAGGTGATCGCATTGAAAATGGCTCTTTTATATTGTAGCTTCCTTGTCATCGTCATGATATACTCAAATTTAAGGATCTCTCATCCCCTTTCATTGAATCAAACCACGAGAAGATTGTGAGCACTGCTAATCAATCTATTGATAAGGAGCTAATTATATTGGGAGAGAAGGGATCACTCATTAGATTCAGATACACAAGAGATGAAGGTTAGTCAATTGTAATCTACCAATTCTGAATCGCCCCTCCTTTCTTGAACTTTTGTCATTTTCAGGATTTGTAATCCTAGAGAAGCACAAGTCGAGTGCGGAATTCTACCATCTCTCTTTTTCTTCGCTCATTCCCGCATATGTGTAAGTCAAGATATTCTTTAACTTCTCTAAAGGGCCGTGATCTCCGGATGGACAACTGAATTTCCAAGAAAGCCTTGTTCAGATATCCTGCAAACACAGAGTTCGATTCCAATGACTTCCCACTCATCGTTGCGTATGAAGCGCCGTTGCAGAGTGCTAAGGTACCTTGAATCTCAGTGTCTTTCCCATCCATGTTCTCAGGGCATTCAACCCGTTAACATTCATCTTCTCGATTACAAATCGAAGGATTCGATCTTCTCTGTTTGTGTGGACAGAGACTTCTGTGCAGATGAGGTCTGTGTCTTGAGAAACATATGAATACTTGAGGTTGCAAAGCCATTTTAACATAATTAATTAATTAAATATGTTTCAGCAGGGTCGTAATCAAGTGTACATCCATGGGGATGAAGAAGGTGAAGTGAAATTGTTCGCACTTCAAACGAAGATTACTGCGAAGAAGAAGGTCAATGTGAGTGTGTTCCTTTTCCATTTCCAATAAATTCGAAGTCCACATGGGCTTTTGCGACATCACATAGTCAATATACTTCGATGCTAGTTCCGCAAAAGAATCAGTGTTCTCGTTTCCGAATAAGGTTCTCACCTCCCCTTGATGCTTTTTGGATGCTTCCACCTGGCGGGTGAGAAACGTGAAATGGGGCACTAATGCGCGTCAGAAGGAGTTACACAACAGTCGTTCTTATCCTCACAGCTCCTCTCGATTTCAGAAGGACTCAGTCGTTGTCTTCGAGGGAATTATGAGGAAGACGAAGAGACAAGAGTTAGTGCACGTTCCAGTGCTGCCTCCGATGGTGAGGAAGTTGGCGAGTATTGAGAATATTGTAGGGAACACACTATTAATGCTTTCCTCTGCAGATGCACTCACTCTACATAAGCTCGTCGATCAAAGGTTAATTATCTTAATTATTTATTCATATTTAATTATTGGTTAACTATTTATCGTGATCCTCACAATGCGTCGCGTCGTTCATCAACCTCTGGGTTGATTATTAACAACAAGCAACATGGATATTGTTGCAGAGAGCGGGAAACGATCGGCAGTCGTGGTGGGAATGAGCTACGATGAGATCGCCGTGGCTGATATGAATGCATCCAGTGAGAGATGTCTAGTCGAATACACTCTACTTATGGATACCAGGCTGTTTCCATTGCTCGTTTTTACTTGTAAACAATGTTATATTGCGCCTGGTATGCTGGAGTGGAGTCGAATTTGATT
The DNA here is from genome assembly GCA_900490845.1 of Pristionchus japonicus. NCBI lineage: Eukaryota > Metazoa > Nematoda > Chromadorea > Rhabditida > Neodiplogasteridae > Pristionchus > Pristionchus japonicus. The sequence continues at coordinate 350,129 of LS504846.1, read as the reverse complement.
GAATTGAGAGTTATTCATTATTGCTAGGTGGTTTGTTGCGATTGAAAACAGAAGACACAGCCCTCATTACAGGCGGGATGCGATACAAGATGGACATCGATCTGAAGGGAGGTAGATATGAGGTGAGATGGTCCACCTCCACGGTTTCTTCCTCACCCTCCTTCAGCCCTTCTGCTCCGGCATGGTCTCCACTCTGAATGGATCGTATCTCCTCGTTGGATGCTTCGGAGGACAAGTCGTGCTGATTAAGCAGCCCGGTAGGTCTCGTCGAGCAGTAGGTGGCATCTTCCAAGCGGAAGCTAGAAGCAGAGATGAAATACATACGTAAACACAACGTAACAGATCCATGGCCTAGTGGTCTAAGGCGGCGAAAATTGGAACACATGGTGTGCCTTGGGGTGTCTGGTTCGAATCCCACCCCCTGCAAACACTTTTGCCAAGTTTCAAAACACTTTTGCCAAATATGAGGCTAACTCCTCAATGTATGGCAAACATGTTTATCGGAGTCGGGATTTGAACCACACCCCGCAGGGTACACCATGTGTACTACACCTTGTGTACCTTGTGCCGCCTTAGACCACTAGGCCATGGATCCGACGGTACCCTTTTCATCTCTGGCTAGAAGTAATTGAACTACTTGGAAAAAGTTCTAGCCTGCTTTCTAGTGCTCGTAGTGCAGCGTAACTATTTCTGCATTATTGAAAAGTACGAAGTGATGATTATATTGCAGAGGCACCAGCCTCAGCATTTATCCCTCCCAAACTGATCCTGAAGGATGAACAGAGAATAATCCAGGTAAGATTAGCAGTTGTTACTGGAGAATGTGTTGGCTCATTCAGATTGCTCCATTCACGCGGTCGTCGATCGATATTGAGAAGAAGGAAGAGTTGATGTTTACCATGCTGACGGTTGATAAACTGAGGTGAGGAAGAAGTACTTTCTATATTTCTTGTCAATCTTTCAATCTCTCCAACTTGCTAGATGATGATAATACTTCACATTGATCTGAAAAAGAAAGCTTGGCGCGAATAGAAATGTAAATGATGGAGGAGATTGCAGTGTGTTCATCCATCCACTGAGTGGAGAGGACGACTCGATCAGATTGGTGCGAGAGTGGAAGATCGATCTGTGTGTTGATCCCGCTGAGTATACGGTAGTAGACTTTATTGATTACTCTCAGTTTTTAACAGAAAATTGCTCAGTTCTCTTGACAATACAAGGGATGACAATTGATTTCGAAAATATAATAAAAAGTCTGCCATTTTTTTCCAGTTATTCGCAATGGGCGCTCGTCTGTCTCATCACAATATATGGTTGTGCAAGAAGGAAGAGATTGTGGTGTGGGCAGGAAGAGAGGGCAAATTCGACTCGGGAGTCCATCGAAAGGATTTGAGAGTGATGGAAGGAGAAGTGAGTGCCACTGCTGTGGTGGACCATCTCGCGGATGGACGATTGGAGAAAGGTATGTTATGATTAATTATTAATTGTTTTGAATCAATAAGCTAGTGTTGGACGTGCACGGTGCCAGTGGTTGCAGATGAAACTTCCCAAATTCCTACTTTACAGATTCTGAGATCCCTCTCGTGGAGATGGTGTGTGTGGGCACGAAGAATGGCAAGATCGGATGGTTCTACACTGTCAGGGTAAGAAGAGGTTCTGCTTTCGGCAGATTTAGTGATTGGTCCGCGATAAGTGAATAGAACCGATCACAGGATATAAATAATCAACATCATTCAAATTGCAGGCGAAAGCAGACGACGTGCTGTGCATTCAACACACGATGCTGAAGGGAGTCGACGTTGAGATTAAGGGTGAGGGGAAATCATACATTCGAGAATATGTAATGATATTTGCAGCTATCGAAGTCGCAGTAACGGAGGCAATGCATCTCACCAGCCCGGAGACTATCGAGTTTAGGTACGTTGAGATAAGGATTCAGACTCAAGGTGTCATTCGAACTACTGTTGATCCTCATCTGTTCTAGACTTTCATGTAGCGTAATTTCCTTTCAGTGCATGCATCTACGCACTCACAGCTCGTCGAGTGACTGTGAATCTCGTGAAAGCTGAGTTGAGAAAGAAGGGTTTGAGTGTTAGTCAGGTGAGATCTTCTGGTCTATTTCACCTGTATCTCTTACCAATTTCTACTACAATTTGCAGCGTTTTTGCGCAGGAATTTGAATGATGAAATCAATAAACAGCGAGATATCATTCAGGTGAACCAGCATCATCTCTACCATCTGGTCCGTGATCCTCAACTACTCGCCGTCGAGAAATCACTCAGACCAATCGTCGATGGATTCGAGGCCAATGAGAAAATGAGAAGGTGAGTGGAACTGTCACTCTCCAGTCTTCCAGATTTTACTAATATTTGCGACTGAACGTCTCATACGACATTGATCTTGTAAGATAGGACTTTGTTCTAACTAACCTCATTGCTCTCTCTATTCACAGACCCGATTCGGCTGACCGAGTGATTGTTTCTGGTGGAATCGAGATGGAGACACTACTCATGTGTCCAAAGAAGTTGCACCTATTGAAGGTAATCTTCGTTCGTTTGATCGGAGTTGTAATGGCCCCTTCTGCTTCAATTTGTTTGGTCTTCTCATTGTGTAACGAGCGCGAACAAATGAGCCGCGATACATTCAATTCAGCCGGATCTGGAATTGTCTCCACTCGTGGTCACTGTCCCCAAAGGAACGAAGCAGACTACTCATCTACTGAGGAATAACTGGAGTGGAGATATTATCATCAGGTACCGGATAACGATAAGTGATATGTTTGAATTTTACAATTCAGTTGGCATATTTCTTAGTATATGTGACATATTCCATTCACTAATAGATAAACTCACAATAAGAGATAAGAGTGGTTCTATTTCAGAGGCGAAGGAGTTTCGTTGACGCTCAAATCGAAGGCGTGCACTCACATCAAATTGGATAGAAAGAAGAGAGCATCGATCCACACGATCACTTATGCAAAGAATGAACCAATGGCTGAGGTCAAGGAATTCAAAGTTCATGTTATCGAAAAGTAGACAACATTGTTCTCTGTTTTTATCGTTTGTTTTTCATTCACTGTGTTGGTAGGCTTACGCTTCTCAGAAGCTTCTTCTTGTATAGATTATGAAAGAGTATTGTTCCTTGTTGAGAGATACTGTTTTTATTAATGGAATAAATTGTAAATTATCTCATTTCGAAAGCTTTGTAGATGCAAAATCAGGAGCATATTTAGAGATATATTCAAACAATCAGGGTGGTGATGGCTGTATTTCATCGTAAGCAATCAACACGTGATTATTGTTGTCCTCGTGGTAACAATTTTTACAATCTCACAACGTAATCTGATGTCAGTAGACTTTCTCCAATCGGAAATTTTGAGGTTTAGGGAAGTGGATATTCGTGTAGACAGGTTCGAGGTCGATGGTGGATCCAGGCAGTGGAAGAATGCGGAAGTTCTGCATTTAATTATTCACTCCAGTATTCAAGTAACGTGCATGTACTCGAAGCATTGGCGTCCTCTTACTGCTTGGGCAGTATTTACAATAATTCTAAGACCAATTTAATGCTAAATTATCACCAATTTACCTGAATGAGAGCAGTCAATCCGATGAACAATTCCGTCCTCGCCAGTCCCTCTCCCGCACATTGTCTCTTCCCGATTCCAAACGGAAGAGTACGATCAACGAGCTCCTGTCAAGGATTTGGGCAGTTTAGTGAATCTCGTTCCACTCCCCCTGCTCCTGAAAGTCCCATCACCGTCCTGATAATTGTTGTATGTAACATAAGAATCAGGAAAGACTGTATGAAAAAGAGCCCCATCCGGAACTAGATTTTTCAAACCCAATTGAAATCGACCATGTTATGGTGGATACATCCCTTGGTGACAAGGATTCGATCCATCCGTTCCATCAGTCCCATAACCGGCTTTTAGTGATTCTCCGGCTCAGGACCCGGCTATAGCGTATCTCAGAGCCCCGTAGAGCTAGATACTTGTTCTACGGCTCAAAATACGCGGAAAAATATGAGAAACAAGAATCTTTTTAGAAATCGATTTTTCGACTTTTTTTCGAAAAAGTTATGATCGAAAAACCAAATCGAGCTGCATTAATAAAACAATTTCTGTATGACACAAGGCATTTGCACAGGTTTTAGTGCAGAATATGAAACTTCGGTCCACCCCTGTTCATATAAAAATAATGAAGCATAACATTTAGGGGGGTCGGTTTTGAGATAAACACGATCAAACATGTCGGAGCGAGGTTTTTTCGGGTTTTCTTCAGGAAACCGCTATCCATTCTGTGAGATTTTTTGATCACACCGACAAAATAGTATTTCTACATCCCCATTCAAGTGTTTATCACCATTAGAGTCGATTCCGTCAAAGTCATTTTTGGACCACAACCATGAACCCGGGGTCATGGTCCAAAATGGAGGTAGAAAGTGATGATGGAGAATGTTCATATACTATGTGCCAATGCATGGCACAGTAGTCCAGTAGTTTACCGAAACCCCAATCACTGTAATTCGCTTATCGCAAAGTGATTTTTTTGAAATCGCGTGTTGAAAAGTCAGTTCATGATTCCAGGAGGAACAGATTAAAGTGATTGCGGTTACTGTATATTACTGGGGTACTGTACTATACATTGGCACATAGTATGTGAACATTCTCCATCATCACTTTCTACCTCCATTTTGGACCATGACCCCGGGTTCATGGTTTTGGTCCAAAAATGACTGTGACGGAATCGACTCTAATGGTGATAAACACGGGAATGGGGATGTAGAAATACTATTTTGTCGGTGTGTTCAAAAAATCTCACAACATGGATTGCGATTTCCTGAAGAAAACCCGAAAAAACCTCGCCCCGACATGTTTGATCGTGTTTATCTCAAAACCGACCCCCCTAAATATTATGCTTTATAATTTTTATATGAACAGGGGTGGAACGAAGTTTCATAATCTGCACTAAAAACCTGTGCAAATGCCTTGTGTCATACAGAAATTGTTTTATTAATACAGCTCGATTTGGTTTTTCGATCATAACTTTTTCGAAAAAATCGAAAACTCGATTTCTAAAAAGATTCTTGTTTCTCATATTTCTCCGCGTATTTTGAGCCGTAGAACAAGTATCTAGCTCTACGGGGCGCTGAGATACGCTATAGCCGGGTCCTGAGCCGGAGAATCACTAATAGCCGGTTATGGGACTGAAGGACCGGATAGTTCGAAACCTTGTCACCAAGGTATGTATCCACCATAACATGGCCGATTTCACCATTCGTTGCACACTATAAGTGTTCGCAATCTAACGGCGCGTTAAGATTTGTTATGTTTATCAACTGTGCATTTTACAATATTTGAATAAATCTCGTGAAATTTAGTTAGTGATCTGTTCTAGAGGCTGAACAGTTACTACTGATCGGTTATTAGGAGTGAGCGAGAGTGAAAAGGAGCAAGTCAGCATAGATTTGACTCGTTCACGAACAGCTTCATTGAAGACGATGTAGACGAAGGGTGGAGTTCCTGCAATTATTCGAATTATCTGATATTCCCTAGATCATTGATCACCATGGACACACATCCAACCAATCTGTGCAATGTACAGAATGGCGTCGCTCATTTCAATGTATTGAGTGACTTCGTATACTGAATACTGATTTTGTTCGAAATTATTAAGGAAAAAACTCACTAACGCAAGTCGTCATGTGAATCGTGATGATAACGCCGGACTGCACGATTATCTAAACGATTTTTGTGACCAAGTAACACACGATCTCTCCTCACCCTCAATGCAACCTCGTTTAATGCATCCGAATTGCTGGCTTTCGCTAGCTAGAAATGACTCATTACTTGATCCTCGATTTTCCGTTTCCTCACCCTTCCATGCTTGATGTAGAGACTGCATAGCATCACAACGTAGATGGAGAATGAGATACACGGCATGGAGATCGATAGGATTGTATTGAGATAGTTCGAGTACTGGAATGGACGGAGGTTACTTTGATGGGACACCACTGCCTGACGATGTATTTGCCCTCAGTAATCATGGGATTGAACATGAGCAAGTGATACGTCGAGTTGAATAAGAATGGAGGAGCAAAGAAGACGGCGAGAAAAGATAAAGGAAGTGATAGTGAGAGAACGAACCATGCTCGAGCACCCTGGAAGAAGTGAATGCTGAAGCAGATCTTGAACTCATTTCGTTACCTTGAACATGGACACAATGAATCCGATCGTTAGCAGTTCTCCGAATCGATTGAGTGCTAGGAGAATACACGTCATTGATGAGGCCATGAAGAAATCTGGGAATGTGTCGTTGCAGAAAACCAAAATTTGAAAATGCAACTAACATTGGCTCATCATCCCATAGTAGAGGTGAATTGTAGGATGCATGCAGTACACTTCGCCCTGAGATAGATAGATCATTCTTCTCATCGATCATACGATAACTAACCAAGAATAGAGCGAAACCGAATAAAAATGAGTTCCCAAACACATCAGCTATATCGACGGCAGCCAGAAAGAGCATGATCTGCAGAACAAATTTTGTTGAAATGGAAAGTAAAGTAAGGGTACTTTGTAGACAGGGATACTCCGCATCTTGAAAATGACGGAAGCACAGATCAAATAGAGAGAAATAGTCACAACTCCAAAAGAGGTGCAGAATGCCCCGAAATATGGACGTTTCGTTCCCTTTTTGGACCAATCAACTGGTTCGTCAGTGGCACTTCAAAGGAAATCATAATGTTCACTTGAAATTCTTGATCTACCTGCAGTTATACTCGGGAAAGGTGTGAAGAAACCCATTGAATCTAAACTGAGGCACCTCCACCATTGGCTGATAACTATCGGAGAATGTTAAGCGATGCGATGATTTCGCCGTAATGGCCTCATGGGAATTTCTTATTTACGTGTACTTCGCAAGCGATAAATTTGTCCGATCATAGATAATGAGGTTGAAAAGTGCATTTATCGATATATTTACATTTCAATGCTTCATCACAGTCTCGGAAGCTGCAAAAATAGATTCATGCAATGGAAGTTATTTGAGATTGAGTAACGGGAGTAAATGATAGAGCGACGGCGACTGGAGTTCCCCCGCAGCCAAAGAGTTTATTGAATCTTTCTCGAACCGTGTTGTTGAATGCGAGATAGATGTAGGGCGGAGTTCCTGTAACGTTATGTTTTCAAAATTGGAAGTGATTCAGAATGAATTCACCATGCACCATCATCCATGCAATGTGACTGTAGTAGAGCATTTCCTCAGATACGGGGAAGAATTGGAGCCATTCGTAACCTGTCATAAGGGTTATAATAAGCCTTGTTATTCGTCTCAGTAAACTCACAGATGTAAGTTGTCATGTGAATAATGATGATAATGCCACACTGAATGAGCAACTGAAAAGAGAAAATATATTATCGATCAATTATGTTTTTATCGGTTTACCCTAAATGCGGCGCGATTCAACGCACTAGTTGAACTTTTCTTTGCAATCTGCAAACATTCTATTTAATTCTATCCTGATCAAAGAACATTCACATTTCCATGTTTGTAGAAAAGAGAAATGAGCATTGTCGTGTAAGTTACTGTTGAGATACACGGGAGACAAAGAGCTCCCACGAAGTGAAAATAATTGATATACTGAAATACTGTAAGTCACGACCGAATCAAACGATGGAGGACATCAGTAGTGACTTACGTGGAACTTATCGACCGTGATTAGAGGGTCGAACAGGAAACTGTGAAATCTCGAGTTGAACCACAAGAGAGGAGTGAATAGAATGACAAAGAGACAACAAGGTATCGATATCAGAAGCATAGCCCACGTTCTATTGTCCTGGTACACACAATTATTCTCCATTGATTTTTCAGCTCTCACTTGGAACAACTTATTAATCCACTGAATGAATAAAAGTTCCCCAAATCGGTTCACGGACAATAACATACAAGTTATTGAAGATGAAAGAAAGCAAACTGAATCACGAATTTGCTTCAAACTCAAATATATAATAACTTACATTCGGTGACCATTGAACACAGGAGCTGTCGAAAAGGATTCATACAGAATACCTCACCCTAAATTCACGGTTACTGGGAGTCTCGATCTCTCACTTTACCCTGATTGTCATTATTCCAAACACGATGGACGACATCAGTAGTGCCCCCATATCCATCACTGCGAGATAGCACATTATCTGACATTGACTAAAACGTTGAATTGGATCTTCAATTGCTTCACTTTGTAAACCGAAAGATTGCGCATAGGCCACATGACTGAGAGACAGAACGCATAAAGCGGAATAGTGACCACTCCCAAAAGGATGCACATTGTTCCGAATTTAGGATGGCTGACTCCAGTAGAAGCCCAGTCGATTTCACCAGCCAGACTGAATCGAAACGTATGCTAAAAAAGGATGGCAATGAACGGGAAATCAACCTGCAGTTGTACTCTTCATACGATTCGAGCCAGAAGTTGAAACGAATTTGAGGGACGAGCCTTGTTGTATTCGACATCTCACCGTCGACAGATAGTTATAACTGACTCGTTCGATGGACAGCAATGGGGTTGGCATTCATCCGTTAATGGCGGACTGCGTGAACTTTACGCTCTTGTCATGAGTTTCCACTTTATTATAGGTAAACCAGTAGGCGTGATGAAGGTCAACTTATAATGGCTGTACTGCTGGGCAAGTATGATTCAACACGGAACCAATATTTTGCATGTTCCCTGCATCAGAGTTGGCGAATTCGACTTGAGCCTGTCGAAAATTCGACTCGAGATGGGTAAGTTGCTTGAAAATGGAAGAAGCCCGATCGGGCTCAACTATGAGTACCCCCTTTGAGAGAGGCCTGGATCCATCACTCTAGCCTGGCAAACTTCAGTTTCGACAGGTTCAACTCAGACTCAACATGTCGCTCAATGCAAATGAGAAGAGAGAGGGGGAAGGGACTCTCCTCACACCACACTCTCTCTTCACTCCAGCCCCTTCTTCGTCGTCTTCGCTTTCTCTCTTCTCTCGCTTCCTTCACAGACTGACTGTAATAGAGATGGCTCGAGACTGAATCCGGTCTCTCCTGGTTTCACGGCACGAGTCAAGGGTCGAAGCTTCTCTTTCACAGTCGAGCCGGGCATCTTTCGTACATTTTCAGATGGTTCGTCTCGAGTTGCAGAGTCGAAGCATAGTCAACCTCGTCTCGAATTCGCTAGCCTGATTAAGGGAACATGTAAAGTATTGATTGGGCGATGCGTCATGTTTGCCCCACACTGTAAACATGTTATCAACGCCTTTATCAACGCCGACGCTTTACCGACATTCAGTAAAGTGGGACCTCATAATAAGAGTGTAAAGGGTTTGATGTCTGGCATTTGCGAATAAATGCCAACCGTATTGCCGTTCATGGGTTCTCTGACAGAGTGAAGCCAAAACAGCCTCGAGTAACGGGCAGAATCGATACTATCACAAGAAAATTTTCTGGTTTGTACACTTTATGGAACTGAACCGTTTTGAGATCTCGAAATTTCCTTCTGAGTCTTCGATACAACGAAGATTGATGGACTCGTTTGGTCAAGAAGTCTGTCGATTCGAGCTCGGACTGCATTGTTGAAGACGAGATAGATGTAGGGCGGCGATCCTAAATTCAGGACCGGCAATGAGATAATGCAAATTAGATTCACCATGCACCATCATCCAACCAATGTGAGTGAGATAGAGCATTCCCTCTGTTGCCGGAATGAATTGGAGTAGTTCATAGCCTAGATAAAATGGATAAGTCGATTGTTGAAGTGTTTGATCTCTCACAAATACAAGTAGTCATGTGAACAGTGATGATGATCCCGCATTGAATGAGAATCTGCGAGGAATTGCATTAACTCAATTGATTTTATTGTTTGTGTTACTCTGAATGCTGCTTTGTTCAAGGCGCTTGAAGTGTCGTCCGTAGAGATCTTTCCATGTCGACAGAAGAGAGAAATAAGTATGACAACGTAGATTACTGTAGACAGAAAGGGCAGAAAAACACAGCCAGTGATGTGAAAGTAGTTGGTATACTAAAGATCATCAGACTGAAGAACCTTTTTCGATTGAACTCACATAAAACTTATTTTCAGAGATCATTGGGTCAAATAGGAACATGTGAAATTTAGAGTTGAACAGCATTGGAGGAGTGAATAGAATAATGAAAAGACCACAGGGAATGGAGACGGAGAGAATCAACCACGTCCGATTTCCCTACAAATGCTGGTTTCACAAAACGTGATTTGAAGAATTTGCTTTCTTTGAACAACCAGATGATCCATTTAATGCGCAATAGCTCTCCGAATCGATTGAGAGCAAGTAAAGTGCATGATGTTGTTGAGCAGAAGAAGAAAACTATAACATTGTTCGCATCATAACTCAATCTAAGACTCCCTTACAGATAGCACCCATCGAACTGAAGAGATGTAGAAGAGGATTCATGCAGTAGACTTCGCCCTGAGAAGCAGATTCTGCTGTAGCTCTTCAATTCATATTATTACCCCGATCTCCATCATTCCAAATACGATCGAGTTGACCACCAGATCGCAGATATCGGCAACTGCGAGAAAGCACATTATCTGAGGGATATTTCACTTGATGAGAACAATGATGATGAATGAAACCTTGTAAACCGACAGTGCTCGTAGTGGCCACATAACCGAGAGGCAGAATGCATATAATGGAATGGTAATCAGACCGAAAACGATGCAAAGAGATCCAAAAATCGGCTGACTGATGCCACTTGTAGACCAGTCAATATCGCCTGTGACGCTGAACAAATACTTTTTCATTACTTTTTCATTTGGACTTGAATGGAGCACACCTGCAGTTGTATTCCTCATACGAATCGAGCCAGAGGTTGAAGCGCACCTGTGAAATTCGCTGCATATCATCAGATTATTCTATTCCTCTAATTATTTATCCGTTTCTCGTTCACCGTATAATCTTGATCCGCCCTCTGGGATTGACCGGATTACTGCATAAACAACCGAGATTGATTATTTGGACTTTACTCTTACTGATTCATTGATCCAAATGTTGAAGCGAAGGTTTATGAGTTATCATCGATACTCACGCTCAAATACGCCGGCCGCACCAAGACACTCTGTTTGTTAACAAAAATGCTAAGGCAAGTTCTGCAGATGCACTCGTCATAAACATCTAGCCAGATGTAGATTTGTATCGACGGAACCTCCATTGAATAGTATAAAGATGTCCACATGATTGTTCACATGTGATTCATGCTATCCTAATTGCTTTGAGATCTCAAGGGATAAATCTGCGCGTTTGAACAACTCTGATGAACGGCAATAACAAAATTATCATTATTATTTGAAAAACAATGAAAGACGGAGATCGTTTATGTTCCGGGAGTTATCATCGTTGTGGCAACACTAATTGTGCTCTGGTTTATCTTCAGTCGATGAAATATCTTATCCCGAATCACTTGATTGAGTGTTAGATAGACGATTGGAGGAGTGCCTGAAAGTGTCCGACATTGACTTTGCAAAGAACAAAAGTGAGAGGCGTCAATTACCGTGCACCATCATCCATCCAACGTGCACCACAAACAGAAGAGAATCCATGGCACTGGCCGGGATCAATTGCAAGATTTCGAAGGCTGAAATTACATAACTATGGAGAGAGAAACCAGATAACTTACAGATGCAAGTTGTCAAATGAATAGCTATGATTACTCCAGACTGAACAATAATTTGAAAGTAGCCTTGCCTAGCGCATTTGATCCTCTCATTTTCGACACCTGAAAATATATGAGCAGAAAACATTCCCTTACATTTCCGTGTTTCAGTAGAAGACTGAAGAGCATTGTTAGATAGATAATGAATGACAATGCAGGAACGATGCAACTAGAGGCGAAGTGAATGTAATTGGCATACTGTATAGTGAACGATGAGTTAGTATCTCCAAGAATTATACCCAACCACGAATCGTCCTTCGTAAATCACGGGGTCGAATAGTATCATGTGATACTTCGAGTTGAATAAAACAGGAGGAGTGAAGAATGCAACGAATAAACCGAACGGTGTTGAACATGTCAACAGAATATACCACGTATTTGACCCCTAAAGTAATATATGAAAAACTGAAAATGTTAATGATAACTTTGAATAGCCAAACAATCGGTCGAATTGAGAGTAGTTCTCCGAAACGATTGAAAGCCAGAAGCAAGCAAGTCATTGTGGAGCAAAAGAAGAAGACTGAATTTATAAATATTTAGGACGAGGCCATAACAGATAGACTGACACTCGCAACCAAATGAGAATAATTGTTGAAGCCGAGGATGATTGCAGTACACTTCTCCCTTTATAAAGTGTTTTTTTACTTCAACTGTACATTTATCCTCACTGTAATCAACATGATTCCAAACACGATTGAGCAGTATACTAGATCGGATATGTCCGCGATAGCAAGGAAGAGCATTATCTTATCTGAATAATAATGAGAGAGATACAGGTAAGATCACACCTTGTAGACAGTCAAGTTACACGACGAAATCATTGCCAATGCACAGACGAAATACGCAGGAATAGTGACGATACCGAATAGAATGCAGAAAGAACCAAAATAAGGTATAAAATATACTCAACCCTTGGGAAACCAAATCGACGTCACCCATTGCACTAGAAAACAATCAATTTCATTTATCAAAAATTCAATAATAACCTGCAGTTGTATTCTTCATAATAATCTATCCAAATATTGAAGCGAATCGACGGTACCTCCATCGCGGCTTTTAGAAGTGAAGTGCATTTTCGCCGTTCAGCCTTACCTTGCCTGATCCTTGGGGGAATTTATAATGAAAAACAAACACATTGAATGTGTCTGATCTGTTTGTATTCGGTTGCACGTTCGAGCTTGTGATGAAAAACATTTTGAATGCATGATAGTGATCATACAGTTGTACAGGACTGAATGTTTATTAGAGATTGCAGCGGGATCTAGATTGAGAAAGAGGATCCATAGGAATGTTAGTTTGATGGGCAGATAATGCCTTGGGTTTGATGGAAGAGGGGAGATGGATAATCGAGCTTCCAATGTGAGCAACGTATTGTCTCACTCCCTCTCGAACTGTCTGATTGAAGAAGATGTAAATGAGTGGAGGAAGACCGTGTTCGAGCATCCAAGCGAATTGCGCTATGTAGAGAATTCCATCGGAAGGAGGAATGTACTGGGTGATCTCGTAGGCTAAACAGATAGATAATGACGTCACAATAGAAGAAACTCACTGATTCCAGTCGTGAAATGGATGCAAACGATGATTCCTGATTGCAATGAGAGCTAAATTTGGTTCGTTAAATTAGCGTTAGAAAACGTTTCAAACCATCATTGCAGCACGATTCACACTTGAATGATTTTGTATGCTAGATGTCATCTTCCTGCAATGATATTTAGTCATATTAGCTGAATATATCCACCACATTACCTGAATAGAACGAAAAGAAGCATTACAACGTATACGAGAGCCGAGAGACTGGACATGAGAAAATTATTGAACATATGAGCAACATTGTAGTACTCAAATAGATGCACGAATAAGCATCTAAACTACTGTTAAACCTCGAATTTGTCTTCGAAAATTCCCGGATTGACTGTTGCAATGTGATATTCAGAGTTGGAGAAGAAGAGCGGAGTGAATGAAGCAAGGAAGAATGGATAGATGAGCGAGACAATGAGGAGATACCAGGTTCGAGAACCCTAGATTACGCGATTCATGTTTGACGCACAATCGGTTCTCACTTTGAATATCAGTTTGAAAAGCCTTCCAGAAATGAGTTCGAGCATTCGATTAATGGCGAGAAGAAGGCAAGTTATGCATGAGAGAGTGAAACCAACTGAATGTGTGTATTCTTGGGATGCTTTAAGTGAATTCGCTTACATTGAATCACAAAGGCGTTAATGAAGTGCATTTTTGGGTGATGACAATACATTTCGCCCTTTAAGAGACTGTTTTCAGCGATATAATCATAGTCTGTTACCATTGCGAGAAAGAATCCGAAAGTAAGCGAATTTACGAACAGAGTAAGAATATCTGCTAGTGCAAGGACGAACATTACCTGCGAAAATCATGTAATGTAGATCATTCAGAAGAAAAACCTTGTAAGTGGAGCTTCGTCTCAGCGACCAAATCACTACAGCGCTCAAGATGTAGAGAGGAATTGTAACAATTGCAAACAAAACGCAGATAGCAGCGAAGTAAGGTCGGCCGATTCCTCTCGTCGACCAGTCGATTGTTGAATTACTTAGAAGTAGTCATTATAAATCACGAAATGAATAATAGTTGTGACCGGCAGTCGTATTCCTCTTGCGAATCCATGAGAATATTCCATCGAAGTTGAGCAATCGCTCTCATGTTATCAAGACTCGAGAGATACTGAGCCTTTTCGATGCATGTCTATGTTGTTTTTTTCATCTTTCTAGGAATTATGCAGCTCCCTAGAGAGATAAGTGTGTTAGATTAGGTCAAATTGTCTGTGAAGTCGTAGATGATGATTCATTTCGATACGTGACTTTCAATAATTGTTAACGCGACATATTTGTAATTTCGGTTGTGATTGTTTATCCTTGGTAGCATAATTCACTAAACCTGCTCAAATTGAGAAGGAGCGGAAATGTGAGTTCGCATAGCGGGAGAGACTGACGACTGGAGATGCATCACTGACGATCTAACTGGAACTACATGCTGTTTCATTCCATTGCGAAGTGATTGATTGAATGCTAAGTAGATAAAAGGGGGAAGTCCATGCTCAAGTTGCCATGTGATCTGAGCAAAGTAGAGAATTCCATCCGAAGGAGGAATGAATTGAGTGATCTCGTAGGCTAAACGATGGGCTTTTGATCATTTTCAAAACGGAACCTAACAGAGGCAGGTAGTGAAGTGAATGCAGACTATGATTCCTGATTGCAATGAAAGCTGGAATAATATACAATGGAATTTTTTTTGTCATTTTCTGTTCACCATCATCGCTGCTCGATTCACACTCGAATTGTCCTGAATTCCGCTTCGACTTTTCCTAAAAAAATCTACTACTGCCTTCGAAATCTATTTGACCATACTTGATCAGAATGTACACAATCATGAAGCCGTATACGACACAAGACAGAGATGGCATAAGAGTGTTGTTCAGTATATGTGCAAGGTTGTAGTACTGCAAAAGCTATTCTTCACTGCCTTACGTTCATAACGAACCTCGTATCGATCCTCATTGAATCCTGGCGTAACCGTAACCAAGTGATATTCGGAATTGAAAAAGAAAAGTGGAGTAAATGAAGCGAGAAAGAACGGATAGAAAAATGAGATAAATAATATGAACCATGTACGAGATCCCTCAAGAAATAATCGGTGTCGATAGAAAAGAGCATCGAACCTTGAATAGGGCATAGTACATTCTTCCGGAGACTAATTCAATCATTCGATTGATCGCCAGAAGTAAACAAGAAATGCAAGAAAGTGTAAAAGAAACTTCAAGAAGAAAAGGTGATTTTGAATGGACAGAGCGGCATATCACTTACACATGATTACCAACGCATTTACAAAATGCATTTTCGGATGATGACAATACATTTCACCCTTTACAAAAAATTGCGTGAGTTAGGAAACAGGTCACATCATACCTTCAGTAGAAAGATTCCAAACGTAAACGAATTGACGAACAATGTTGAAATATCGGCAATTGCAAGAACAAACATGACCTTTGATGGTGTGTTAATCAGTTTCTAACACAAATTTTTCATATAGCAACATACCTTGTACGTAGAACTTTTCCGCATCCTCCAAATTACCTGAGCGCTTAGGATATACAATGGAATCGTAATTAATGCAAATAAGAGGGAGTAAATTCCGAAGTATGGTCGAACGACGCCTCTCGTGGACCAATCAATAGTCGAGTTTCCTCCCATGCTTACGGAAATACGATTAGATATCAAAGAACAGAAGTGAAACCTGCAATCATATTCCTCCTGAGCATCCATTCGAATATTCCATCGAAGCTGAGAGATAGGAATCATTTCAAGAAGGAAACTGTACAATGAGTAAGTAATACTGTCATACCCAAAAATATTACTACCGTAACAACTGATTTCCCTGGAGATTCGTTGTCATCATTTAGTTCAATCAGCTGGTCGAAATCCCTTGAGAGTGGAAGCAAATAATGCTGGCGATTGACGTCGGCCTCCCATTACAAATAGTACAACATCGACTATTTTTCTTTGATAATGAATAGTTATCATGGGTGAGGGACCTATGGCAGTTGTGCTTCGCTGGGCCAGTGAAGTGGTCAATAAACTCTGGCAAGGAAGGTGGAAGATTTACGCACATGCAATTGCCAATTGGGATGAGAAAGAGAGGGAAAGGGCTACTTCATCCGTTTTGGAACGAAAGAGCTAAGGAAGGAGGGAACAAGGAGATAAAAGAGAGGGCAGAACAAATTCCGGTATCTCTGGTCGATTGGGCACCACTGCCAATAACTCTCCCCTTCCCTTATCCATGGCAGCTTGTGTCGGAGTGAGACGAAACATGTTTGTTCCCGCGTCTCTCAGCTGATTTCGCCACGTTTTTGTACTCTCGATCATCGAATCTCGCTCATTGTGTAATCTTCGTTCCCTTCCAGAGATGTTCCTCCTGTTGTTGTTCATTCCTGCTCTTGCACAAGCTTGCCATCCACAGTTCCAGAAAGAACTCCGATATTTGGAACTTTATCTGGGAATAAAACCGGACAACGACGGACAACTGCCAGTGAAACGTGAGTTCCAATGAGTAAAATAGTGCTCTCGGTAATCTCCAGTTTTCCAATTTGAATTATGAACACAATTTACCGATTTGAGATTTTGAAGATTGATAAGTTGCAGACCCTTCGCAATTTCAACGATACATCACTGCGTCGCAAGAATTGGACTGCACATTTGATGGGTATGCTGAATGCCATTTCGATTAGTGCTACTCCAAATGCTATTTGAATATTATCATATTTTGCAGAGAATGTCTCTGGTCCAATCTGGAGAACGACGGAGTACTCGATTCTTCTGATTTCTGGTACTTCCACAAGTCGGATAAGAAGAGATTCCCCACGCAATTGCAGCCCGGCAAGCGAAAGTTGCCCAAGGGTCAGTGAGGAGCCACTCTCACTTTAATTTTTGGTTTCCTTCGCGTTTGGCTTTATTGTCTGGGATGATTCATGCACTGATTGCAATATTTATCTCATTTACAAACCCTTTTGTTTCCTTTCTCAGGCACTCACTTCATCGTGGCCGGCAACACTACAATACAACCTCAATCAGCCATCATTCTCTCCGCTCCAATTCCCTGTCAGAAGGGAGAGGGACGGATATCATTCAAGTACGTTTCTTATACTCCTTATCAGTTTCATAATATCGCCCATTCAGTTACTGGCTCTATAACTTCGCTCAGCTGCAAGTGCTCGTAGTGAAAGCTGCCAAGAGAAGAGGACATCTACAGGTGGGATAACTTTTCACATTACACACAGAGAAGTAAATAAACTAAAGCTGTTTTAACTCTCAGATCATTGGTAAACCCGAGACGGACTGTCACTATTATCGCCCTAAAGATGATGTTTGCCATGTAACGATTCCTCACATCGACGAACCTTTCAGAATTGCAATAAGAGCCTTCTCTCTCAAGGTTCGTGACTGAATGATGTTGGAAGGATTGTTTCCGATGTAGCAATAACATTCAAAAGTAGGAATATTGCATGACAGTATTGCAGGATCATGTAGTCGGCTCAATGGCTTTATTGAATAACATCTCCTATAATGCACTAATCTGCGATAAGTCTCGTGAGTTTCGTTTTTCCTGACCTAACAAAACCAGGTGATTCCAGCCCTCATGAATCTTTTCGAAGCGATTCCAATCGGGAGACCAGCTGAGCAGCCTGAACGAATCTACTCTGTAGCGGATATGAACTGTGTAGAAGCATCTAACACGTGTCGGTACGTCTTTCTGCATGCTTTTCATCAGGCGGGCTCGATTGATGAAAACATGACAAAAAAGGTTTCAGATGGAACAACGCGAGACAACGCGCCAATACGACATGGAAGATCGGAAGGGGAATCGAGCGATGGAATGAGGAGATGCTGGTTAGTTATCAATTCTTTTTCTTGTTCAATATGTCTGTTTTCAGGTCTCCTACCGTTCTTCTCGTCCCACTGGCCAATTCTTCTTCCTTGCTGTTGATTCTCTCACTCCGAAACCATTTGCTCGATTCGAATCCGATCTGATTCCGTGCACTCAGAAGCCGACAACACTCAGTTTCCAGTCAGTTTGCGATCCTGAAACATTTAAAAAATGTTTTTTTTTTCTCTCAGATACTGGGCAAAAGTGGGCACTCAAGTCGAGGTTTGCTCGCTCGATGAGAGGGGCGTTCCTCTATCGTGCGCCTATTTGACAGATGAGGATGGAGGAGAGAAACCGATTGAGATTGTCAATGATCCTTATGGAAAGCCATTCAGAGTAAGCTAATGGCTAAGTATTGCACAAGTCATCGATGAGAGCTTCATTTTCAGTTCTCATTCGAAATCATCACATTCGATCAGTTCTCAGGAGGTCTCGTCGCTATCAACAATATTCAATTGAAGGTTGTTCAATCATAATTGTGGTTCTTCGTTAGCGATTTTTTCAGGGTCTATTGTGCTCAGAGAAGCTTCCACCCGTTTCGACTACCATCAGCCCGAATACAGTATGCTCGGGTTATCGATAGCGCTACTATTGCATTCCAGATTGCTGATTCCTTCGCTCTCACTCCTCGTCCAATCTTCGAAGGTTCTTATCCCCTTCAACTCGGATGCGACTGGACTTCCGATCCGTGTTTCCAGTGGGTGGATGAGGATGGAAAGGTTTGTTCGCCCTCCAGTCCATTATTTATGGAGTCTTTCAGCTCTTCGTCGGAAAGGCGCCTGAAGACAGCGAGGAGTTTCCGTTCCCGGAGGAGCTAATCAACGGTATCTTTGACCCTCCTTGGAACCGTTTCATTGTGTTCCATCAGGCAACGTGGGCGCAATCTTTCTCAACGGCGCGGACACTGCCATCCTTCGATCACGAGAGGTTCCCTGCGCATGGAATCTTGAGATCACGCTGACCTATTGGAGGTAAAATTGACTCTTTCCGATCTTTAACCGATCGAACCAATGCAGGTCGGAGCACGGTTTCATTCGAGTGTGCGCCCTCGACCAGTGTGTGGATGGAGGAAAGATGGAGGGAAAGATATCACTGCTCGTGTCGTCTATGAGACCGTTCGAGGTTAGATTGTACTCGATTACTAATGCGGTTTCCATGGAACAATAAATTCCATTAGGTCACGATCGAGGCTCGTTCGCGCGGCAATGCGGTCGTTGCCATCGATTCCATTCTGACCGAGGGAGAAGCCTGCCCGATCAAGACACTAGAGCAGACTCTCTGCGATAATGTCAAGTGTGACTTCAAGGGTCCGTTTCTGTTCCCACTACGCGATCGATTCGCTCAATTCAGGAACCTTCTGCGGATACTCTACAAATCCGGTTTCCACGGGCGATGTTCCAATGCAGTTGGCGACTAAAGGTACGGAAAGGACAAGAAGTGAATAGCATGATGATGGTTCAGGAGCGACAGTCATAATCGATGAGAGACACAACCGAGCAGTTCTCGCTTCCTCCTCCTTCGAAATTGTGCAGCCAGCATTGTTGCTGTTGAAGGTGAGCTTGAACTTGATTACTTCAGGCAACTATTACTTCAGGTTACTCAAGAGACGTTCGGATCCCGTTTGCTGCTCTGTCCAGACGCGAAAAGCGAGGTTTGAGATCATGTTTTGATGACATAAAACACCATTTTCTCAGCCCGATGCGTGCACTGAACTACTCGGTCCCATAGTCCTCTCTCCTCAGACGAGAGAACTTTCCTTCCCATTGGATCCATCGACGAGAAGGTTATTACTATAATAGTATTCGAGTATTTCTATAAATTTACTTCACATTTAGATTCGCAATCGTCTTTCTTCACGACAAAGGAGCTCAATTCGGAGAGGCGACGTTCACTCTCCATTCAGTCGATGTGAAGACTGGCGATAACTACCAATTGTGCTTCTGATTCATCATTGTTTCATGCCATCTCTGACGCTGAACGGGTGTAATAAACATATTCTACAAATGATAGTGATGTTTGAATTCTGGTATATTCGCTCTTACAGAATAGCGTAGCTACAGCAAATAAGCTGATGATTCGAACAGTGCGTGATAGTGATTGAATTAGCTAACGAGAACAAATGGCAAACAGTCTGGAGATATGTTGACCTTCAGCTTGAATAACAATGATAAAGGTTGTGGTATCGCCTTCCGATATTCTCTGTGACTACGCGTTCCCATGCTGGAGTTAAGCGAACTGCAATGGAAGATTAGTCGTTCATTATACATTCTCATGGCATCTCTAGCCTCTTTCGGCGTCTGTTCTAATCTCTTCTTGCTAGTCGTTTCCATCCGGGCAAAGTAAGAATCTCCCAAGTACTCAAAATGAATTAATGACTCAGATCACTTCGAACAACTACGAACATTCTCATTGGCTTCTGCTCTCTTTTCGACTTCGTCCATCAGGTTCTTTGAAAGTTTCTTTGAATTATGACAGAATATTTGATTGCAGTTCGGTCCACTTATTCAGTTCCCGATTCTCTTTGGAGACGGAATCATTGACAGCTTCACCTGTACTTCCCTTCAGGTTTGCCCACTTTGTAATCATGCCTCATCCAGGTTCAGATTCTTCCCGAACTTTGCATCTCCGCGAGATGTTTCTGCGTTCTGAGCATTGGATTGGACAGACTCTTTTCTGTGACATTCATCGCTGCCTACAAGATGCTGCCTAGAAAGCGCTACCTCATGGTAAACTCGTACCAAGTAACAGACAAATCCTATCCTGTACAGTTTCACTTCCTCGGAATAGCTTCCTTTAGCGGCTTCACTCTCTATTTGATGATCCAATACTTCGAACCTGGGTAAGCTCCTACTCACCTGGTTTGATTCCGTATTCATACGCTTCAGAAGCGTAGTCTGCTCTGTCCCCGCTCCATTTCACGGAGCAGCAGTAGAGATGTGGGGCCAATCGATGGCCATGGTCAACATGGCAACCATTGCAACTTACGCAGCGACTTGGATTGTAATGAAGACGAGGGGAGGTAAATAGAGCGGACTCTGTTGTCAAAATCTAAAATAAGAACTGTTTCAGCATCCATCTACTTCCGACGTATCTTTAGAACTATCTTCATAGTAATGGTATACGATGTAGGAGGATGGGGACTCACTATCGGGATTATCAAAGCCATTAACATGGTCGAAATTTCAGGCAAACGTTTAGACTTGAGGAACGTGAACTCAATAATCCACTTCAGCAGAGAATCGGTTCGTGCTCCATTATGTATCTGGACTATTCGTCAATTTTGGTGTTGGCGTCAAGTCCTTCATCTATTACAAGATCAGGCATGTCATGAAAAATATCAATAACAAAAGTATGTTTTAGCTCTGAATATCGTTCTGCTTTTCGAAAGGTACTTGGACTGCCGGACAACACTCCCGTATTCTCGTTGAGCTCAACCACAACCAGATCACGATGATGGACTATCGCGTCTAATGTTTCGTCGAAAAGAAATCAATAAACAAATGTTTCTTTTTTCTTCTCACAAGCTCCTAGTGAATGTGCATGCAATGCACACTTTCTGTGGCATGAGTCACCATGGAGAAGAGAGGGTCTGCGTTGTTCTTTTGCTCTTACGTTTCTCCGTTGGGCGCTTTCCCTTTTCATCCGCTGTTCCTCGAATCCGTCTCAATGCTCAAATGCCTTATCGTTCTTTCACTTTCCGGTCCCATCGCAATGTCTGCGTGAGAATGGTGCAAACCGCAGCATGCTGAGGAATCGTTCAAGAATGCGGATTGGGGTGAGAATCCCATCTCTTTTCGAAACTCACTCGTTTTCCCAGTTTCACACCTGCGCGTCACAAAGGCAGAACAAGCGCTCTGCCCCATACAACCAGGCGCCGTAAGATTCACCGACACTGTTCACAGCGTTCTGACCCCCATTGTTTTCTCCAGACAAGAGTGAACAATGGGATTATCTTTTTGAATTTTCCCGCGAAACCGTAATCGAACTGCAAAATTGATCTCGAAATTTATGAAATTTGTGAAACATAAAGCAATTCTCCAGATCGTTTTTGTTACAAAATGAGAATCGAGATGCGTTTCAAAAATCTTTTAGAATCCTGAGTTTGCAGTTCCGTTATGTCAACCCTGCCCCTTGTTTGTCGGGATAGAACGCTGTGCTGTTGAGCATGTGGAACAGTTGAAGGTAGGAAGGGAAAAAAATTGAAGCGAAAAATTTAAGTTTTAATCGCGGTTCCTGCTCATTCTTCCCACTGAAATCGCGACACCTTCGGGTATTGCTGAGTGTCAACCAACACTAGAAGAAGGGAAAGAATATCTTCTAGCAGGTACCTTCATACAATTGAACTAAAGTCACGAATAATTCAAGGAAGTATGCGATCGGACGGCAGCATTTCCACATCGCAATTTGGACAGGTTTGTCACCATTTTCCCTCAGGTTTCACAAGTGTTGTGGTTCGTGGCTTAACTACAAACTCTAAATATTTTCAGGTCTTGCCTGAAGGGATTTTCTCTGTTTCTTGCTCTCCCGTCGAAAGGAAACTCATTTCGGAGAGTTTCATTGCTCAGTTGAGAGAGTGGGCTCACTCTCAATCCCGATAAACGACGTTTTTGCACCTCTCTCTCTGGTGACTCATTGCCCGATATCTTTCACGTGTTCTCTCCTCTCTTCTTGGATTTCTCCCTTTGTTCGCCCTATCCTGAGCAATGTTCTTGCTCTCCCCAGTTTCTATGCTATCTCGTTCGGTCTATGGTGAGAGAGTGGAGGAATAGATGAGACTGTTCGCTATTCCCTCCACTCTTCTTCTAACCTCGTAATCTAATCTGGTCACACTTGACCATTCTCTTCTCCTCCTCTCTCCACTGGTCAATTCGTCCTTCGCTAGTTCGATACCTCTTTCATAAGTAGTTTCTCCTCTTCTAGTCAGTGCAACAATGCGATCTCTTCTTCTCCTCTCTCTTGTTGTCTCCGTTTCACTAGCATGCAAATGCGCACAACGACCAGCGAAGGAAGCATTCTGCAGTGCGGATTGGGGTTAGTTCAATTTCTTTTCGAGCCTATCAATTTGTGATTCATTTGTGTGTCGATCAAAGGAAAAAGTGGCGACCGGAACCAGTAAAAAGAGAAAAGTTTATCCCTACAACGAGGAACTATTTGCAGTATCTCGCGCACGCATCGCGCAGAGTGTCACTGTCCAGATCTCTGATGGATTCGATGGCACGCAATTCGGAGTGGAACACGTCGAGATTTTCAGAGTTAGTTTCAGTTTTTGGGTATTCATTCTTTTCAATGACATGGTCGATTCAGAGTCCCAACAACGAGACCGTTCTCCCTGAAGTAGTCCACACTGCCTCTCACTCTGCTGCTTGTGGACTCTCACTTGATGTGGGAGAGGAGTACCTGCTCTCTGGTTAGATCTATTCTTCCAGAATCATCTTCAATTAGTTTCATTTCAGGAAGCATGATCAATGAGACGCTACGAGTTACATCTTGTGGACAGGTATCAGCCCACTGTTCGAGAGCCTCATTTGCATACTGTCCTCATTCAGATTAAACCGGAGGGACTGGCCAAGGATGTCAGCGGAATCGTGATCGCATGGAGTGATGTTCCCAAGGATTTCCCTGAAGAGATGAAGAAGTTTGAGTGCCCACCCAAAGAGGAATAGACGGATGAATAAACGATTTGATCGAATTGGTGTGGAATTTCTTCAATCGTTGTGAACTCATAAAAACGAAGAATCAGCGTGAAAATGAACTTTGTCAGCAGACAACAAAATCGAGAACGAGACACAGCATTGTTTCGGGAGAACTTATGAGAGAGGAGAAAGAGATGGAGAGGGTAATCCGTTCTGCACATCGATTGAGTGACTTCCCATGCACAGAATTGTGATGGAAGAGGAGACTACTAGGAGTTGTTTGATATGTTCAGCGACCATCAATTTCGGTCATCTTGGAATTGATGCATGCAGGTTAGTCTTAATTTTCTTTCCTTCTATAGTTCAGATAACTGCAGAGCATGTGCCGCGTTCTTCAAGAGATGTCAGACAGCAGGCAAACGATTTCCATGCAGACAGGGAAACGGGAAGTGTACTTTTCGGAAGCGTTAGTTTAAACAATCTTTTTTTTGTTGTTGAATACATTTTCAGATCACAAGTTTCCTTGTCGGAGCTGCCGTTATGATAAGTGTGTCAAGTTTGGAATGTCTGATGAACAAGTTCTTACGGAGTTGCCCAAACCTTCCATAGGCTCAGTCGAAGAAACCGATCGACCTTCAGTGATACGAAAAACGACGGAATCGATGGAAAGCAAGGAACCTATTCTGGATAGGGTCAAAAAATGCTACGAGTTGGGCATCATTTTGAATTTGATCACTGTTCAACTTTCAGTACAGCCCACATGATTCGACTAGAGAAGGAGCGAGAGTATTTGAGCACAGTTCAACTTCAGAAGATCGAGCATCCGAGCGAGGCATGACTATTTCGGTAATTGGCAAAGTAATGATCTGGTTACACGCAGGAATTCTTCGTGAGCAACGTGTCGGCATACTACGGATTGTACGGAAGCTTGATCGAGCATGCTGTTGCTCTGTTCAGAAATATTTCACCCGTTTTTGAAAACATTCAATTATCCATGAAGGTTAGGGTCTCCGTATTCCCCTCTTTCACTCAATATTTCAGTTATCAATGTTCAAAACCTTCCTTGCGAAATTTGTAATGATCGAGAGCTTCTACCTATCCGCAAAATACTTCAAAGAAGCCAACTAGTAAGTAATCTTCCAGAATATTCTCCCAATCGGTGTTTCAGTCTCTTCTGTTCTCTTCTTACTTGCTTCGATTGCAAGAATCTGGATCTCTGGCTAACGAGTGATATCAGTGTAGAGAAACAAAGAGACTTTTTGAGGTGAGTCACTTCGTTTTATGAACAAAATGTAAGCCGATTGTAAGAGGAGGATGGAATGTTCCGATGTTGTGATACCTTTCTCGACACAAGTATATGACTTTGCAGTTCTCTCAAAGGTTACGCTGTGGATTATGTAGATCTGCTGCTTCCAACTCTCAAAATTGGAGCCATCTCAGAGAGGGAATTCCATTCACTGATTGCCCTCGCATTTTGCGATGTCGGTAAGTTCTTTGAAAAAAAAACATAACCCACAAACACCATATTTTGATCAGACACTTCCGAATTGGACGATAACATTGCTGTGGAAGTGGAAGATCTAAGGAAAAGAACATTCCGGGAACTTCATCTTTACTATGCAAACGACATCAAATTGCCCGATTACTCGCAGCGACTTGGAAATTTGATGACTGTTGCGCACATGGCTCATGTTTGTTTTTGGTTTTGTTGTTTTGATCTTTTGTCTGAACAAACAAGAATAAATACACGCATTTCAGGAAGCAGGACGCATTGTCAACGAAGAGTTTCGCACTTACGCAGCAATGTTCGATCTCTACACTCATGACTCACTGCTGAAAGAGATATTCTTCAACTGATTACGGTGTAATAATGATATGAATAATGCTACTGATCTGGTAATGTCTCATGCTCTTCAGAGAAATGTTGAAATGATGCCTATTATTCACATAAACTACATTTTATCAGTCATGGCGAGAAGAAAAACAATGGGTGATGTTATCATAGGGTAGTTTTTTTCTTTGAATATCCTTTACGAATAAGTGATCAAGCAAATAATTAGTTATCTGATTCTATTCAGTTCCCTATTTTCTCGTGACGGAGCCCGAGAAGTGGCGACTTGTGTTGTTTGTACAGGCACTAAGGTTCTGATCTTCCATGTATTCTGGAACGCATTTCGATACTCGGCACTGAAAGAACCCCCAATTTGGCAATTAGGATCAGTTTGTCTCAAACCTCGTTCGATAATAAACGAATGCCTTAAATGCCACACCAGAATTGACTGCGATTCCGGCCACATAGTGAAGTGAGAACCGCGCTGCTTCTAAAAGAAAGAGCAAACATCAAATATTAGAGCGATATGTACCTCTCATCTTGAACGCGAAAAATAGATTGAGCAGAAGAGTGGTGATTGTCCATCCGGCTACATCGATTGACATTACAATGCAAATTGAGCGGAAGAGTCGGCGAGAGTCCAGCGATGCTGATGTTTGCCATATAAATAACCACAGATGAAGTTCGTGTTGGCTCACCTCCATACTTCCGAATAACCATCCAAGTCGCAACGTATACAATAACCGAGAAGATATTAGCCATGGTCATTGCTCGATTCCAAAGAACGACTGATCGACCGTGGAATGGTGATGGAATCGAGCAGATTGCGCGTCTAAATTAGACTTTTGTTTCCATGAGCTGAGTTCGTAAGAAACTGAGGAACATAGTAGGCAACCATGAGGTAGACAGTGTATGAACAGAAGAGAGCGATTGCGATGAAGTGAAACTGAAGATTTGTCGAGGACGAGGATATATTGGCTGAACTTACCGTGAGATACATCCACTTTCTCTTGGTTCTCAACGATACAAGAGCCAGAGAATTCAGCAGTCTATCCACACCGATGCTCAGAACACAGAAAACACCCGCAGATACGCAGATTTCGGGAAGCAACTGGAATGATCATAGCGTTCACTTTCTCTCAGTTAAAAACTTGCCTGCAACGAACTGCAAATAGCGCTGTCAAGGAAGAACTCTGTAACAAGGAGTGGGAACTGAATTAGTGATCCGATCTGAAGAATTCGGATGTTAAAATTATGTTTATGTTTCCGTCACCTGATGAATCACATCGAATAGAGAGCAACATCCAATGAGAATGTTGGTAGTCGATCGAAGGGCGCTGCGATGAATTACTTCTCACGGTGTAGAAGAGCATAACACAAACCTGGAGCGGAGAGTAGTGATGAAGAGAAGTGAATTGAGGAAGACTCCAATGAAGGCGACAGTGGCAATCACGGAGAAAGCCAGCCGGATTACGAGCCAATCCTGCTCCTGGAGATCGTCCACAACGAAAGACATGAAGGAGAAGAGAGCTCTCAGCTGTGTTCGTAATGATGAAGATGATGATTCTCCCTAATGATAAGACCCTGCTTTGCCATGCATAAACGACATTGGATTATCTAGTGAACTTATCAGGAGAATGAATTATGACGCTCAGCAATCAGGAAGTGGAATAGAGCATCACAGATTGTCAATTGAATATTGAATTAATCAATCATTGATTATGAATGCACTGAACGATAGCTATCGATTAGTAAAAAAGATCAAATTTTAGATTCAAGGTGGATTTATGATAATAATTTATTCAAGTTGAATAAATAGGTTCAAAATTATGGATGGTGGTTCTCATTCACCCTCTCTGATATCTTCTCCTCATTTCTATCGGGTGTTCGTTTCTCTCATGCAATTCCATCTGATTTCTCCACGCAAGAAACGTGATCAACAAGATGTGCGCGTCGAGAAACTGCAATGAATTACTTCTGAAAACAACAAAAAGTAGTGAATCAGAATCTTACGACGTTCCGAATCTTCAAAGCCATGATCAAGTGAATTATTGAATGTACGAGCATAGAAGAGAGACAGGCGCTTGTCTGCGTTGGTATGAACTGTTGCTTAGATATCTCATGTGAAATCATACCTTCTTATTGATGGTGTTCCTTCCTTGAAATGGCCACACAAATCGATAATTTCGCAACAGGAAAAGAGAAGTGAGAAGTGCGCATGCTGAGGAGGAGAAGAGGAGAAGATTAGAGAAGGAGTCATGGAGGAGACGGAGGGCGGAGAAGATCTGTGTTTGAGATCCTTCGAAAGAGGACAGAGATCGAATACTCACAACTAGAAATTGCGCACACTCGTCAAATGGATCGTAGTACAGCATTGTGGTCGATTGCTGACGAGATATCGTTTGCCATCAAATAGTCTGTGCTATTGACTATTGACTTAGTTGACTTTTCTCAGTTGAAAACGTTAATAAGGTTACAAGCAGAATCCAAGAACAACTTTCTACAAGTGAGATTGAACGGAATGTCATAGACGGAGCCAAGAGTCAAATTGAAAGAGTCATTGCGAATGGTAAAGAGAGAAACAAGAAAGGACGTATTTACGGAATCGTGAATGCGCTAATGAACACCTCCTATCTCTTCCATGCGATCTCATTCCCTTTTGTTTACTGTTCTTTACAACTACGCGAATGAAATAAAGAGGCGCAGATGGAAAACAAAGAAGAAACGTTGCGAAGATGAACGACGATCTCGTATTTCTCATTCTCGCTCTCGTGATCGCATATCTCTACCTACCACAAGGTGAGAAGCCATTTCTGACTAGTAATACTGAGTTAGAGAGTGAGTCAGTCAATTACATCTGTAGCACTGCTGTCTAATTGGAAAAACTTCATTCACAGATCTCTCAGCCATCTTGAAACTGGGAGCACTTCTACCGTGAATGGAATTGACGAGTTGACGTTTCATTATTTATTCAATATTTATTTCGCATTGCACGATAAATTATGAGATTATCGATTCATCATTGCACATTCATTCCAACCGGATGTATCACTTCGATAAAAGCTCAGTAAGTAGCCAAATACCCGTCAACTGTGGGGAGAATGATAAGATTAGGCTTTAGTGGTAAGTTTGGTAGACTCTTTTCTCGAACGCGGTTTCTGCTCAAACGCCCTCATTTCCTTCGCCATTGCTTCCAATCGGGCCGTGTCGATTCTAAATGGCTGTCTGAGGGCTTCCGCCTTTGTGAGATAACTCCAGAAACAGTGAAGTATCTAAATGGCATCGTTTGTTGCTCAGTTGCGATTCAATGCTAACATGAAGCAGATATCCGCCCATCGAGATGTTCAGAAGCAATCGAACGATTTCGAAAACTGTCTTCGGTATCTCTGAAATTGGCAATATTATCGAAATTTGATGTGCATTCAAACCTTCTTCATGCTGCTCCTGCACAGTACTTGGAGCAGCGATGATTATCGAAATGATGAACCAGGCCTGAAGAGCAACGTTCTTCTACAAATTTGTGCCAGAAACTCACATTGCGACCTAGACAGAAACAGTACCACGCAAGACCGATTCCCTGAAATATGCCTGTTCTTTTTTAACTGGCGTTCCAAACTAACCACAACTCCAATGGACACGAGCAAAAAGTTGCGCGCTCTTTTGAAAACGCCGAGGAGAAGGAGAGGAATGAGAAGGAGAGTTAGAGATAGAGACAAATATTGAGAGAAGACGAGATCACCGCATACACTGATAAGCAGATAGATACAACCATAGAGACGAGACGCTTTCTGGAATGAACATTGCTGGTTTCGACGCGAAAAGAGCAAGAACTGACCTCAACATGCAATCGACAGCAGGCTACCCCATTGTAATATTCTTCGCTGTTACTGTCAAAGTAACTCGCGGTCGGGAAACCTCTTAACATCCGGAAAATGTGGCAAAGTGACGAGAATCATTGGATAGAAAGCATTGTGCGGGTGAATTGCGTTTGGGACGAGAGGAGAAAGAGTCAAATTGATGACAAACACTCTCAATATTGGAGAGGAATGACTCAATTGCCCACGGCGAGAGAGAGGAAAGGAAGAAGAGGAACAGGTGGAAAAGGGAGTGAATGATAGAAACTGAACTGAGTAGTTCTTTCGGTTTCAGGAACACTTCGAGGGTTGGAAAAGGATTAGAAGCGACGAGATTAGTGGGTAAACGGAGGGAAACACAGATAGGAAGAGATGGATTGAGAGAAAGAATCTATCTGTGCAAACAAGGCGGAAATTCCGTGAGAGGCAAAATTAAAATTCTAAATGGACGTTACGAAAATACACCGTTTTCTGCAGAATTTGGGGTGAATTCCTGTTGACATTGGCCCAACAGCTGACATTCGCCCAGGTTGCGTGATTGCACAATCATAAAATATTCCGTTATTTCCTCACTCTCGACACGCTAGCAATATTTATTCCGTGTCTTTCAGACCGCATGAAATGTACAGATATATTAGGGTGGGAGACCCGATTGAAAGCGACGGTGAATAGTGGAGAGAAGGAGGGACTGAGATCAATTGGCGGATTGGTTAGAATGGGACCGACAAGTGGTTGAATGAACGACTCTATGAAATAAACTACGAATAACCTTGAGAGAGCGAGAGAACATGCGTAATTCCCTAATGGACCGAAGGTACTCAAGAGGGTCAACACTGACTACTCAGAACGAGGGTTCAGAGACGGGAAAGGGACGTCTCTCCTTCTTCTGAATCCTCTTCTCTGACCAGATCCTGAAGATAAAGTCTGTCTGATTGTTCCCTGGACGATCGAAGTGATGAAGGATTCGTCCATTTTGAAGTACGTCGACACCTTCAGATAACGTTCGTGCAGAGTTATCCTGGAATCGTGAATTTAGATTTCCCCGGCTCATTTTCTACTACTTCCGCATTCTGTTCTTGCTATTCCAAGAAACTCTGACTCACTTGGGATTCTTCAGACCGATTCCCTTCATCGTAGGAAGGGCGATTCCCAACTGGAGAATCTCAGTAAGTAACTGCTCGAGGAATTCAGCACCGAATAGACCGAGATCACCGAAGACTGATTGGTCCACGTCGTTGACCTGAAGAATTATGCATTGTCTCTCGAAAGTGTGTCTCCTTTTTTAATGCATTCCATTATCAATCAGAAAATACGAGGAAGCAACAAAGGTTGAACTCACTCTTGATTCCAGTAGACGGAAGTCAAGATTCTCGATGGTCGCATTTCCGACGACGTGACTGTCGTTGAGCCACAGCTTCACGTTCGAAGTCATCGTCGTGTCTGCACGGATGATCTGAAATGAACACATTACATCCTGATCCTGATCGTTTCTTAGATTACAAATAACAGCCTTGCATGATACGGACTAACCATCTCAGGCTGTCCTCCTCTTTGCTTCGGTCTCAAGAACATATTCATTCTTCCGTGCAGACGGAATCGTGCTCGATCCTCCACGAAGACGATCAGGGGAGCCTAGAAATATCCTTTGCTAAGGATCCGTCATGAACCGATTGTGAGCTCTTGGAAAAAGGCTTACCCTTCTCGAGGTAAATCGAATCTCGACGATTCTATCTGGATACTGCTCTCCCAGTCCTCCAAGGAACTCTCCCAGGCAAAATCCAGAGGTGCACGTAGTACGGAGAAGGTCCTGAATACATAAGTTGTCTCGTCTGAAATCGAATATCGCACGCTCACCTTTAGAGCAGGTGTGCTCTCAGGTCCAATCACCAGGTCTAGTAGTCTCTGTCTGTATGCATGGTAAAGCATCGAGTTGGCGATGTAGTCAGTAGCGTAGAACTCGATCATGTGAACGCCTCAATTTTGCCAATTTAACTAACTGCCAACAACCATATTTGATTCTCATGTTGTCCACACTTCATGGTTTCTTAGCACTGCAGAAACCACTATATTTTAGAATCGAAAAACTATTTTCTAACCATGAGGAGGGGGTAGCTTGATCGTAGGTGGATTGAATGGCGTTCCTCCCTGTCCTCTCCACGAGATTTCTCCTTTTGCAGCCATTGCGATCGATCCGTAGGAAATGAATGGATCGGCGGTGAGAGCGTAATCCATTATCAATTCCTGGAAATAACCATTAAGTATAGGATGAGATCCGGAGTTAACGCTCACATGCAATTTATATTTTCCCGATAATTGGTAATGCTTGAGTGCCGGAATGACCAGAGAATCAGGTCTTGTTATTGCAGCAAACCCAAATCAAAATTTACAAGTATTCACCTGTTGCCGCAGATTCTGCACGATATTGAGCAGAGTAGCATTGTTGGCCGATGGCAACTTTGATCTTCTCTGTCTTCCTTGTCTCGACGGAGATTGGAACGTCGCTGCGAGAACGTCGAGAGCATCGTCGTTCAGACCCACCTGAGAAGATTATCCGTTCAAGGTTCACAGTGCGCATGCGATGAAACACTATGCCATGATGCAACGAATGGGTTTCTATTTCTCAATTGAGAACAACGGAATAGAGTTCATGGTACTGACCTTGAGTGGCATGCTCGAGATCATGAGATTCATGTCATTGTCGATCATCTGTTCGATCATATTGCACATCTTATGCTCAACCATCGGTTTGTATTGAGAGATCAGGAAGGCTGAAATTTTGACCATGACTCTATCAGGCTCAGAGAAATAATAAACACGATTATTTTTTGCAATTTCTGTAAATGGATGATGAAGTGGCACGCGACTCACACTTGAATCCGTTGATGAACAGATCGGTGATCACTCCAGTGTTTCTCACATTCAGATCTACGTATCCGACTGATGCCTTACAGTAGGCAGTCTGCACTCGAGGAGCACCCTGATCAGTCCTGAAATAGAAAAAGATGACTGCACTTTATATAACGTTTATTCATTCACTTTTGTTTCTATTTCTGTAGTGTGTGTAGTTTGCAAATAGCGGATTAGACAAAGCTGCTCTGCTTGTGGCAGTGAGTGGGGATTATTTGCAAGGTAGAGTCAAGTTGAATGCACTTACTTCGAAAGTCTCACGGAAATTTGCAACGAGACATGGCCGAGAAGAGTTTCGAAAGTTCCATGAATGGGAACTGAAGGTAGGAGAAGGGGATTGTTGAGCTGCGCCTCGAAGTTGCCTGCGGCTCTGCAACACAACTTTCGCTTTCGTTCATCACCCATTTCAGTCAGTTTATCACACTTCATTACATAAAATATATACTTTTGAAAAGCTCACCGAATGTGCATCTTTGACATGCTCCACGAGAACATATTCGGCTCGACCAACTCGAGTGAATACTCAGGAGGCGCCCAGTACTTGCTGATGTACGCATTGTGAATTGCAACCTGAAATGAGCTTTGTCATTTCGAAAATAACCAATCAATAGCAGCACGTCAGTCCACTAGAGCTGATTAGTTACTCTTTCGCGCCTCGGTGTAATTCTACTTAGTGCAAGCAGCCACTACTCGCCGCGAGCTATTGAGGGAGACAAAGCATTTCATCATTATCAGCAGTTATTAGTCATAGTTGGGCAAAGGAGGGAAACCGTCAAATCGAGGTCCTCGAAATCTTGATCACTTCCCAGAACCTCACGCATCATCTTGAATCGATTGATAATACAACTGCCCATTTTCGAAATTGCAACTTTAGAATTGGACAGACCTCTCCAGTGTCGATTCGCTCTCGAATTGTGGGCAGGGCCATTTTGAGCATTTGCTCATTGACTACCTGAACAAAAAAAAAGAATTTGAAAACATTTCCCGAAAAGGGACAAAGTGAAACTCACCTTGATGCCGAGTTCCCTCATGTACGCCAAACCCGTTGGCATGACTCGCAGGACGATTCCCGGATTGTCAGGGGCGGAATATTGCTGCAAATTTGATTCAGTGTATTCCATTTTGTTCATGGTTATTTCGAGTGCTTGTGCTAGTTCTGAACTCATTTGCAATCTTCGAAAGAGAAAATAAAAGTGAAAGCTCCCCTTACATCTAGCAGCGGCGAGTATTCCTTCTCTACCGTCTGTGCAGCAAGCACTGCTGCAAGAGCGCCTGCTAAAAGCGCCCGCAGCATATCTGATGACGCCTGAAATCTTGTTGAATGTGATCAGGAACAGTCTAAACGTATTCATTCGTTGAACGGCACGTAATTGACACATCTCAGCGGCCAAAAAAGCGCCGAGGGCAAAGGGAGACAGCAATAACATGTCCTGCCCCAACGAACAAAAGCTGAACAGGGGAAGAATAGGCAGAGAGGGAGTAGTAGGGGAGGGAGAGACAGAGACAGTACATGGAAACAGCTTGTGAAATGAGAGGAAGAGATTGAGGGGATGGAATAACCAGAAAAGGGGCAAGGGAGAGCGCAAACTTTGATAGATTTCGTCTACAGTCCGGAAGGTCATTCGACTATTGGCACTTGGTTACATTTCGGCCGATGCTTCAGTTAGAGGAGTGAGATGAATTATCAGTGAGATGGATAAGCGATAGAGAATCGATTAGCATTCCTGCACGGACTATTCCCGAATACCTCGTTTGCATGATGTGCGAGAGCAATTTATTCGCTATTATTGAGGAATGCCTGACCAAACTCGGAAATGCACTTTCCTTGTTCGTGTTTCAATCAAATAAAGAAACAGCTGATCAACAGCAAAAAGCGCTTCTGGTTGGAATCAAATCATCGTATGGATAAAGGTCAGTGTGGATCGTATTGCAAGGGGAGAAGAAGAGAGGAAGGGATGGGAAAATGGAAAGGAAGAAATAATAGCCTCACGGCTTTGGCTACTTCATTGCTGGCAAGATGTATACAACATTCGTTCGAAATGTGGAGTTGATCAGTTCAAGAAAACAGAGCCGATCACGCGAATTAGCCGTTTTGTGAACAACGGAGAGGAGGAGAGGAGGAGATAGTGAACGATTAGTCGAAAGAGATCCAGCTAGCTATCGATCATTACGAGCGAGTAGTCACTCTTTCGTGTGTTGAACGGAGTAGAGAGAAGGGGAAACCTTGGAGGGAATGCACTAGTAGTCAGTCAATTATGCCCTCGAGAGGGTGCTGAACTGGATGAGTCCCGAGAGGTGAAAACGGCTTGTCGCTCTTTAGTCTAAGGGAGGATGGAAGAGAGGAAAAGTCAGCTCGCTAAAGCGAAAGTGCTAGGCGAAATCAGCGAAAGTTTGTGTGTGATCGATAGGCGGGATTGCCTCTTCTCTGCTTACGATCCCATCGGATAATGGAAGGTAAGGATGGATGGGGCTATCAACTTGTTCCCCCATTCCTTCCCTTCTTCCAAACCCTTTCTGATCCCTACGGATCATCTTCTCTTCCTATTCTTCCTTCTGCCTTTCCTTCTCTAAATCGTTTGATGGTCTAGGCCATTGGATGCACTTGAGGAACTCCTCTTCTAATTGCTGGCCGTCGCTATGAATCAACTGAGCGGGGGCCGATATTCATTCAAATCGCCCTCTCTCTCAGTCCGGTTGAATGGCCAATCCGTAAGAAGTAATAGTAAAAGTGAGTGCGCACTTTCCCCGCAATGCGTTTGGTGGCTATCGCTTTCATTCTTCTCATTTGCTCTACTTTCGTCACTTCGTTGTTCTTCGGAGGAGGTGGAGGTTGTGGATGCGGAGGAGGATGCGGGTGTGGGGGAGGATGCGGAAGGAAGAAGAGGTGGGTATTGATTGGTTTGTTGCTTCTCAAAGAAATCGATTCAGGGAAGCTGGGTTCGGAGATGAGAATCAGGTTGAAGAAGAGCCGTTCGGGAAGTTATCGGCTAATGGAACTGATTTACTCTGCAACAGTCTCGAATTGAAGACGACTATGCAAGAGGTGAGTCCATTCACTGTTTTGTTTCCGAAATCATGCCGATTCAGTCAATGCGCCCCTCACTAACCGACTCGAAGCGAGCTATTTCCACAATCCTCGAGTCATTCGGTGAACGATTCGTCGTCGTGTGCAGTCGATTTCCCTTTGAGTATGCAGTAAGACACGATACTGCGTATTGTGCAGTCACAAAGGGAGATCACACTTGCAAGGCATTCTCACTTTAGACCGGTAGACAGATCTCTTTTCCCCACTTTCACTTCCATTTCGCAATGACATTATCTTTATTTCACATTTTATTCTTCTTGTGGGTGCGATAAATAAGCATTCAATATGAATATTTATCAATACATTAGCAGTGGACTGTAGTTCGCTAGATTCAGAACCAGAGTGCTAGTAGGAAGGCTACGAATACTACTCCAATCACAATCATCTCTTTCATCGCTGCATGTCGAACAGTGAAAATGCTTCCCGTCTTTTGTGGATGTGTTGCCTGAAATAGCAAACAATTTTGGCTTGGTTGTTTACGTAAATTACCTTCACAACTCGATCCTCAATAGTTAGAATAGCCTTTCTCGCTCCGGGCCAATGATGAGGACCGCGAATGCGATAGAAGTAGGCGGCAGTAGGCGACATCAGTGCGTGAATAGCCATAACGGGATCGAAGGGAAGGTAGGAAAACCAGTAGGGAGGATCACATCCAATGTACTTGGCAAGTTCATCCATGTAAGGGACATAGTCGACCTGCACAAATCGGCGGTGCCGTATGCATAACTCATGAAGAGTGATCGCAATACCTGGATGGTGTGTCTTCGGCTCTTTACGTATCGTGCGTTCATTTCATCGTGTTTCTTCTGTACGATTCCCAGTCGTTCTTCCTATAATTGGGGAAACAGAATAAACGATAACTCTAGGATGAGCTCTCACAATGGTTGGCAACTTCGATCTTCCTGCAAGCACGTCGAGCACTACTCGCGCCTGCATCTCGGCAATAGGCATGATGCAACCGAGTGGCTAAAGTTAAATAATGATCGATGGTGAATACTGTAGACAAATACCTGTACAAGACCAATGATTCCGAGAGTGTCGTGTTCACATGACAGAGGAAATACGTTGAGGAATAGATCAACGACGTTCTCTTTTACCTGAATAAGCTGTTTATTGGATTCGAACTGTCTAATTATCCCACCTTCACGAGTTCGCCTCTCTCTAGCATCGGGAACTCGAATGAATATCCAGTCGCGAGGATCACAGTATCTACTTCCTCTACTTTTGTTCCATCTTCGAATTCAAGCCCATGCTCGGTGAATTGTCTAATCTGTGGCTTGACACGAACTGTGCCAGCAGCAATTCGATTGGGAAGTTCGTCGTTGACTGTGGGGTGTGCACTAAATACTTAATCGGGTTGGTTCGTTCGGCATAACATACCTAAATACTCCGTGTTTGGGCTGAAGACGATAGAGATCGTGATCGAAACGCTTGTTCAACTGTCTCTGCACCGCTCCTTCCAACAACCAAATGGGAAGCCGCTGAATTGCACTTTGAAACCTCACCACAGTGCCACACTAATCTAACCTCTCTGAAGAAGTGGAACAATCGCGTGTTGAGTGCAGCATCGAACGGCCTTCCATAGTCGAAGATTCGATTGAAGATCCACGTTCCTCTTCTAGTCACGAGATAGACCTAACGTACCTTTACTTTTCGTGAAATGGTGCCTGAATTCACCTGCTTAGCCATCTTCGAAAGCTCAACGGCGACGTCTCCTCCACTGTTTCCGACTCCAACGACGGCCACGACTTTCTCTTCCAATCCTGCAATGACCTCGCTCAGATGCTAATCTATGTGCAGTTAGAGGCAATGGCTCATGCGTCGTAATCACGTACCCTTGTGATCCTTATACGAGTGAGCATGAATAATCTTTCCCTTGAATTCATTCTGACCCTTCCATGGTTGAGGCCAATGAGGGAGAGTGTGATGACCAGTGCAAAGCAGAACCCCATCAAAGTTCTCAGTGAAACTCGTTCCTGATCTGAATTGATGTTTTGTCGAGACAAGCGTGATAAAAGGCCCACTTGAGATCATTCACGGTGACATTCCATCGACCCGTCTTAGAGTAGTCTTCTGCTCGCTCTATGTTTTGGACCTATGAAAGCAATCTTCTTCACTTTTAAAATAAATCTCGGGTGGCCGGCACTGATGAGAAAATTAGGCACCTTGTGCCACAGCTTGATGTACTCGTTGAGTTTGAAGTTGTTTGCGTAATCGACAAGATATTGACACATTCTTCTATTGTGCATGAAGTTCGCTTCTTCAGGATTAGGTGGGAAATCAGAGTAAGCACTAAGCTCTTTCGATGTATTGATTACGGTAGAGTTCATCACTGATGACTCTGGAACGAGAGGTTTACAATGCAACCTTTTTCGCGGATTCTTCGTAGAATCATAGCTTAGACGCAAATGTGATTAGCTAACCATCGGTCTCTTCTGGTTTATATCTCCACAATCCTCCAATATCTCCCTGTCCTTCATAGCAAACTACCTCGAATCCGTAGAGAAGTGCGTGTCTAAAACATTCATGTAATTTCTCATTATGTGCAAACATCCGAACCTTATGGAAGGAAGGCCTGCTCCACCCGCTCCTACCACGCAAACTCGCTTTCGGCGTTCTAGTGTTTTATTCATCTGAAAACGTCAAATTCGTACACGAAAATCAGAGAAAATGTTCGGAACGTCAATGTTTTAGGCGAGTGCACCCTACCAGTGATTGATTATACAGGAATGATCCCAACTAAGGATGGAGTGAATAAGAGTGTGATAAAGAGTGAGGTAAAAACATGAGAGAATCAGTAAACTGAAGAGACGGAACAGAATCGGAAGAGAGAAGATAAGACTACGATGTGGGGTGAAACCATGTGGTATCATAAAGGGAAGATCATACCGATCTCAGCACAATAGTAACACTCATTTCTAAGGATCTTCGATGGAAATGTTTTCAAATCAAGAGAAGATCAGACAGGATCGATAGATTGGGAAGACGGTGCGCACTTCTCGGGAGGTAAACAATAGTAGGGAACAGTGATGGTGGATTGTCTACTTACAACGCTCCAGAACATAGCAAACATAGTGAACAATTCACCCTTTAGTGTTCAGTTGATCCCAGCAGAACCCTTGTCACTTTCGTGGCAAATGTTCCAGTGGATTTCAAATATGGTCAAATTTGTTTGTCATAATCACAAGGCATCAATCGACATTTTCTCGGGAGGGAACGGGATAGCTCATATCTAATCAGCAGTGTTATACTTCCTTTTCGCAACCGATCCAACAGAATTTTAATAGTTTTATCGAGTTCCTGATGGAACTTAGCAATCTGACTTATTTCGATAATATATCGTCACGTGAAAGCAAAACGAGTAAAGCTCATGGATCCGCTCAGATCTATACAATTGCAGTTATGGAGGCAATAGTTCGAATCTCTCAGTTCAGTGCCAGAGGGCAAGAAGGAAGCAGAAGAAACAAAAGGCGATCACGATAACTTCAGTGACTCCCGCGTGTTTGAGAGTGAAGATCGTGCCCTTCTTGTGAGGATTCGTCGCCTGAAAACAAACAATTATGTTCGCCTCATTGACGTTCGTCTTAGAATCAAGCTTCCCAACTCAAAAACGTTGATGAAACTACCTTCGCGACTCGATCTTCAATGGTGAGAATGGCCTCTCTCGCTCCAGTCCACGCGTGCGGTCCGCAAATACGATAGAAATATGAGGTAGTCGGTGCGATGAGAGCGTGAATTGCCATTAGAGGATCGAAGGGGAGGTAGGAGAACCTGAATGGGCAAGATAGACTGAGATCAATATTATCAAACAACAAACCAATAAGGAGGCGCGCATCCAATGTGCTTGGCCAGTTCGTCCATGTATGGGATGTAGTCGACCTGTGAATAAACTAGTCAATTTTTATAAACTCCCGACTGGATAACCTGGATGGTGTGTCTTCTACTCTTCACGTATCGTCCATCCATCTCATTGTGTTTCTCCTCCACTAGAGCAAGACGTTCTTCCTGAAATCGTTAGAGACCATTCTCTATTGGAAAAGAGCAAAATCAGTACCTTAGTCGGTAGTTTCGATCTTCCTGCCAACACATCGAGAACGACGCGAGCTTGCATCTCAGCGATCGGCATGATTGAGCCGTATGGCTGCAATGATTTTGTTTTCCGCGCACACAAAGAAACTCGATAAAACGGTCTTGGTGGTATTCAGCTCACCAACCTGGATGAGTCCGATAATACCGAGAGTGTCATGCTCGCACGAGAGAGGGAAGATGTACTCGAAGAGATCGACCTGGTTGTCTTTCACCTGAATGAGACATTTAGTACTGGCAAGAAGACTATCCACTGACCGTGACCAACTCTCCCCTCTCCAGAATAGGGAACTCGAATGAGTATCCAGTAGCGACGATAACAGTGTCCACTTCTTCAACTTTCGTTCCGTCCTCAAACTCCAATCCCTTCTCTGTGAACTGAGTGATCTGAGGTTTGATCCTGATCGTTCCAGCTGCGATTCGATTGGGAAGCTCGTCGTTGACTGTCGGGTGAGCACTGATATGACTACTATCGCACACATCCTACGAACAGTCTAGTTTATGCCGAACCTTGGCTCCCCTTGGTAATTGAAGACAACGGAAGTACAAAGATACAATACAATTGTTATTTCTGGGACAATAGCTGAGCATACCCGAATACGCCGTGTGCTGGTTTGAGACGGTAGAGATCGTGATCGAATCTACGATTGAGTTGCCATTGGAGAACTGCGTTTGTGAACCAGAGAGGAAGTCGCTGCAAGGCTTCCCCAATTGCATTCTATTCACGGAAGTTCAATGTTTCCACAAAGATTAGCAAATAAGCTCACTGTTCTGAAGAACTCGAAGAATCTGGTGTTGAGGGCGCAGTCGACCGGTCTTCCGTAGTCGAAGATTCGATTGAAGACCCACGTGCCACGACGAGTTACGAGGTACACCTTCAATGATGACTTAGCTTATTTTTGTGTCCTCACTCACAACAATGATTGACCGTATTCTAGTATGCTTTGTTGGGCAATATTGTAGTACCATAAATTACTCGAGTCATGCTAGAACAGCTGTTTTATTGCGTAAAAGTACGTGTGAATTACGATTGTCGTTATAATGAACCAGCACGACAAAATTTGAGTTGTTTGATCTAATGCACTTACAATTTTATTGAGACGAACATAAACCTCATAGAGCTCAATGGTCACATCTGATTTCCTATTGTATTTACGTTTCTCTTCCAAGTCGTTAGTCAATTAACTATAATTCCACGTGTTTATCTTCCAGACTGCTCAACGGTCTCTATTGAACTCTTGCGAAAACAATCGGCATTGCAGGTGTTTTTGGAGATAACGCCTCTATTAGCTCACAGGAATAATAGGTAGCTGAAGAAAATCAACATTAGTCGAGAAGCATGACGGAAAATCGAACGATGTTTCTAATAAACTTTCTCAATCGTACCATCACGGACGAATTTCGGCCCTATTTCGAGATAATTTATGTTCTGGAGGTAAGCAAAGCGAATTTTTTGAGAATGCTCTAATAATTCATCCAGAGCTTCTTCCTAGTTATCTTCCCATTAATCTGCATTCCAATCATGCACGCTGCTTGGAAAACTACTTCGTATCACAGAAATGTGAGGCTATTTATTTATTCCATTCGATGTCGATGTCGATCCCTCAGATTCGATTACGAATTGTTATTAGCTGCACAAATACGACAATCTACACAATTGCTCGTTTCGCAGTCCTTTGTCATCAGTACTTCGATTTTGGAGGTGTAATTTTGACTGGCAAAACATCGATGAACTTCCATTGTTCAGGGCAAGAGTTTATCATCGCCTGTAGTATGATTCGGGAAGGATTCATTAGCTATGCGCTCGTTTTGTGAGTGTTATGGTGGATCGCATTACTTTCACTTCATTTTCCAGTGTCTCAATGAAAGCATTAGATCGATGGATTGCAATGAAAGCGTGGGAATGGTTTGTTACTCTGATTCTTATTTCATAACCTGCCATTCTTCCACAGGTATGAAAGCGGGAGCATCTACACCTTTCTACTCTTCTGTTTCGAAGAATTCCTTGTTATTTTATTAGCAGGGACAATGTCATTCGCTTTTGTTTTTGGTTTGCGAAAACGTGATTGAATTTATGTATAATCTATTTTCAGGATACATTGCTATGGTTCCGAAAGCGTTTCTTCTCATAGCACTTGCTCTCATTGGTCCAATGGTATGATTTCATCTCCATCCTCCGCAATATCCCTGTTCAGTTATTCGCTCTTGTTCTGCATGCAAATCGACGCGCATTCGAAAGTTCCAAAAGGGTCGGTCAATCATATTCTGTCGCAAGAACCTTTCAATTGCAAGAGAATATCGCAATCCTGACGGTTAGTTGCTATTCTGTACATCACAAACCAATATTTCTTCACTCAGTTACTCGCAAGAACTGCTCTTCCACTAGCATTTTTCATCACGCCAGCTTTCCTTTTCTTTGCGATTTACGCCTATCTTCTTCCTCACAATGCTGGTTTCGAAACCATCAGATACTTTTCTGCAGCTCTCTACGATTTGTGGTTGGCTATGTACGATTCTCCCGTTGGCAGTGAAATAAAACCTACTTCAGAACCTCGGTCGTCCTCGTTCTCTGTCTCCCATATTATGAGCCCAAGTTCCGCAATAATCTCAGTTGTGCAGCAATTCAGTGTTCAATGAGCAGCAATGCAGTTGGTGATGCGCCAAGGTACTCGAAATCTCTGTTTAGAAGTCATTCTATCGATATCTTTCAGAAGAGACGACGCTCAGCAAGTTACCAACGCCTATTTTGACTCGCTCGCGCGACATTGGGAGAATCCAGTATAGATCATTGAATAAAGAAAATATAGAAACGGGCGCTTTGTGACAGAGATTGTGTGGGTACTTAACGAGATCCAGAATAGTAGTTGGACTACAGTTCAGCCAAGGGAAATTCACCTGTTTGGCAATCTTGGACAGTTCAACGGCGACGTCTCCACCACTGTTCCCGACGCCGATGACGGCGACGACGTTGTCTTCGAGGCCTGGAATAGCACGTTTTCATCTATCTGTCATCCATTTAGTGTTGAAGTGGTAGTGTCTCAGAATGATATGACCATTATCTAATTATTTCATCGACTGAGACGTTCTTTGTTAGATGCGAAAACAGGTTGAACTGCAATAGAAACACTGCCTTGACACTTACCCTTGTGGTCCTTATACGAGTGGGCATGAATAATCTGTCCCTTGAATTCCTTCTGGCCTTTCCATGGCTGAGGCCAATGGGGAAGAGTGTGGTGACCAGTGCACATGAGAACTCCATCGAAAGTTTCGGTGAAGCTTGTTCCCGATCTGAATGAGCAAAGTT
The DNA here is from genome assembly GCA_900490845.1 of Pristionchus japonicus. NCBI lineage: Eukaryota > Metazoa > Nematoda > Chromadorea > Rhabditida > Neodiplogasteridae > Pristionchus > Pristionchus japonicus. The sequence goes on along the minus strand of LS504846.1, from coordinate 307,264 downwards.
TTGAAAGAACCTTCTAATCATCTCGTATTCCGATTTGAACTACTATCTAAATGGAAATTAGTTCCTCACTTGAGATCATTCACAGTAACATTCCATCGGCCTGTCTTAGAGTAATCCGAAGCCCTTTCCACGTTTTGAACCTGCAATTTCCCAATTGATTTATGGCCTCTATTATCTTCTCTCTTTCCTAATCAATCTGTTATCAGTCGGAAGGAATCGTTATCAGATGTTGTTCACTTCCTCCACAATCTTTTTCTCTTTCTCTTTTCTCTCTCTCTCTCTCTCTCTCTGCTCCAATGCAAAAATAACTGGCGAATAGAAAGAAGTGCACGTTTTTGCACGCTTCTCAGATATTCAGCAACGATGTGGAAATGTTTTCCGCACTGAAAAATAGCTCACCTTATGCCACAACTTGATGTACTCAGTTAGCTTGTAGTTGTCTGCATAATCGACGAGATACTGGCACATGTGACGGTTGTGCATGAAATTGGCCTCTTCTGCCTTGGGAGGAAAATCGGAATAGGCTGTGAGTTCCTTCGAAGTGTTGATCACAGTTGACTTCATTACGGATGATTCTGGAAAGGCGAATTGAGGTAAGGGAACAGTGAATACAGCAGACCATCGGTCTCCTCTGGTTTGTATCTCCACAATCCTCCGATATCTCCCTGTCCCTCATAGCAAACCACCTCGAATCCATAGAGGAGTGCGTGTCTGGGAACGAATTTGTTTTATTATGTAATTTCCCGCCTAGAATATTCTATCTAAAAGAAGTTTGCAAGTTTCCACAGCAATAATGGCCCCCAGTTCTAAAACTGAAGGCAGCGTTGCCGTTGCACAGGAATTTTTTTTCAAGTATTTAACGTTCTTTTCCTCAAGAACAGAGCACATTCTCCTTTGTATTTTAGTTGTGCAAGGATTACCCTCTGTGCTTGGTCGATCTAATGTTTTGGTGGTACTGCTCCCCTGGTGGTAACTGGTTGTTCCGTGCTAGCAAAGGTCGGAGGGATTATTGAAAACGAAAGTGTGGAGGGAAAAAGATCGGATGGATGATCTCATAAGATCAGAATGATCTTAGCCTCGAAATACTTGAATATCTCACCTGATTGAGGGTAGTCCCGCAGCTCCGGCACCCACTACGCAGACTCTCTTGCGACGTTCGTTGGTTTTGCTCATCTGAAGGAACAGACAGGTAAAGACAACGACAACACTCTAGCATCGAAAATGGAACACTTATCAGACGAGTGCTATCTCTCTAGGAATGATAGTCTGGGAATGATACTGAGAGAGGAGGAAGAAAGGGAGGGAGCATCTGATAGCAGTGGAGTGAACTGAGGGCGGAATAAGAGAATAGAAAAGTCGAGAGGAGAGAGTTGGTGAAATCGAGAGAGTGAAAGAGTAAAGAGAGAAAGTAACGATGACTAGACTACAAGGATCTGTCGCATGGTTGTTGAAAGTAGACTCCGATATAGGCAATTTAGTGAACACACAATTATCACCAGCCGACCTACTTTTGATTCTCAGTTGTGAATGAATGTTGAATCGTCTCCGATAACAAATCCAGGAATCGCTGATGAAATCCTTATCGTCGGATCAGTTTCTAGTTGAGAAAGAGAAGCGAACGTGAATCGAGAGAAGAGACAAGAGACAGTCCATCAAACCTCCGGCGGTTGTTTGAACTAGGCAAATGAGCGGAGGAAGAAGGATAATTGCCACCCAATCAAGACTGACCCCATTCTGTGCGCTAACGACTCTCTTTTCATATGTTACATGCAATTCCGCCGTGAGGGTGGGAAGGATGAGATACATACACTGTTATGTTTCCAGCATAACGCACGATAGGGGAAAGGGCTCGTCGAATGGTGCTCTTTGGGCGAGTAAACAATGAACAGACTGATGTCGTACGGGAATGGGCACAAGTGACAAATCTGAGAGGAGCCGCCATCAAGGGGGGGGGGGGGGGGAAGGAGTGAAGAGGAATGGACTCCCAGGGTAGATCAGTTGAGATTCCTGCTGAGCTAATCCGAGGGGTGAGTGAAATAAGCTCCCCTTCAATCTTGTTGAGTATTGTTGTGAGTAACAGTTTGAAGAACGCATGGAGTTCAATCCTTTATTCGAAAAAAATATGAATGATAAAGGATATTGAATAAAATTATTGTGAACGATACCACGAACATAATAAACAACATTGTGCTACCCGCAGCTCTCAATTCGAATCGACATCAGGAAGAATATCCTCAACCATCTTCTGCACATCCCAATTCTCCGCTTTCTCCATTGCTTCTTTCGAGCTCTTTCTCAATCTCTTGTAGATCACTCGATTCTGAAGACTCTGCGGACGTTTGGTTCCATTCTTTCTGAAGTAGAGACAGCACGAACTGAAATTTGATTGATCAGTCAGTTATCGATCGGTTGTTTGGTCGATCAGGTTGCGATTCACCCCGATACCGTACTCACTTGCACTCGATCTTTCCCTCATCGGTTCTTCTCCACAACGTCGTCTCGCGAGTTCCACAATTAGAGCACTCGGAGTTGTCGTGCATTTGTGGCTGAAGTGAATGTTGTTGTATCTTTACTGAAGCATTGAATTACCTTAGATGTCTTGCGTTTTCTTGATTCTTGGGACATTGAATATTTTCTATTCAGAATTGAAATGAGCACAGGCATGTCAGACTGCAATGGAAATTTGATTAGAAAGAAGGCATTTTCGATATGGGAAACTAACCGATCCAGTATCAGCAGATGAAGCGACATCCGAAGAAGAGTCGCTGAGAATCGTATCGGGCTCAGGAGTTAACGACTTCTTTTTAGGTGGAAAGTTAAAGGGAGTCTCAGACATGGAATTTATGACGGGTTCGGTGAGGGAAATCACCTGAAACAGGGCTGCTAAGCACCAGATGGGGGAAGCCATTGTAACTTACCTTGGCAAGCTTTCTCTTTTGCCCTCTCGATTGCTGAGGTTTAGCGGTGAGAAGAGTGACCAGAGTAGAGACGGGCCATCAGACAGAGAAGCATTCGCCTCATTGATGGGCTGAGATGCTGATTTGCTTTTAGTAGGAATGGCCTGTAAAGGATCAGCTATTGGCCTTCTTGAATTTCAAATGTACCTGCTGACACATAGCGAGAAGGAAGTCAATTGGGGAGAGAACTCCATCGGTATCCATTTCCAGACTGAAGGGAGGAGGAAGAGAGAGAGGAATAGTGGATGACTTCTTTTTCTTGTGACTAACAGATGACGATTTCTTAGAGAGCTGTTGATCTTCTGCCTGAATGAAATGATGATTCATTGAGTGCAATTGGAAGGTTTGCTCACCTTAGGAACCTGCGTAGGCTCCCTAATTGGCTGGACAGCCGATTCTACAGTTGAAGGAGAGAGGCGAGAGAGAAGGGATGTGGACATTCTAGAAAGACATTCAGTTATGATGATTGAAAATTGGGAGGAAATGAGTTGAGATCGAGTGAGAGGTAACAGGAAGGGAATGATGTTGGGAGAAGTGTGATCGAGTGGTCGATCCTTTGGTTTATATACTCGAAGATCGGCTGCTTCCGACGTCGACGACTGTCTACGGGTGCATCCGATCTCAGAGGATGCCATAAGATCACACTCTTCTCCCCTTGATAATTGCCAGAGGGTACAATTGAACAATGTCCAGACTGATCGGAAATGTAATTGAATCTGTTTTTGAATCTGACGAATCTGACGGATCCAATTTCGATTAGGTATGATTTTGGCTGATTTGGATACACTACAAATGCATCCATGAACTTTGCACGATAGAAAAAGGAATTTTTCAAAGTGTATGTGTTGTGAAATAGAATTGAATATTTAGTTTAGTGCCTCCACTCGTTCTTTGGAACTGAATAGTCTTTGGATGCATGTTACTTCGAATTTCGAACTAATCTTGCTTTCGAAATGTCGCACCTTACGGCGTGCACTGAAGATGTATTTGAACATACGTATGATGGCCACAGTTGAGAGATTCAGGAAATATACTGGAAGAGCCTTCATGGTATCGTCATAATCTAAAACTCAAGTTCGATCAAAATATCAAATGTAATTATTACTGAACATTGCCTGTTGTGCAACCAATACTTTGTGATCGTAGTGGTCGATCACGACTTCCAGCTAGCTTCTAGGTGAAATACAGCGGACAAAATTCGGTATAACAACCTCGAAAATGAAGTTAAATCTTCTCCTTGATATCGTTGAATATACGTTGAGTATACTGTTTGAGAATTTTTTTAAGTCTTATAAAGAAATAACCATCTGGGAAATTCGAATTAAGCTAATCCATCTCTCATTCTTGTCCCCAATGAATTTGCTCAATCGTTATATGAGGCCGTTCGCGTAAGATTCAACAAATGTCCAACGGGGTCTGGAACAGGTAAAAAGTTGAGAGGCCCCAAAAAGTGGCTCCAGGGGTTATTTTGGACCCTCTACGCGATGAGCCACTCGATTTCGTCATATGTCCCCTTTTCGCTCCGGCGGCTCACCCCCCTCATTTTGGCTATGTTGGTGTTTTTTCGAGTTTTTTCGCCGGGGAGTGGTCAAAATGGCCCAAAATCTGACCTACCCGACCAGAATTTCGAGCTTTATCGATTGAAAAAAAAAAATTTTTTTTGGAAAAATTTTGTTCGGACAAAAAATAAAAATTTTTAACCTATAAAGTGGCGGCCTAATGATTGTATACGTTTGATAGAGCATGTTCTCGCGATCTTTTTTCTATATGGGGTCAAGGATATTGGGCGACATTTTGATGTTTCCCATCGAATAAGGAGATTTGACAAAAAATAAAACTTTCTTATTGTCCTCGTTATGGTGCTCATTTTGTAGAGCTGATCGAGCTGATCAACTTTTGTTCACATCATATGCCCAAAAAACCTCACCTCGCAATGTTACAGCCGACCAAACTTACCGTTTTCGAGTGGCTCATTTTAATGACTTTTTCAGTACCTGTAACATTGCGAGGAGAGGTTTTTTGGGCATATGATGTGAACAAAAGTTGATCAGCTCGATCAGCTCTACAAAATGAGCACCATAACGAGGACATTAAGAAAGATTTATTTTTTGTCAAATCTTCTTATTCGATGGGAAACATCAAAATGTCGCCCAATATCCTTGACCCCATATAGAAAAAAGATCGCGAGAACATGCTCTATCAAACGTATACAATCATTAGGCCGCCACTTTATAGGTTAACAATTTTTATTTTTTGTCCGAACAAAATTTTTCCAAAAAAAAATTTTTTTTTCAATCGATAAAGCTCGAAATTCTGGTCGGGCAGGTCAGATTTTGGGCCATTTTGACCACTCCCCGGCGAAAAAACTCGAAAAAACACCAACATAGCCAAAATGAGGGGGGTGAGCCGCCGGAGCGAAAAGGGGACATATGACGAAATCGAGTGGCTCATCGCGTAGAGGGTCCAAAATAACCCCTGGAGCCACTTTTTGGGGCCTCTCAACTTTTTACCTGTTCCAGACATCTGTTGAACCTTACGCAAACGGCCTCATATCTTTCGCTGTAATTTACCCAGCTTGAGTACTATTTGCCTCATGAAATTCCTGGTTTCATAATCTGTGATACGAATGTGTTTCAGTGATTGCGTCGTTATCTCGAGATAGCTGTCTGCAAGGAGAAACATAGCTAGAATAGTTCATTTTCGTGCGAGGATTGTACCTTGACGAGAGAAGATTGAGGCAGTACACACAAACACAACGTGGCGATCTCTCGTCTAGGGCAGCCCTCTCTTCTCTTTCCACACTCTCTCACTCTAACTTCCCCCGTGTTTCCCTAGTAGACTCCCTCCACTTTCGAGTCTCTGTTCTAGTTTGTGATGTGCTCTGTGAAGAGGAGAGGAGGGAGAAGGAGAGGGGAGGTATAAAGAGGGAGAAGGGAGAAAGGGTGCATTCGTCCCTCAGAAACGACAACTGTCGCCATGCCTTCCTACAAACTGAACTATTTCGATGCTCGTGGACTCGGAGAGGTAAGAATTCTCTCTTATCTTTGTCCCACTTCTCACCTATTAATGGCTCCAACAAGAGAGAAATATCACCGATTCAGGTCTCTCGTCAAATCCTGATTCTCTCGGGAACTCCCTACGAAGACAATCGAATCCCCAGAGACCAGTGGCCAGCGCTCAAGGAGAGTGAGTACATGAATATTTGGATAAGAACTACAACAAAAACTGTAGAAGTGATGGTTGGGAAACGAAAATGGCCTAAATTTATCATTTATAGAGTTCGGATTCGGAACTCTTCCCGTCCTCGAGGTCGATGGCAAGCAGATTCCTCAGTCTCTCGCGATCGCTCGCTATCTGGCCAAGGAATTCGGTTAGTCGCTTATGCTGCCCATCCTTCCTCTCCCTCTCTCCACACGCAGAGTCAACAAACACTCGCGAAAAGTTTCGAACGGAAGCAGAGTGGATACTTTCACGGAAAAGAACTCTGAAGCAAAAGTAACTATTAGAAATTTTCAGGATTCTACGGCAAGACTCCGTTTGAGTCTGCTTGGGTCGACGCTTTGGCTGATCAAGTGAAGGATTTCCTGGCTGAGATGCGTCCCTACTTCGTGGCTGCCATGGGAATGGGAGATGGAGACAAGGATAAACTCAAGGCTGAAGTCGCCCTTCCCGCAATTGAGAAGCACTTCACTATTCTCGAGAAGACTGCCAAGGTGAAAATCACTCAAATTTACTCATTTCTGATTCCTTTAAGCAGATTTATGCAAATGATACGAATTCCTTGCAGAACAACGGCAACAACGGTCACTTCGTTGGTTCTTCTCTCACTTACGTCGATATTCTCGTTGCTGACTTCATCAATTCTGTCGACGGACTCATTCCTGGCTTCGCTTCCCCCTACCCTGCGGTTCTCGCAGTGAAGACGAAAGTGGACAATCTTCCCAAGATCAAGGAATGGATCGAGAAGAGACCCAAGACTGTCACGTAATCCCCATCTCTCGATAAGACGATCTCACATTCCAATGTCCATTACCTAAGATAAAGTCTATGTATCTACAGCTGGTGTCTATTTTTCAACACAGTTTTCCGAAATGGGGTAGTTGGAATGTTGTTGATGTTTCATGAAACGGGCAAAATTGAATGTTTCGGTAATGAGACAGATGTTACGAATAGAGTGTAGCTCAAAACGAGATATCAGGCACTTTATCTGAATACCCGTGAAAAGCAATCAGGCGTACGGCCTCAGCCATTTCCAAGCTGCCAGCCAGACGAGAGTTCCTACGATGTAGATTGATCCGTTGATGATATTGATCAGATTGAGACCAGTTGAGGCGAAGACTGCTCTGAAATAGTGATCGATCAGCTTGTCTCATTGGAGAATAGACTGACGCTCCATAGAGTGGACCGACGATCTGCACTATATCATCGACGATGACGAAGAGAGACTGCATCAGATTCTGAGAAATTGAAGGTGTCAAGATTACGGAGTAAATGAAATACCTGATCAAGGTTGCCTATAATTTTGGAGTAGATTGTGTCCAAACTTAGCGCTGCTGAGGGAATTGCAAAACTGTTCGTCACAACCAAGATTATCAGAAACGGAATTATGTTGACGGCCTGCATTGGAGAAGGTTCCATTGAGAAAGATACTGAGAACTATACCAATTGTCGATCACACCAAGAATACTCCAGTGGATTGCACCCAGTTCGAGTTGTTTCTGAATGTTTCGATAATTCTTGGTGCGCTGGTGTCTGATCCTCACCATTGAATGGCTGCATGTGATTGGACGAAAAGGGGAAAGGATACGTGATCAGATAACCGATGATTATCACTACGTTGGAGAAGACGTAGAGCACACGGCAGCTTACACTGGAAGAAGTTCTGAGTTTTACAGCCTGAAGTTCAAAGAGACTAACAATCTTCCTAGTTTGCATACAAAGAAGAGTAGGGATAATCCCAGAGCAAGAGATGCCACCACAACCTAAACAGATTACGGAGCACAACAGATTCAACTTCTCTTACTTGCGCAATGGCCATGATCAAAACTGTTGTCTCTCCAGAGAATGCATACATTGTGGTCATTACTGGGCCCGCTACTCTGGAATAATAATATACCAATCAAACAACTCCATCTAGATTGCTCACGCAGTCATAGTTGCAGGATCGAGGCTGGCGACGACTTTCTGGAAGATGACGAGAATGATCAGAATCCATGGAAGATTCAACGAACGAAGTTGAGAAATTCGTTCCAGAAGGGCAGCGATAGAATAGCTCATTGCAGTGCTTCCTGAACGAACTTACTGCCCTAATGCAACCAGAAATAAACTGACTTCCTGAACTCTTCAACTCGTCTTCTTTGGGATCATCGAGAACGATGATAATGAGGACGATAGCGATGATGTTTGTGATTATAGCAAACCAGATCGGTGCTAAAATACTCAACTATTTTGCTACGCATCGTTACGATTACCTGTGAAAATGTTAAGATTGATGCTAGGATAAATGATTCTCGCTCCAGGATAAGGAAGACCGGCAAAGCTGATCTGGGCAACTGAAACTATTCGCTTGAGGCTGTTGAGCAGTGAAACTCTCACGAGGTCCAACAATGGCTGACAATACAGATGCTCCTATCTGAAGGGCGTACGCTGTTGATCGATTCTCTTCTGAGGTAACGCGAGCGATGTAACTACGAAGGAGGGGAGAAGTGCCTGAAGTTCGTTCAAAATAAGGAACATTTTTGTACCATTTTGGGATTCTTGTCAGCTGATTCAATTTAGTTCACTGTTATCGGGACTCACCGAATCCAACACCGAACAGCAGATAACAGACGAGCATCCACCATCGACGATTGGAGGGGAGAAACTCGACGAAGACGTATATTATGCATGAGACGAGAGTGATGAAGCGTCCAATCAACATCGGGATTCTGAAACAGGTGGCATGGAAACATTCGGACAGGAAGAAAGTTTTGGAGAGAATTACTCACTTAATCCCCGATATCTTGTACGCCCATAAACCGAAGACAAAAGCGAATACAGCGTGACCGGCTTTGCTAACGGCAGTTGCAGTTCCGAAGAATGAAGAAGTAGCTTCGTGATCGATCTGAGATACGGTAGGTCATTGTAGTTTGAAGTTTGACCACACACCGTAGTCATATAGGGCCACTCTCCCACCGCGAGCATTCCACTCTGGACGTTGCAGAGAAAGGTGAGAATAACAGCAATCACTGGTCGCTTCCATTCAGCCCAAGTCCACTTCTTCAAAATAGTGAACTCATAAGTGGCGATTCCGGACAGTCGAACCTTCGTTTCGACTCTTTCCACACCACGAGATTCGTATTCATTATTGCAGCAGAGACAGCATCCCATTTTGTTCTGAAAATAATAATTATTATCGCACAAATAAAACATAAGAAATCAGAAAATGAAAACGGAGGACATAGTACATTGATGTTCACAGCTCTAAAGCCTATTATAAGGCGGATAGTAGCTCTCTACTCACTCCGCAAACATGGATGAATCAGCTTTGACTCTCATTTCCCACTCTCTCTATGCACCCGAGTGTGCACGAGTAGGTCCCTCTATTACGCGTGTGTTCAACTAGGTCTCTCTTCTCCGAGTTTATTTTTTAAATTGAAAATGTCAATCATTATTTTGTCTCTTTAGATCACGAATATTTGAACACGAATATTTCACGAATATTTGAACGATTCCACACTCATTTTTATCTTTTACTAATCGGACCTGAAGAGGTATTACGATTTATGCGTCCTTTTTATCCCTTGAACAAGTAATCTGTATCACAAAATAGTAGTGTCCATAATCTAGACCAGCAAGTTACACACAAATGTTCGATATTGTAATCATCTAAAACACACAACTCAGTTGCTATCTACTGTAACTCACATCGTACAAAACCATAAAACAATGCCTACAGTAACTTTCAACGTCCATCACTCAACGATAGTCTACAGTAGCCAGTCGTTGAATACCGATTGGAAGGCGATGAATAAACTGGGAGGAAGTTGATGTTCGTGTACCTAGGATACGCGGCATGTGGTTGAGAGTGCAAACCGAGAAGTACCGCAATTCAAGGGCACAATCTGTTTCTTTCGTGGACTGATGCTACTTTTCTCGTTTCTCAATTATCGAACTTCGTTCTTCTCAAATTTTAAATAATTATTTTCTTCATAGCAAAAATGCTTCCTCAAATGCGTTAACCTGATTATGCCTTTCTTCATTGCAATATTTCCCTTTAGGCCGATATATTGCACCTTTTCCCTGTCTCTGACTTTCTCACAGGCTCATTATGCGCAAACCTCTTTGCATATCGATAAACTGTCGATAAACAAGTTCTGATTGCTGAGGCGATATGAACTCGTTCTGCGGACGCTGTCCATGAGTGGTTGAAAGCGCCAGGTCTGCTGTTTTTTTCTCATTTCTCACGGTTTTTTATTTTTTTATTTTGAGGTTCTATATACGTCGTTCGATCCGACAAATCAACATTTGAGCATTAGACAAAGTAAAACGGCATAGAAAAATGGACATGAACTTTTGAACATTATGTTCGCTGCGGTGGACTTTGATAATGCTTTCTCAATAGCACCATCAGACTGCAAACATCATTTGTAATAGAGAATTGGACAGTCGCACTCCCGTAAAACGTTTATTGGGGAATAAAACCAAGCCTCATGCCAAAATGAGCAACTTCAGACGCAAAATTAAACATGTTCGCTGCGGTGGATTTTTGAAATGAAATTGTAGTTGATTATTTCTTTTCGGAGCTTCATGTTTATCAAAGACTTGAAAGATCGCACCTCTTAGAAATCGATAAATCAGATTAATTCCTTTTTAACGTGGAGATTTGAATGCGCGCCTCCCGACGTTTACCGTCCATGGACTGACCTTACCCTGGATCTCGTTTAAAAATTGCCGGTCTGGTGGTCCCTAGTACTTTTGAGATATTTTTGTTTGTTATCGAATCGCAATAGCCGGTTCCCTGCGATGCCTATTAATTTCACTATCCGTTGAAAAAATTGGCTCTGCGGTCCCTACGTGTACCTTCATTGTAAGCATGTAGCGAGCTAAATTGAACCGATCTCAAATCCCTTAAAGTTCCACTCCACAAATGCATCTTTTCAAATTCGCGCGCAATTAGAGAAAGGAAGAGTAGGAGGGTAGATCAATGATCCCTCGCCTCTCGATCGGCCCGGGTCAACAAGGGAATCGATTTTCCAAGGCGAGAGAGCGTGTGGCAGAGAGAGAGAGGCTAGAGAGGCAGAGCGCATGTCTAGTCTGATCTACCCCCTTCTTCCCATGCAAATCGAGATCGATCAATCTAATCTACCGTACTAATCGAGATCCGCGTAGGAGACACCGGTCCCTTAGGTCAAGCCCTCGTGTTTAAAAAATCACCAGAGGCCTATTTTTGATTTGCATGCTCTAATTTCTTTGTTTACATGCAATTGGCGGTACGTTATTTCATAAAATCAAATAAAAATTGGGGGTAAGTTTTGGTGTGGAGGGAAACTTTAAAATTGAACAGCGTAGCGGCGCAGATATCGCTAATAACATGGTTCGAACCCTCGTCGAGGTATTTGTCACCTTTCAGTGAGGTCGGCTTTAATCACCCTAGTTTCCTTCCAAAAAATGCCCCGAGAACAAACGATATGAACTCTATAATCTTTCCGATGGATTGCAGTATTTCAGGATTGTAGGAGAGTACAAGTCCGCAGTCTCTCAGACAGAGCGGGCTGCTCGCATGCAATTTGACGAACAGAGCGCAGCAACCCATGAAAGCACGTATGCGGTCTCGTACAAAACCTGAGATGTCAAATGGGATATCGGGCGAATGCGTAATGTACGGGCCAGAACAAAATGACATAGACCTACTGAATCAGTACGGATCCTGAAGTAGTACGGATCCTCCAACACCTCGGGGTCATTACTCTCACGGGACTGATCTGCCACCACCTTTAGAGGACGGATCTAGCTATCCCGCGGTCCCCAGTAACCCTTACGAGACCGTACCCACATGAGATACAGTAACCCATCTACAGCACGGCACATAATTCTTCGTGATGGTCAGACACTGTATCTCAATGCTTGTGGGCTACTGCAACCCTACGAGCATCGGTCGTGGTTTTCGCGAAAGATCGACCCCTCACAATGCCACTTAGGGCTTGCTGCCGAGCAGTCTTATTCTTCCATCCATTTCTCTCTTTCTCCACACACTGCACCCCGCAACCCCCACACGTGCACATGCTATAGATGGCCCGCACGGGTAAAACGATGAGAAGCATGGGCATACAGAACAAAAGAGGGCAGCACGAGACTGCAGCGAAGACTTCCGACGAGGACGAAGGGAGAGGGGAGGGGAAGAGACAATATAAAAGGATGGGAGAAAACGGGAGGGGGGAGGGGGCAGAGCGAAATCGCGTCGTCCAGTGGAGGGCACGACGAAGAGCAGCCTGAACACGCCACCTGCAATTTGCAGAGTAAGAGGTCTCACTCGACACTCGAGGTCTCCATCATACTGATCATTATGATCATAGGCAATCGCGACTCGGATATGAACTGATGACATGCTACTCTAGCTGGCAAGTTTTCATGGTTGACTGATTGGCAGAAAAGACAATGGAGGCGAAACTTCTTGCAGTAACTCCATGAAAGGAACAGGAGCTTGCTTGCTTACCTTCTACAGCCCACTAGGGAGAGGAGAGAAGACGGAGAAGAAGAAACTGGTCACAGGGAGGGCGGCAGCTACTCACTCACTTCTCGACGATTCCTATCGGATGAGAAGAAGGAACCTGCAACCACAACTTGGCTACAACCAACAGTGTAAACGTGCAAACTAATGCCTCTACAGTGTACCGAGTCTACACTACACACATGAGAATGTCTAGATTCAAGAAAAGTAAGATCAGGAAAAAAAGTAAAAAGTATTTACGGACCATAAAGTTTTCTTCTCTTTCTTCTTTCTTCGCTGTCTCTCGAGAGATGAGAGAGAGGGAAGCCCACGCGAGAGGAGACACGGCTGCAATTACATCGGTTACATTATTTCGGTGTAATGGTTCTTCCACGGAGATTTTGATGGAAAGAGGATAGTCCACGGGACTGTTTAACTCACCCCATATCAACGAAGTTTGACGGAGAGAACTGGATAAGATAAATGGCCAGAGAGGAGATGGGAAAGAGACCGCCCGATCGAGTTCCTGAACGGAAAATCGTAATGAATTGCTGCCGCATCGAACCAGAGGAATCTGAACCAATTATCGATTGGCTATAGCACAAAAACTACGGTAGATTCAACCATACCTATTCGGCATCTTAGTCCTTCGAATGGTAGAGTGCAGTGTGAGGAGCCCCATCACTTGACGAGAGAACATCGTAGCCACCTGTAAATATCAAGATAAATATTGTTACACAAGTATTTGTACCTCACGCCTCCACCAGCTTATCCCTCATCAAAGGATAGTGGACGGGGCTTCGGCTCGTGCAGCGGATACAGCCGGCACGTCGCTCGAGGTGAGGGAAACTGCAATACTGGAACATGAAAACGGGCGAGGTATCGATCCTCGATCGTCACACCATCTCCCGTACTCAGCTGTCGATCTATCGACGAGACGCGAATCGGACGCGGTAGGAGCAGACACGACGTACTGCAATGGACGGAGTATTGATTGGATCAACAATGATACTGTACCTCCACACCGTACCGTATGATATGCTCTGTCGATCGATGGCGAAACTCGAGTAGCCGCCTGGGATCAATCGATAAGTGACGTCGTATTTTCTCCATCTACCTCTCATCGACCGAAGACTGGCTTCCATCCGAGTAGGCTCGCTCCGGCTCGTGCAGCAACCACAGCAAGGAAGTCGCGAACAGGCGAGACAAACTGCAATCGACGGTGTCTATATTGGATCAATAATGACACTGTACCTCGGCGTGATATCGATCGATGATAGGAGAACGAAAAGCATCGGGGTTGGAGTTGTACATGACCTGTAATCACTCGATAAGTGGCGTAATTATTGATTGATATTCCACGCAGTCTCCGTACAACAGACCTTCCCGAGGTGATTCCTTCGTCTCTGCTTGACGCATCGATCGTTGAGGGAGTCGAATGAACGGAGAACCATTATCTGGAATTGATTAATTAATTATCCTTGTCGAAGTTGTCTTCCTGCCTCGGTCAACTCACTCCGCCTCCTCTCCCTCCTCTCTTCTTCCCCTCGTCGATCGATACTCCTCGTCCCTTCTCCCTCATCGATCATACATCTTCGCTGCAACATAATGGCAATTAGTATTAATCCTTCTTATGAAACTCATTTCGACTGGTCTCCCCCATTATCACACTCACTCGCCCTCTCACTTCGAACGTGTTCCCAGCCAGTCCCTTCACACGCAACCGCAGCGACACTTTAGACACTCGCCAATTGCAAGTTAGTGCACGCAACATCATGCAACCTCATGATGCCCAGCGTAGTAAGCCCGAAGAGCACCCAAATACGTTCGGTGCCAGGAGCCATGCCTATCGGCTGCCCATCCATGAAGACGTCCAGCTCAGCACGTGTAGATGTGGACGGTAGGGTAGGGCTTTTCTGCTTCTACGCTGAGTTGTGTGGTCCCTATCGCGGGTTTCACACTCTTTCACCCAACGCACTATCGCCTACTCTGATTTTAGAGAACCAGATAGAGAGTCAACCGACTGTGACACTTGAGTGAGGCTACCCGAATAACACAGTCGGCCGCCCCACCAATAGGCCCGGCATTGCAAGGACTCGCCGATGGCGAACCACCACAGTACGCGAAGTACCTTCAAGCAACATTAACCTTGCGCATGAGTGAAACACTCTGTAGGGTGCCGGGTTCTAGTGGTGGGGGTCTCGGACAGTCAGCTCCCATCCACTATCTCTGGTTCTCTTATTCCATTGGGTGCTTAGGCATGTTCGAGAGCATGCGCAATGTAACGAGCCATACTGAATGCTTCCAATGGGGACGCGCCGCGATCACGCCTTTCCTACGAGACCGAAGTCTCCCCCTCCCACCCACTTACTTACGGAGTTAGGTGCTCTCTCACTCTAAAGGCGTGGGATGGAGGATGAACGTATCTGATGGAATGGAGTGCGGCTTGGACACGAGAAGACGCCGAGACCACTTGTTGTCGATGCATTAGAGGCCATTCGAGAAGGAGGCGTCTCGACGACTGAAATCGAAGCATTAGCGAGGAAGTAAGGAAGAGCACACAAACACGAGCGAAATATACAAGGGGATGGGCGAGGATACTTTCAGGCCCTTGAAGCAAGAACGAATTGTCGATTTTCGAAACTCGAAAGAACGTGCTAGAAGCAGTGCGTGGTAACGAAATTCAGTAAGACAGAGGCGGAAGAAAGGGCACAGGCTTTGTACTGATTAGTTGGGGACTGCAGCAAACGAAAAGCGGGAAAAATAGAATACACTGAAAAACAAGGGGAGGTCAGAGCGAGAGAAAAGAAGAGCGTTAAATGAGGGTGCGAGAGTGAGGAGAAGGGAAGAGAGTGGAGCGCGCGAGGTAGATCAATAGGAGGAAGGGAGGCTAGGTAGGGAGAAGGGAGAGGAGAGCGATCGATAAGCGACACGGCCAAAGGGAGCAAGGGTAGATCAAGCTTGATCTCTTGAACTCACCGATTATATTCGTGACAGAGCACAACACCTTCGTGGACTCAAGGTACTGTAAGCACTCAAATTTCGATTTCTTTGTTTGATATCGATTTATCGATTTGCCTATTGTCTTGTTGTCTTTACGTATCACCTAATAGCTTGAGATGGCGGAGACTGCTCCGAAGCAGATCACGCCGGTGCGCGTGCGACCCTCGCGACGGTCTCTCTTCCCCTTACTGAGCAACAAAGCAGTCAGCTCAACAGGCAGTTCTCCTTAAGGAGGGGAGTCAATCCACTATTCCAGGGAGGCGTCTGACTGCGTGCAGACGGATGGTGCGGCAGCAAGTGAGTCGTCGGAGGGACTGCAGCCGATGCAGCATCCCTCCTCGGCTGCACCTTCTGTCTCACCCTCGCTGGCAGATTGGCTGCAGATCGAATTGGATGTGATGGAGGATGGAAAGGGAATGGTGAGTGGAAGTTTCTTTCTCAGTATGTTGCACACATTCGGACAATCCCCATCCTCACTTCCAACTCGAGGAAAGATGGTCAGGCAAGAGAGAGGAACGGATGTTTACCCCTTTGATCTACTCCCTTCCCTTCTCTCACTTCATCGATTGACACCTCCCGCTCTCCCCTTCAAGACCACTTCCCTTTGCATTGCAGTGCAGTCACTCATTTCAGTTTCCCTCCTCTGAATGGCTAACAACACATTCCCTGCCATGCGCGATTGCGGTATCGATTACGACAAGAAGAATGCCTGGGATCCAAAGGTGAGCTGCTGCTTGTCCGCTTTTCGAATGTGACCGTCTTCCTCATCGTGTTTTGCTCAGGAGCCGATATATGGATTCGTCGGATCGGTCTTTCCAAAAGTGATTAAGGAGATCATCAAACTCAAGTGCGCTAAATGCAATACTCCTCTGATAAACGGAGTGCCCGGTGAGACATTTGCGCTCTATTCCTTTATCCTCGAGGCCTCGTGCTTCTATTTAAGCTTCATTTTTATTAGGACTTTTGGAAATGGGTTATGGGGGATTAACATCAAGAAGGTTTTCGTTGGATATATATCGGGAATATGTAGTCCACCACAATAATTGAGAGAGGCCATGATTTCCGCGCACTTCTCTACCTCGAGAAGCAACTCATGAATCCGCGCGTATTATTCGGTTTTCGGCGCGACATTGGCCTCTATTCGGCAAGACCGCGACACGACAGCAACGAGTAGGCAAGAATTTCAAAAAAAGAACGACGTGGTCCACTATTGTGCGTCACAAAACGCGTTATAAACTAGATTGAGGAACAAGAGTGAGACTCACCTTGCCTATAGCGTGTGGAAGGTACTGTTGATGTACTACACCATGATTCTTATTTTCGCAGCCGTTAAAGTCTATGATTATAGCGCAAACCCCCATGACTGGATACTGTGGCCATCTCTTCTGCTCTCTCTGCGCATATAATCTATATCGCACTTTCGAATTTAAAGTCGGTCAGTATATTATTTTACGTTGCTTCCCTTCCACCCATCTGAGCTAACATTAAGTGAGCGAGAGCGGACTGGTGAGAGAGAGAGAGGAAGGTGCCCTCCTCGCTCCACGCACATTCTCCTCTAATGCAAAGGTTACCAAGTAATATCAAGTTTTTTTTTATAGATCGTGGTATGAGGGGAGCCGTTGTAGCAAAGTATGAAGTCTTCTGCGACAGAAGTCGAACTAAAGCCTACGGTAGGGTGCTCTACGAATGCGAGCTCTGCCAGAAGAATGCGAGCGGAAAACTTGAAACCCCTTTAACTAATCAGTACCTGAGGCTCTTCTGTGAGAACCGTCTGCTCAAAGGTGAGGAGTGATCATCATATTAAATTGATTCTGTATATTCCTGTTGTGATCGGCAGAAATTTAATATCGTTTAGAACTCTACGCTGCACTGAATAAACCTGGATTTCGCTGTCTGGAGTGTGATGAAGGTCACGACTTGCATCCAAAGTACAATATGGTCTCCGTCGAATGGTTAGTTATCTTGACAGAAATTGTAAATCATATTTGTTTGGACAAGTGGGGAAAACTCAAAGTGTTTGTGAGTTTTCGCAAGTGTTCTCGCTACTCTAGAAATATGATACAGAAATATGATACGGATTTGCTTTTCGAATCCTCCCGGTTTACATAGGCGGATGACGAATAGGCCGGAATCTTTTTAACTACGTATGTGTACTTATTTTTCAAAATGAGTTTAAAACTAAAAAAAGATTTACACTAATTTCCCATTTTTGTATTAAAATGGTTTGGAAAATGGATGATTGATTAATCCCTACTTGCTTTGATTGTCTATCTTTCAGCTGCCAAGGAAAGTGCAAACAGCAAAGTGGATTCAGATGTGTGTGGCACGCATACTATCATCTGAAGAACAAGTGCACTCTGGGTGGTATAACAGAAGAACCGGTGAGAATGGCAACATCTCGACATTTAAAAAAAGTTTCTGCCCAACTCCGCTAATCAGGATAGCATTGAATTGCATACTGTGCTATTTCAACGGCTATTGAAAGTATCCTATATAATGAATCTGTTATGTTCCTCAGTTATCAAGTCTCGATTCTTTCCAGACCGATTCCGGCTCCCCTCTCGTCTCACTCGATCGCACTCAACGCAAAGCATTCGCTCCTCTCTTTCATTGCGCCTACTGTTCTACTTTCTTCAACGATCATGCGACTCCATTGATGAGTCCATCCGTGAATCTCACTCATCTCGAGTGCGGTCATTTGGTGGGAGGCACCTGTGTGAAGAGAGTTACGGATAGGATCAAGAAGCCGTTAGTTTCGACTTATACTTAGGGATATTATGCCCCATCTATATTTCTTTCTTGGTCTGTAAATTCTGATCTTTTCAGAGCGTCTGTCAACTGCATCTTCTGCGACAAATATTACTTGAGAGGAAAGTACGCAGAAGACGACGAGAGACATGGGGAGAAACACGCTCCGTTCCTCCCTAGAAGCAAGGAACTGGCAGGTGAACACTTCCAACTTTACCCATCGACAGCACGTTCATTCCAGTCATCGTACTTGATGTCTCAATTGCGACTTGCTGCTTCGAGTGCAAGAAATGCGAGAAATTAGCATGCGGAGTGCCGATCCTGTACCAAGGAGGGGTACGTTTCCTGCAATGGGGTCGAATACAAGAGATATTTTGAGGACGGCTACTGCGTGTGGTGCGAAATCGAGCATCGCATAATCCGATGTAATTGAGAGCGACACCACTTCTTTCCATCCCCGATTCTCACTCCTACCCACTCGACTCATCTATTTGTGTTTTCTTTGAATATTTCGCGCCATGCTTGTAGGCAACCACAATTAGCAACTTTACTGAAATAACTTACTTATTGTTTCGATACTGATGTTTGACTATTGATTTGACGGATAATTTAATGTAACTCACTAAATATCTTGCGCCATAAACGTGTGATCATTTCAACTGCAAGCTTTCTCGTGTACCATATTTCTTGACATGGATTCTGTCGTTTCCATGTTGAAGTATAAGCTCTCTTTTAGAATCACGCACGAAAATCTCCTTCTTGGTAGTCGAAGAACGAAATATAATAGCTTCCGCACTATAATTTCATCTCCTCTTTTCAATAATCAGCTTTTCAATAATCAGTGGCTCATCAGTTGTCATCACTCGATTGCTCGATCTAGATGGTTTATCCGAGGAGCGATCCGAAGGAAGAGGCGAAGCATCGCGCAGGGTGCTGTTAATACCGTATCCGTGACCCTGATGGTGTCAATGCCCCTACCGTACCCCTGTCCCTCACGATAACGACAATCAATGTGCAGTACTTCCCTTACTGTTCTCACCCTACCCGTAGCCGTAGTCGCTATCGTAGCTATGTAGCTAATCCTTAATTAGAGGTACGGTATGCTTGCTACAGTACCCCTCACAGCATTCCTGTGTCCTTCAGCACCCGAGTTGTATACCATATTGTGATGGCAATTACAGCAATCCTCGATGAATATTTCTCTTCAGGAGATATATTCTTCGCCGCTTTTGTATAAGGAAACAAGGATAAGAAAAGGATGAGAAGGAAATTCATAGTGTAACTTCAGATACAGTACTGATGCGGTCTGAATTAAACTGGGTCTGAGAGGTATTGAGATCCTTCATGGTTTGTCCGGATCCTTTATGGTCAGTCCGCATGCCATGTAACAATTTTCAAACCATTGCTTCTCATATGCATTGTCTGATCTCATCAACGAATTGGATCGCATTCGCGTGTTCTATGGAGAACACTTGAATCCTTTATTCGATTTGCAGAATTATTTGAATTATCGGTAAAATTATTAATGATTTATGTGCAATATCCGCACGACTTTCCGCAGTATTGTCTCTTCTGGTCGACTGTGTAGCCATTGGAAGTGCAGAAACCATTGTGAACCCAGTTGACACAGCTGGAAGGAGGGCGATTAGATTCCATCGACTACTATTATTAGGACTAGCATAATAACTCACTTAGGGTGGGAATCTCCGCAGGTGCCAGAGCCAGTCGTGGACGTAGAGTCTGCAAAGTTTGAAGGTCTATATGAATTAATTGTTTTAACCGTGCTCTTTTAGACTCTTTTATACCGAGCAGTAAAATGCCACAAATATTAGTGGATGACTCACTAGTGCAGAATCCGCAGGTTCTCTTGCAGTTGGCTCTCGCGAAGGTTGCCATGGCGGTCTTCTTGCAGATGGTCGGGTCCTTGTCGCAGTCAACTGCAGCATCGACGCAACCTCCGTCGAGGCAGAATCCGCACCTGGAAGAGACGACTTTTAGGTCGGTATAGATCAATCAACGTACTTATTGGGGCAACTGACAGCCAGAGTGTCGCGCCACTTCGAGTCGAGACACATGGCTTGAGTAACGGTATCGCAGTTGAGAGCGGGCTCTGAGTTGCGAATCATCGTATCGAATCCGTGTGCCAACGAAAGAACCAACCATCGGCGTTCTTGCAGTTGTACTTGGGAGTGAGACAGCAGAATCCGCAGGTCTTCGCACACGTTGAGACTGCGGCAGAGATGTACGCTTGATCGACTGTGACGTCCCCTGCTGTCTGGAAAGAGGAAACGATCGGATGTACGAGACCTCGAGACAAACTTTGGAAGTGGATCTTTCAGAAGACTCACAATATCAGCTCCCGAGTAGCACTGGACGATTCTGTTCTTGGCGTCTCCTCCCTTTGCTGCCGCGAGGTAAGTTGAATCAGCCAGATAGAAGTGCTTCGCTGCACCGATTCCACAGTACGTCGCAGCAAGAGTGTCCTCGCAGTTTACGGCTGTCTCGGTGAACTGAAGGGCAGAATATTGGAGACCCTTTGTCAAAGGTAGTGCGCTTCAGCAAGGAATCAATATCTTCCGGAGTATAAGGCAGCTATCAAGTAATGTGGACAGGGAAACAACCGACCTTTCCGCTGTCATCAGTGCAGTTTGGGACGAGAATTGGCGTGCCGGCAGTAGCTGCCGCACTCCCAAACAGTGATAGGAAGAGAAGATAGGAGAGCATCGTTGGATGATGAACTGAATCCTTTCTCCAGGTCTTTTATATCTTCCCAGGCCTATTCTTCCACTTGGAGACAGATGATCCATTGTGAGCTTGCAGTGATTGTGCAAAGAGAGAGAGTAGACACTATTGAGGAAGTGCGTGAATAGTGAAGGGATGGATCTCACTATGACAGGTGGACTATCGGATGGAAGTGACAAAACGAAAAGAGATCAGCGAGTTTTAGTGCAAGTGACTCTGTGAAGAGCCATGCTCTGCTAAAAATTGGCCTCAAGCCTTTCCTTCACTAAACTCATCCCATTTCATAGTTTGGATACTTCTGCAGAAAGTTCAATACCTATGCTATAGTAAAAAAAGTTGCGCTGAAAGAGAGTTTTTGTTCCTGATCTTCCCTTGCACAAAGGGATTGTGCGTAATGGAACGAGATCCGCGATTTACGTTCTTCTGTTTACCCATCTGTCGTAAGCCGCGAATCCCTCGCAACCACTATTGTCAGAACAATGGATTCTCACGAGAAACGCGGATATTTGATCAGTCATCACGGGATTTCAGCGGGCGATAAAAGGCGCCGCGGCCGGTCACATCGAGATGCTACTGTTCCTCGCTTGTTCCTGTATCGTCCGTATTGCATTAGATTGCGCTATCAGACTGTTTCAGTTGCTTCTCTATCGACGAACACGGTTGATTGAGCACAATGGAACCGACGAATGTGTCCATTGATGAAGATCAGCCTGCACAGAAATACCACCCATACTGTTTTTTTACAGCAAAATTGTTTACTCAATAATCAAGCGTCGACAGTCGAAACTCTCACGCTTACTACCGCGTTGAAGCTTTTCGCTGACCCGCGAAAGAATGTCTTTCTGCAACTATTTTGTTAGACCATGCAATTCGTGTTCCGAACAAACCGTATTGCTTCTCTGACCACTGAGCTGAAGATAATCAGCAGATATGGGTGAATTCCGGAGTTTATGTTCCCTTGCACTGACAAGATCAGGTGAAATGAAAGCGGGTGCTCCTGGAAATAGACACGGTTTCTGATTCTTTGTGTTGATGCTTGATTCCTACCTCGAAATCCTTTGCGATAACAAAAACATAGGCGAAGATTATGTAGTAAGCAACCTGCAATTGAATTTCAAGAAGCGTATGCTGTGTTCGAACACTATCGTGATAATCTCTTGATCTTGCCAGACTCAAAACAATTGGTGTCTGAGAGACAAACCTCTACAGCACAGGTGCATGCAGCCACGTATGAGAGAGATCGTTCAGGTTTCGATCTGTGCTCCTCGTCTTGAATCTCCGTCTGCGGTTTTCACCGTATGCAATAGCCTCTAGTGAAGCTTACTGTTGTGTTCTTTCGAAGGCGAATGTACGCAAATACGTAGACAATGAATACGAATCCGATGAAAATAATGGATGAAATGAGAATTCCTTGTAGGAGGACAGCAACAGTTTCGGATTGTTGCAGCTTGAATAGCAGGAGGTCGATGTTTCAGAAATATGTAGCCCTACTTTCGGAAAAGAAGCACCAGCAGCTGCACGATTCCATAAGGAATCGCTGGTGATGACTACTATCACTCCAAGTACTAGACCCATCGCCATTTGATATGAAAAACAGCAGAGTTGAGAGCGGAAGGACCATATCTAAGCGTCTATTATGTTTAATAAAGCATGGACTATTCCTACCTGAAAGTGACGAAAGGGAAGAAATATAGCAGTCATTCGATTCATTGCAATCAAAATTGTCGAGATGACTTCAGCACAGCGCGCAAAATAGGCAAAAAAGAAGAAAACCTGCTTGCGCCGTAAACTATCTTTGAAATTAATATCAGAATCACTTTGACTGCAGCGTTCGTTCTAGTGTATGATCTGGGCATCCATCCAAGAACTGCTAGAGTTCCGGTGTTCAAATTCACAATAGCGATGACGTTGATTGCGCATCCCACCTGCGATTTCTCTTTGTAAACCTCGATTTTGCACTGAAACGAACGGCGCAGATTGTGAAGAACGAGTTGTGATACAACTTGAACTTCGAACTTGCGATAATAGCGATGAGAAACGCATCGACTATCAGTGTTATTGCAGCAAAGAGGAGAGTAAGATAGAGGAGGAAATACTCGGTTGATGCAATCATTGACACGAGACTGGCTGAATTGTTGACAACCGTTGAGTTACAATTGAATTGTATGTCATTATCCGGACAAGTGCTGCACATTGAATGGGCACGTACTATGAGAGTGAAGACTGCTCCTCGATTGAGTGGGAACGGCAGATGTTTGAGGCAAGGAGAACATCTGCCCAATATTGTTTATTACAAGCATAATATTATTAATCACACAAGAAACGCACACGGAAATTGAATTATTAGATGAGAAAGCAAAAGGTGAATAAATTATCCGGAGGTGCAGAATCCACAAGTAGCAGGGCATTGAATGCGCATGAGGGCAGTGTAGATTGTGTTTGTGCAGTACGCTCTGGAATACAAGGTTATTCGAGTGGCTACAATGATTTAGAGCTCCATAAATAACGATGCAATAACATAAATTACCTTCTCGCGGGGCAATCGGACACTCCAGTGGAGGGATTGGTGAGATCGACGCACGCTGCAAGAATTGAATTTCAGTTCAATCTTCGGATTGTAAGTGCTTACTCGTGTTAGTGGTAGTGGTCGTTCCGCAGAATCCGCAAGTGCGAGGGCACTGCTGAGTCATCACTGAAACAGTTTGGAGGGTTGAAGCTGTCAGGGAAGACAATCTCAAATGATTCTACAAAGCGTCCAGCATATATACCGGCGAGATAGACGCTGTTGGTGCAGAGAGAAGAACGAGCAGGACAATCGGAGACTCCCGTGAGGGGATTGAGCTGAAAGGAAAGGAAGATGAAAATGGATGAATAGAGAAAGAAAAGAGTCTCACGAGATCGACGCAGGTCGAGTTGACGGTCGCTGCAATGAAGGAGATTTATTGTTTCGAGTATTCGAGAAGGTTCCGTGATCGAGAAGACGTTCAACTATCAACTCACTAGTGGCAACAGTGGTCGTAGTCGTCGTGGTAGTCACTTGACAGCATCCGAATCCTATCGTCGCGTCGATGTTTCCACAGATTACTGCAGCTCCGAAGGCCGCGCAGTCCGTGTTCGCCATGCAACCTGAAGAAGATAGTTGATTGTTCAAGATGAAACTATACTATTTCTACTGCATAATGACACGAGTAATGTTCTTTCTGATGTTGAGAGAGCGCAGAAAGATGCAAGAGTCAGATTGTTGATCACTAACCGAGAGTGGCGTCTCCTCCGCAATCCGGAGGCGATTGGGCATTGATGAAAGCAGAGAGCAGAACAACGGAGAGGAGAGAGTAGATCATGATGAGTTGGAGAAGATGAGCGGAGGAGCTGATGGTTGAAGTGTCCGATCAAGGGACATTTATACCCCCAGGGCTTGTAACGGCGCATTGTTACATGGATGAGAGACAATGCCAGGGGAGGAAAATCACTGTAGTCGACTGTGTAAACAAGGAGGATTCGGACATGGCGCACCATCTTTATCCCACTGATGTACTTGGATCATCCATCTATCATTTCTTTTGGTGAAGCTATTCAGATTCAGATATTAGACATTCTAGGAAAGTGTACTGTAAGTGCTTTTGATGAAGGTGCCTAATGAGAGCGTAGATTAAAAAGTGTTGTTTTCAACACATTTTTCTTCTGTGAGTTGTTCTGGCTACACTTCCGTATAATTAGATTTCAAAAGAACAGGAGCAATCGAGAAGCTAAACAGAATTGTAATTATATTTTCTAATATCCTGGAATGCGCGCACGAATGGTTTCAATATGTTTTCGCCTGAGCACAACAGTGTGAGGGCTGAGAGCTGTTGTGCTGTTTTCATGATGACGATGAGAGGACAATAATGTTTGATAAATATCGATTTATTCCAACACAAGCATTTTCACATATTTTTCAGTTAAATAGGAATCGAAGAATGTGGAATAGAATTGCATGACAACTCTATACAGTGACTGACATTCTTGTATCGTGTGATTCAAGCTCATGAGATTTCCCAGACGAATTGAAATATCGTTGAGACCCATTTCTTTCCTATAGTATGATTGTAGATTATTCAATATTTCTTGTCGAATATCATCCAGTATCAGTTGTGCTTCTTCAGATATGGGCGAATCTGTGTATAATAAACGATTCAATCCGTCGTAATTTGAGTTCAAACCATATTCAGTCAGCACAAGTGCGGTCAAAGCGTGATATTCCTTCTCGTTTAATTGTGATTTGCTGAATTGAGGAAGAAAAAGTGCAGAATGTTCGTCATTGTATGAATATACTGTGCTAAAACAATAGTATCGCTCACGGAACATGGTCTATCTACCTTTCGAATACTTCTTGGTTGTTATGTTTTTCGGGGTAATAGAAATCTATGGGCAGTTCATTGTCGTAGCATGTAACGACTGAGCTCATCACTCTCAAATTCGGATTAACAGAAACACGAAAAGTTATGTAAAACTCACTTTTGCTGTACGGTTCCCCACAGTTTCATCGTTAAGTAATAACTGACAACTAATCCGAATTTGATCATGTATTCTTTGAAGATATTGTTCTGAAACGCATTCTCAAAGCCGGGAGATAATTGATAGCGACCTTACTCTTTCCTGTTGGGGGAGTGTCTTCAAGGTTGGGAAAACATTCTCAAAGAATACCCAGCTTTCATCGAGAGAGATAGTGAAAAGGTCAAAACTCGCTTCAGCTTGGACAACATAAACTTCCTGGAATTATGAATGCGAATGATCATGAGAATCAGTAGCAAACCTGCTTAGGGTGAGGAATGCGAACGGCGAACTTGCAATCACGCAATAATTCGAGTTCTTTCTCACGTCTTCGCTCAATCATCGACCTGCAGAGCGTTGATAGTCTTCAACGGGACGCGAACAATAACGTACTTGAACTCTTTCTCTATCTTTTGCAAGAGTGGAACAGCTCGTTTCGTACGTATTCGCATTAGGCCATCGTAGACCATTCCAACAGCAAAACATTTGTCCAAGCGACAGCTACGGCACGAGAATTTGCTCTCTGTACAATTTATCTGTTCGGATCAAATAGAATCGCAAGTTGACTAGAACCAACCTTTGGACACTACACACTGTCTACTTCCTTGCCTGCATGGATACTCCCTTCCCGTCATTCGAGCACGTTTAAAGAAGGAGGCACAGGCTCTGCAAACATATTTTATCGAGTTAAACGGAGTAGGAAAACCTGCAAACATCCATTCCGAGATGAACAGCCGTTATCTCCGTTGAGCATACAAGGCATAGTCGATGATCTTCCATAATTGAAGCAAGGAATGGAAAGGTCAGGGTAAATTCGTCACGAGCGCTATCTTCTATGTTTCTCTCTTTCTCTTTCTCTATTTCTCTCTACTCTCGCACGATTGATCACAAACACTCTCGTATCGACTATTGAGGGTGTCGTGCACCCGAGATACACGATATCTTGCACATTTCATGTGGTTTTTTCACGCACTGTCATGTTGTAAAGTAGCATATGCTTCTCCATGGTTTATTCATGTCTACTCGAATAGCTCCATAGCTTGCATGTACTTTTCTGTCAGATAGACATCGAAAAACGTGGAATAATAGCGAATGAGAACTTTGTGCATCGATTGACATTCCTGAAAGCGCATCCTCCTTTCATAATCAGCTTGTAAATTCTTGCCTGATATGTGTGATTCAAAGTCATTAGATGTCCAAGCCGCATTGCAAAGTCCGCAAGGCCAAGTTCATTCTGGTAGTAAGACTGGAGATCATGAAAGAGTTCTAGCCGTATTTCATCGATAATTTGTTCGGCTTCTTCAGAGATCTGTGAATCTGAAAAGAGGATAAGAGGAATGCATTCTTGAATTGGTACCATGCTGAGTCAGCACAAGTCCTGCAAGTGCATGGAATTCCTTCTCTGTTAACTGAGATCTCTTTAGTTGAGGATTGAATAAGTTGGCGTGTTCGTCGGTATGCGATTTTACGGAGCTGAAGTATAATATTTGACGAGTTCATGAACTTCCTCATCATACCTATGAAAGAACTCCTTGTTTCCATTATCTGCAGGGTAAAAGAAATCAATCGGCGCTTCTCTATCGAAGCAAGTACACACAGAACTCATCAATCTAGAACGACAATATGGATATGAATCACAAGATTAATCCATACTTATTATGCACACTTCCAAACATTTTCACTGTCAAATAATAGCTGAGAACAAGTCCAAATTTGATCGCATAGTCCTTGAAAACGATATCCTGAAAATTTTGATGTTCATATGTCCATTACATTAATTGCTTACTATTTCATGCTTCCCAAGGATATTCAACGTGGGGAACGAATTCTCGAAGAAAATTCGACATTCCGATATTGCAATATCGAGAAGATCAAAACTGTTGCTAGCTGCGACCATGTAAACTTGCTGAAAGCCAGTAAATGGTGAATGTGGAATAAGTAATTTTCTAACCTCTTTAGCGGGAACTAGGATTCTATTTTCGCATTTGAGCAAAACTTCAAGTTCTCTAGCACGCCTGCGTACGATCATCGATCTGCGAAATACAGTTTACTTAAAAATTATTCGCGGTAAAAGACGTACTTGAATTCTTTCGATATCCTCTCAAGCATCGGCGTCACAGGTTTCCCTCGAACTCTCAATGGACCGTCATAGATCATTCCAACAGAAAGACACTTGTCGAAACGGCAACGACGGCAAGAAAATTTGCTTTCTGAACCATTCTTTAACATAACAATACGTCAAAGGATAAAAAAATATTCAAAATCATTCTAAACCGAGCTTACCATGTGATACAATGCAATTATGCGTTCCTTGGCGGCAAGGATATTGCGCTCCAGTCAGCTTAGCGCGCTTGAAAAACGCAGCGCATGCTCTAAACATGTCGTTTTAACCGAATTCCAAGCTAAAAGCAAGCTTGCGAACCTGCAAATGTCCATTCCAAGATGGGTTGAAGTGATTCCTATCGAGCAAACGAGACATTCTCGTAGCTGATCGGATTGAAAAGA
>LS504846.1:254860-275839 GCA_900490845.1 Pristionchus japonicus | reverse complement strand
GCGAACCTGCAAATGTCCATTCCAAGATGGGTTGAAGTGATTCCTATCGAGCAAACGAGACATTCTCGTAGCTGATCGGATTGAAAAGAAGAGGGTAAGAACATGACGACTAAAGAGCGAATTCCTCATGTGTTATCGCTCGCTTTCTCCCGTTTTCTCTCTTTCTCTCGTCTCTCTCACACGATCGCAAACACTCTCGTATCGACTATTTCACGTGTGTGACGCAACCATTTGAAGCACACTTCATATTTTACTGATTTATTACGTATTCAGTACATCGATACAACCTTCATGTATTGCTCAGTCATGTACATGTCGAAAAATGTTGTATAGTAGCGGATGAGAACTTTGTGGAGAGAATGACATTCCTGAGAGAGAGTTAGGATCGATAGTTAGTGAAACACACTCACCTGATATGTGTGGTTCAAAGACATTAGATGACCGATACGCATAGAGTAGTCGGAAAGCCCCATTTCATTCTGATAGTACGACTGAAGATCGTGGAAGATCTCTTGCCGAATATCGGCAATCATTTTCTCTGCTTCTTCTGAGATCGTCGCTTCTGGAAACTCTTTTATCTCAGATAGTCGAAGTTCAATCACTACCGTGTTCTGTCATTACAAGTGCGGCGAGCGCATGGAATTCCTTTTCTGTTAACTGAGATCTGTTGAGTTGAGGCATAAAAAGAGAGAGGTGTTCATCTGTGTGTGAACGAATGGAACTGAATTGGGCGGAGTTGTTTCTGAGATAGAACATCAGTCAACCTTTCGAAAAAATCCTTGTTTTCATTGTCTTCAGGGTAGAAGAAATCGATAGAGACTTCACTGTCATAGCAAGTACACACTGAACTCATCAACCTAAAATCAATGCGAATTTATTTATTTAACTTGAAACTAATCAAAACCTCACTTATTGTATGCGTTTCCGAAGAACTTCGTAGTCAAATAATAGCTGATAACGAGTCCTATTTTGGGTAGATAGTCTTTGAATATTAATTCCTGAGATGTGAACAGTCACAAAAACTCAAAAATATCATACTTTCTCTTGTTTAGTGAGCTGATTGAAAGAGATGAAAGAATTCTCAAAGAATATCAATGTTTCCGAAATAGCAATAGTTAGCAATTCCATACTAGCATTAACTGGTACCATAAATATTTTCTGAAAATCTGAATTCGGTAAATCAATTACATTGGAATCTTTACCTCCCTAGGATGAGGTATTTGAACTCTGCCGTCGCATTTCAATATAAATTCGAGTTCTTTACTATGTCTTCGCGCAATCATTGATCTACAGAAAGAGTTCAACGATCTTCGTAATCTGCGCACTTGAATTCCTTTGAAACTCGTTCAAGAAGCGGAATCGTAGCTTTGACTCGTTCTCGCATGGGTCCATCATAAATAATCCCAATGGAAAGACACTTATCAAATCGACAACTTCGACATGTGAACTTGTTTTCTGAAGTAGTGGAATAGATAATGCTTGGTAAAATGACCAACCAATTGAGACAATACATTGATGAGTTCCTTGTCTACAAGGATATTGAGCCCCTGTCATCTTAGCGCGCTTGAAAAATGAAGCGCATGCTCTAAATACAGTTTTAAGTCTGCTTTTGGAAATGCACACACCTGCAAATATCCATTCCAAGGTGCATTGAGGTTATTTGAGCGTCGCAAACCAGACATTTACGGAAATCATTCATTTGTTTGGAAGAGGATAAGACTTTAATGACGAAAGAGCGAATTACTAGCGTATTGTTGCTCTTTCGCTTTCGTTTTCTCTCTTTCTCTCGTCTCTCCCCCAATCGCAAACACTCGCTTATCGACTATTTCGCGTGCTTCTAGACACATTAGAGGCACACTTTCTCTAGTTCAGATCCCTTGCATTGCCTTCAGTACCAAATTTATTTCATTCGTACTTTATTCACAACAGTGCAATAGCCTCCATATATTTTTCAGTCATGTAGACATCGAAAAATGTGGAATAATAGCGAATCAGAACTTTGTTACTCGTGAGATGTGTAAACCTGAATTGTGTGATTCAAGCTCATTAGATTTCCAAGACGCATCGAAAAGTCGGTCAGTCCGAGTACATTTCGATAGTAGGTCTGAAGATTTTGGAGGATATCATTTCGAATATCGTCAATAATCAATTCAGCCTGTCCGGAGATCAATGAGTCTGGAATATCCTTGCGTTATCCCGAAATTCCCGACTGCAATACCGTGTTCCGTCAACACAAGCGCTGCTAGAGCGTGAAATTCCCTTTCCGATACTTGAGTTCTGCAGAATTGAGGCATGAACATCCATTCCTGTTCGTCGGCGTGACATCGAATGGAACTGAGACATATTCTTCCGATCTTAATGCATAATCAACTTGCCTCTCGAAGAATTCTTTGTTTCCATCATCAGCCGGATAATAGAAGTCGATTGGCATTTCCTTGTCAAAGCACGTACACACGGAGCTCATTATTCTGAAATGTACAGTAAGCAACTGAAATGCATCTGGACACACTACCTTGAGCTCTCATTTCCAAACAGCTTCAAAGTCCAGTACGCATTAACAACGATGCCCAATTTGATGATGTAATCTTTGAAGATTAATTCCTAAGCAATACAATGCATTTGAGAAGAAAACAATTCTCACTCTCTCTTGTCTTGCAAGTTTACTAAAGGCAGGGAACGAATTTTCGATGAAGACTAATGATTCAGCGATCGAGATTGTAAATTTTTCCAAACCGGAACTGACGGAGACCATATAAATTGTCTGAAACTCATGTTTACCAAGACCTCTTCCTTGTTCTATTCACCTTTTTCGGGTGTGGAACTGGAACTCTATCCTTGCAGGTTCGTAGGAAGTCGAGTTCCCTAGCATGTCTTCGTTCAATCGTTGATCTCAAAGCAATGCAAACTACAAGAAAACGGATCAGAACAACTAACGCACTTGAATCCTTTAGAAATCCTGTCAAGCATCGGAGTCGATGGTTTTGCTCGCAATCGCAAAGGCCCGTTGTATACAATTCCCACGAAAATGCATTTCTCGAATCGACATCGCCGGCATACGAACTTGCTTTCTGAATCTTTGAACATAAAACGAAAAAGAGAAAACCCTAGGTTATGTGGTTGTTGGAAGTTGTTGGAAAAGATCGCAACTTGAATTCAATTTGAATTTCATTTGAATTCCCGCACTTCTCGTTACTTCAGTTCTCCGTGACCAATTGACACCAAAATTGGTCGATACACTTGTCATCACATTATTACTGAATTGATCCATTCACTCAGGTTCACTAGGTTCACTGTGAAGTGGGAAAAAGCGAAAACGGAAAGGGCGGGAATTCAAATCTCGCCACTTTTCCAACAATTTTTCCATAGAAAAATTGACCCTACTTTCAACTTTTCCAACAACTTTTCCGAGATTTTAACACCACATTACTTACCACTGTCAATAACACACTCATTCGTCCCTTGGCGGCAAGGATATTGAGTTCCATTCATTTTAGCGCGTTTGAAGAATGCTGCACATGCTCTAAAACTAAGAAAAATGAGTCGAGTAGACTTAGTTGATCTAACAAACCTGCAAACGTCCATGCCTAGATGGATAGAGCTAATTTGAGCCGAGCAAACGAGACATTTTCGGAGGTCAGACATCCGATCGAATGGTAAAAAATACACGAAAACCGCACGTATGTTTTATTACTCATTCTCTCATTTTCCCTCTTTCTCTCCACTCTCGCAAACAAGCGCTTATCGTCTATGACACATGAAATCATTTGGATAGCTTGTTCTCGTTTTTTTTTGTATCAATGGTGTTTTCCATTTTATGAGCAAATGAATGAAAACACTTTGATGTACTACGTGCAAATTAATAATCAAAGTAATTTATTCATTTTGTGCATGGTATCATAATGAAATTCTCTCCAATAACTTCTCAGTCATGTACATATCGAAGAATGTTGCGAAGAATCGAAAGAATACTTTGTAGAGAGACATGCATTCCTGAAACGTTGATTGAATTGTTTGGACCTCGCTTCGCCTCACCTGAACTATGTGATTCAAGCTCATGAGATTACCAAGACGCACTGAGAAATCAGTGAGACCCAAGTCATCCTGATAATATGTTTGCAGATTTTCGTACATCTCATAACGAATTTTGTCCATGAGTTGGTAGGCTTCTTCGGAGATTTGTAAATCTGTAATTTAGACTGGACGTTTTCATTCCCATCAAATTGATCAAACCGTGTTCAGTGAGCGCAAGAGCGACTAGAGCGTGAAATTCTTTCTCGGTCAATTTCGATCTATCGAACTGAGGTACGAATATAGTTGCGTGATCATTAGAGTATGAATTAATCGAACTGAAGTCGCCATTCAGATCAGCTCTGATATCAATTTCACCTTTCAAAGTGACATTTATTCCCATTATCTTGAGGGTAATAAAAATCAAATGGAACTTCCGTATCGAAGCAAGTTGTTACCGAACACATCAGTCTGAATCGAATTAATGAGTATTTCGAAAGCTCAGTAGCTCACTTTTTTCGCGCATTTCCCCACAACTTCTGTGTCAAATAATAGCTCAAGATCAGACACAATTTCGGCACGTAGTCTTTGAAAATTATTTCCTGAGAAAGCACATTTGCATAAAATAGTTAATTACTAACCGAACTCTCTCCTGTTGTGGAAGCTTTTTCAGAGTGACAAAAGTGTTTTCGAAGAACACCCAAGATTCCGATACTGCGATGGAATAGATCTCAATACTTGAATTTCCACTGACGTAATAGATTTTCTGAAACGGATCTGAATTAGCATTGCAAGCAGAACAACTCACCTCTCTCTGATGCGGAATGGTTCCGCTATTTGGGCAAGTCCGTAAAAACTCGAGTTCTTTCGCTCGCCTGCGTTCAACTAGTGATCTAAACTATATTGTAATTGATAATAAGATCAATGATGATTACCGGAACTCTTTCTCAATCGTTTCGAGCAGTGGAGTCACTGGTTTGGCTCTGAGTCTCATCGGTCCATCGTAGAATATTCCTACTGCGAGACACTTGTCTAAGCGACAACGACGACACATGAATTTACTTTCTGAATTGGTTTTTCGAAATATGAAAAGCGTGCCGGAGAGAGCACCTTTGATGACAGTGCACTGACGAGTGCCTTGCCTGCAGGGATAATCGAGTCCGGACATCTTCGCTCGCTTGAAAAAGGACGCGCATGCTCTAAACATTAATTACAACTATAGACAAAGTGAGCTTACGAACCTGCAAATGTCCATTCCGAGATGGTATGAAGTGATTTGTGTTGAACAAACTAAACATTCTCGAAATTCTTCCATTTCATCAAAGAATGTGAAGAAAATAGCGACAGATGAGCATTTGTCACTGTCGTTATCACTTTCTTTCTCTTTGCCTCTCGACACTCTACACAATTGGATGCAAACACCCTCTGCCATCGACC
Organism: Pristionchus japonicus; assembly: GCA_900490845.1. Classification (NCBI taxonomy): domain Eukaryota; kingdom Metazoa; phylum Nematoda; class Chromadorea; order Rhabditida; family Neodiplogasteridae; genus Pristionchus; species Pristionchus japonicus. The sequence continues at coordinate 270,394 of LS504846.1, read as the reverse complement.
AGTGACTGAATTGCCTTGCAATGTGAATATCGTTAATATTTATGCATTTATCGTTAGGCTTCAAATGACATCGCTTTCAACAATTTCTTAGTCATGTACGTATCGAAGAATGTTGAACAGTATTGAATAACCACTTTGTAAAGTGCTTGGCATTCCTGAAATTTCCTCCTAGTTTTTTGTTTGTTTCATAAATACTTACCTGAATTACGTGGTTCAAAGTCATGAGATTTCCAAGACGAATGGAGAAATCAGATAGACCCATCTCCTTTTGATAGTATGTTTGCAGATTTTCGAGTAGTTCAACGCGAATACCATCCATGATTTGATGGGTCTCTTCTGAGATCTTTGTGTCTGATGAGGAGAGTTATACTTGCAATTATTGACACGGGAGATACCGTGTTCTGTCAGCGCAAGTGCAGCGAGAGCGATAAATTCAGTCTCAGATATTTGCGCCCTTTCGAATAAAGGAGAGAACATCTCAACGTGTTCATCCGACAGAGATAACATCGAACTGAATTCAAGGATGTCACACTTAGATTGAACAGAAATTAACCTTTTGAAGAAGTCCTTGTTTCCATCATCATCAGGGTAATAAAAGTCGAAAGGAATATTAGGATCATAGCACGTTATCACCGACGTCATCACTCTGGAAAACATCGCTCAATGTCAATTCAAATTCTGAAACTCACTTCTTGTTAATTCTGCCCCATACTTTTTTCGTCAAACAGTAGTTCACGATTATACTCAGTTTACTGAAAGATTCCTTGAACAGATGATCCTGAAACGACCCGGGTTGTTTCTCATCAAAATGTATAACCTTAATTTCTCGAACTTGCAGATTTTCTTTAAAGAAGGAAAGGAGTTCTCGAAGAAGATAATCGATTCCACAGCTTCAATCAAGTGAATATCGGCACTCGAATTTGCATCGACTGCATAGATTGCCTCAAAGGTTCAGAAAATCTTTCAAAGAAGAAAATGCGAGGCTTACCTCTTTTGGATGTGGAATAATCAATGTGTTCTGGCATGTTTCTATGAACTCCAATTCTTTCAAACGCCGTCGCTCAATCAGTGCTCTTGAACATCATCCGTCCTTGTGTTCGGAAACATATCTCACTTGAATTCTTCCGTAATCCTTTGCAGAAGAGGAATTGAGGGTTTAGCTCGTAGTCGCTTCGGTCCATTGAATACGATTCCAAGTGCGAGACATTTATCGAAACGACAGCGGCGACACATTTTAGTCTCTGAAACGATTGCACGAGAGATCACTGCGGTGAAGCGTGCGAAATATGGGTTATCTTCTGATCATTTTACACACTCTCTCACAGGTAAGTCAGACGAGAGGGTGTGTAAAATAAGGGACGATTACCAGTAATTCGCATTCTACTGCGAAGGTACTAACCTCTCGAAACTGGACATTGTCTAGTACTCTGTCGGCATGGATATTGAATTCCCGCCTTGATTGCTCGCTTGAAGAAAGATGAGCAAGCTCTGAAATAGCAAATAGCTGATAAACTTTAGTTTGACAAACCTGCATATGTCCATTCCGAGATGAATGGAGGTAATCGGTGTTGAGCAAACCAGACAAAGTAGATGATCCATTTGTTTTCTTCGTACTCTCAATGGAGACTACCCATGAGTGCGCTTTCGCAACGTGCAATCTCTTCGTCTTTTCCTTCTCTCTCTCTTTCTCTCCTCTATTCACTCTCTTTCTCTCGATCTCTTTCTCTCTCAGTGCATGGCCGAAAGATCAAACAATCTCCTAGTGACTCTCTCATGCGTTTGTGTTTACGCTTGTTGTGAGAGAGACTTGGGCAGAAACTTTTGACATCCATAATTTATTCCATAACTGCAAGAATTCGAGAATGAAAGTGTCAAATCATCATTGCCTCCATTGATTTCTCAGTCATGTGCAAATCAAAAACTGACGAGAAGAATCGCATCGCAACTTTGAAGAGAGAATGGCATTCCTGAATACTATGATTTGCGATTATTTCCTTTCCACCTCACCTGAATCGTGTGATTCAAACTCATCAGATTTCCAAGACGCATCGAAAAATCAGCGAGACCCAACTCGTTCTGGTAGTATGACTGGAGATTTTCAAAGGTCTCTTGTCGAATTTTGTCAATAATTTGTTCCGCTTCTTCTGATATTGGCAAGTCTGAAAATGAGAATGATTCAGTTGCAAAGGCAGCACTGATACCATACCATGCTCTGTCAAAACGAGAGCGATCAACGCGTGAAACTCAGTCTCGGTTATTTGAGATCTGTTGTATTGAGGTAGAAAAATGGTCTCATGATCAGAAGTGTACGAACGAAGAGAACTAAACAAAAACATCCATAATCGGAACTCGTAAATCGGATCACCTTTCGAAGAAATCCATGTTTCCCTTTCCTTCAGGATAATAGAAGTCCATTGGGATCTCAGTATCATAACATGTAACTACAGAACACATCAATCTATAATGAAATGCTGTACAATAGCACAGTATGGTTAGATATTCCTCACTTCGTGCGTACATCTCCCACAGTTGCCTCGTCATGTAATAGCGAATAACTATCGATAATTTTGCGATATAATCTTTGTAGATCTCCTCCTGAAAACAACAATATCAATGAACGTTTCCCTCTTTTGGGTAAACCCAACTTTTCAAGTCGTGGGAGGTTCTTCAGGGATGTGAAAGTGTTTTGGAAGAACACCCAGGACTCTTCCACTGCGATAACGTCAAGATTCTGACTGCAACTCATGTTTACAATGTATATTCTCTGAAAGAAAAAATTATCTCTAGAAAGTAAAGTTTAATAACCTCTCCTGTGTGAGATGTCTGCAATTTGTCTTGACACGACAGCATCAGCTCGAGTTCCTTCACTCGTCGTCGATTGATTAGGTCCCTGAATACAATCGATTGGAACATTGCTCATAAGAATGTATCACTTGTATTCCTTCTCAATCGTTTCTAGTAACGGAGTCACTGCTTTCGCTCGAACTCGCATGGGTCCTTCATAGACAACTCCCACTGAGAGGCATTTCTCGAATCTGCATCGCCGGCATTTCATTTTTGAGCCTGAAGAACCTCTTATTATTACACGCACGTGATCGAAAATGTTCACCTATGGAAACGTCACACATGTGATTCCCTTGCCTGCAAGGATACTCTCTTCCCTCAACCTTAGCTCGCTTGAAGAAGGTGGCACATGCTCTGGAAACTATTTGAAGCTGTCAAAAAAGGCAATGGGTTACCTGCAAATGTCCATTCCGAAGTGGAAAGACGTAAGAGTTGCTGAGCAAACTAGACATAACCGAGGATCTTCCATTTATTCGAATTTACACGGATAAAAGAGCAAAAGAGTTGGATGAATTAGTCACCAGCGTATCGGGCGCTCTCTTTCTCTCTTTCCCTCCTTCTCCTTCTCGTCTTCACTACGGAAAAGCACAACGACCACATCTTCTGCACACATGCCACGCATGAGAATCTCTTGTTTTTCTTCTCTCAACATTGCTAGAATTCGAAGAAAAAGTGGTGAATATTAATACTTTATCAACAACATCCCGCACTTTGACTACGCTTTGACTACACATTTACAGAAGCAACATGCTTTGAGGGGACCAGTATGAGGCACGGGGGACACTGAGAGGTGGACAGGAGGAGAGCTTAGTAGATCTTCATTGACTTCTCGTAGATGGCAGAAACTGCATCTCTGTCCGTCTTCCGAGGAGCGATCGATGTCTGAATCGTAGAAATGATCAATGAATTGCATACTGGAAATGCTTACAATTATGAAACAGTGATATTTTTTATTAGAATCGGGTACAGTCAAAGTGAACTCGCCTTAGTGAAGGCAGACACCGCTGCGTCCGTCAACTTGGGCAGATCAGCCGATGAGAAACCCAGGGCTGCAAAATAGTCAGTCATAGATCGCCCACTTTGACTACCGTACCTCCCAGTCCGTTGGGCACCTTGAAGTCGCTCATGAAGCCGCGGATCTGATCGCAGAGCTGACGAGAGATATACTCGTTCGATGATGAGATCTGGAATTGTGTGTTTTACGGTAAAAAGAAGACAGTAGGCTGACTACGATATGACAGTCAAAGAATGAAAGACAGAATCAAAGTTGGCCGTACCGGAATCTCAGCTCCGAGTGCCTTGGCTGCATTCGCGTGTCGATCGGGACAGGCTGCAGTCGTGAACTCGAAGTCAGCCACTGCTGTTGTCACCTGAAGTGAATGGATCCATTTCTTTCTGAAATAATTTAGTAAGCTGTATTCGTCGATGATTGACACAAAATAACGGTTTCTGAGTGAACACGAGAAATCTCACGACAGACAATCCATGGGGGATGAGCGCCTTCTGCTGTGGGTAGTCGGGATCTGTGTACTTCTTGCCTTGCGAACTGCAAATATGTCTCATGTTCCATGGTTCAATATCTATTCGGTCTAGCTTCATCATCATCTGAGGACTAGTCATCTCACCTGATGGGGTAGCTCAATCCGTGGCAGAGATGCACTCCTGCGTTGCCGAATCCGACGCCAGCGAAGGAAGAAGCCATCAGCATGTGTGTCTGAAAACATGAAGAAATCGTAGCTGTTTAAATTTACTGGCAATAATTTCCTTAAAGACCGCAATTGAAAATGTTGATGATCACTATGAAACAACTAACTCTGGCCTCCTCGTCACTGGGGTCGAAGATCGAACGACGGAAATACTTCTGCATCACCTGAAAGCACGATACATCAATTTATGAGAGTAGTGCGCAGTTTATTCGAAATAACGTGGAAATTTGTGCATGATCCTTACCCGTAGCGCCTCGAGCGACCACACATCCGAGATGGGATTGGATCCTTGGTAGAGTGGACGCTCCTGAGGAGTCGCAGGACGGGGCACTCGCTGAAATGAAAGTTTTGCTTTCCCATAACTGTTATCTAGTTGATGTATTAGAGTTCTAGCATTTTCATAATTCTGTTTCTAGGAAAAAACTGAATCATTGATTCTTGCCCACCTCGTTGTACGGCAGTGCGGTGTAGCTCTCGAGTGCGTGGCAGAGTACATCGAATCCAGAGTAGATGGCGACGTTTCGAGGGAGAGACATCACATTCAGAGGATCCACGATGGCGAGAAGAGGCTTGAGACACCGGAGACTGCAAATGGATCGATAATAGCTCAATCCTACTTGGTTCACTGTACTCCGTAAATAATCAATCCCTCACCGAATGGCAGTCTTGCAGTTGTGCTCGGGCAAGTCCATGACAGAGACTCCTGAATGGATTGTTCGACTACAGTATCCCTCATTCATCGATTACCCGTAGTCTCGGATCCAGTGCCGGCAGTGGTCGGAATGGCGATGAGAGGAAGCATCGGACGGTCGGGGATCTTGGCGAGACCTGAGATTGATACGGTAGACAATGGATAGACCCGATCGATAACTGACCGAAGGGAGGAACGATGAAATCGAGAAAGTCGGCTTGTGGGTTGGAGGTGTAGAGGGCTGCTGCCTGAAATAGATTACTTCATCACCGTTGAGCACAGTTATCACATTCAGAATGAACTTTGAATTGGCATGGAAAACTTGTGCCAAGAAGTCTATGAAAATCTTAACTTTGCCGTATCCATCACTGATCCTCCACCAACAGCGATGAAGGAATCGAATCGACCCTCACGAGCGAAGTCAATCGCACGCTTCATGCCTGGAAGCAGAGGATAGACGAATGATAATCCATTTTTTAAGAGCGAATCCGCTCTTGATGATAATCAATGCTCTACATTCTTACAAAGATCTATCCTGAGATCGAAGATCAATTCTTCTCCACTCACTTCTATCCGATGGTTCGACCTGCACATCCTCGAAGACAGTGAACTTCTGTCCGAGACGAGTCAGCGAATCCGCCACTTGTCTGAAAAAGAGAGCTGGTCTTTCTTTTCATTCTGGATCCAGGTTGATCGGATCAGAGAGAGAGGTGTAGAACAACTGAGTATCCTAATGTTCGAATGTTCATTTGAACGCTGAACAGTCACTACAAGTTCTTCACCAACCGTGATGACAATGTGGTCGAAGCGAAATATCGCAATGGAACTCCGTTCACTCACTTGAATGCTCTCGTCTTGGCGACGTTCACATCGGTGACGACCACAGTGTGCTTCGCCCCCAGATTACGGATGTCGTAGCCGACCTACAGAGATCAAAGATCAAAAAGAGGAATTGGATCGAGGGTGTATTTTTATCACGTTGTTTGTCTTTCAAGAAGCAGTAAAGATTAAAGATCAATCATAAGATCAAATCCTCACCTCAGCGGTGACGCCCCTTCCGAATCGCAGCGTCGACTGGATCATCTCGAAGGCGTACTCGGTGGGCGACGCTGTGATGAGCGTTGATTAGAAGGTGCAACTCGAGACTAGACTCTAGTTTAGATTTGGCAGAAAACTCACACTTGTCGCTGAGTCGGGCGACTCGGAGGGGCGCGGAGTCATGGGAGTGATGGGGGCAGAAAGAGGGAGAGATTCGAGAGAGAAGAGATCGAGCTGCATTCTGGGTGTGGGAGCAGGCCATTCCTGAGGGAGGAAAAGAGGAGAAATGAGGGGAGAACGACCGAAAACGAGGGAGGAAAGGAGCGAGAATGAGTGGAATAAGAAGGGAAAGGTGAGCGCGTCCATTCAAAACAGAGGAGAGAAGAAGAGAGAAGGGAGAGGGCAGAGAAAGAGAGGGAAGGGAACCAAACGGCGTGTGAGATAGAGGAGAGACACACGTGATGAGTGTTCTCTGATCAGAGAGGATCATCTAACCTGACCGAGACTTGGAGGCAAATAACGAACAAGGATCGAGACTAGAGATGATACGATGCGGAGATTAGATATCGGATCAGCCCACACTAAGCATCTCTTCATAGGCCGTTTGAGATCTGATTGCTGAGATTCCACAAGGATTGCTAAGGATGATGGGAGCTCACAAAACGATCACAGAAGTGGGCGGAGCCTTTACAAAATAAATGATCATAGGATGACACTCGCAAGGATCAAACACCGATTTACACATTTAAAAACCGGCAATTATAGAGAATTTGAGTTGAAAAGATTTGCGAGCTTACGGTGCTACTGAATCAAAATGGAGGAAATTTCGCTGGAGATTGTAGTTTCAAATTGTCAAATATTTCTGCAATGAATAAACAAACCCACAATTTCAGAGCCACGGTGAATCCAAATCGCTTTATTACCCATCTGTATACAACAAAGAGACAAGTACACAAAAAATGCGATCTTCGAAAGCTACAGAGTTCTCGTAAATTGTTCGGCATTGATCTACTCGTTCTTCCACTCGGGCTTTCTCTTCTCAGAAAATGCGGTCATTCCTTCCTTTCTGTCTTCCGTGGCGAAAGTAGCATGGAAGAGTCGTCTCTCAACGTGAAGTCCCTCACGAAGAGTTGTCTCGAAAGCACGATTCACTCCTTCCTGAGGAGGAAGATAATCTCAATTATTTAGTGAGTACTTGCATCGCATGAGTTCTTCTTCGAATAAAACGGATATGACTGAGAAGGTGATATTTTATGAGAGAACAGCTAACCTTGCACATCTGCACAATCAACGGCGACTGAGCGGCGATCTTCTCTCCCAATTTGATAGCTGCAGGCACGCATTCGGCAGCAGGAAATACCTTCGAGACGATTCCCACCTGGAATAACTACCGTAACCAATGATCCTGTTACTACTCTACCATACCTCCTTCGCCTGATGTGCTCCCATTCTATCTCCCGTCAGACAGATTTCCATCGCAACCGACTTACCAGCACTGCGAGCCCATCGTTGAGTACCACCCGCACCTGAAAAAAACCGTTCCTGAATTCACATTCGGAATGAAACAATGAAGAAAAGTTGACACTTTTGAAGGAGCTGCTTCAATTTTGTTTGTGGAGTTGCAGATTACCCACCAGGAATGGTTCCAATATTGATCTCTGGCTGTCCAAACTGTGCCTTGTCTCCAGCGTAGATGATATCGCACATCAATGCGAGCTCGCAGCCGCCACCTACACAATGAGTTTTGAACCAGAACCGGAGCCGACGATTCTTACCAAGAGCGAATCCATTGACAGCTGCGATCACCGGTTTATTCACTTCTGATACTGCGCACCAATCCTCGAGGAATCTGCTCGAATAGGTCGAGGAGAATTCGCGGTCCTTCATCTCTTTGATATCCGCGCCAGCTGAAGAGTATTGTTGATTCTAGGACCATGTTTAGACCGGATTACCTGCAAAGGCTCTATCAGATCCAGTAATGACGATTGCTCCGATCGACTTATCGGCATCGAGTTTATGAAGTACCTCACGAAGCTGCAAAGATTGATCATCTTCCCTTCTACAGTATTATTCGTTCGATCTCAACCCGATTGGTCCCTCTCCATATCATGCACCGTAATCATTCATCTCCTCATTGCGAGAGATGATTTCGTCTCAAAGAGCGATCACTTCTCTGATCAGAGAACTCTCAGCCATGTGAGCGGTTTGCCCGTTTAGATGGGCGGAGCACTCAGAGAACGAGCAAGTGAACACTTCTTCCACCCGCTGGCAAAGATCTTTCGGTTCCAAGGATTTCTATGAATGACAAGCGCAAGGTTGTAATGTCATTCTACTAAGGAGAGATACAGCTCAGAGAACGATCAAGAAAGATCAAAGAGTTCAAGCAAAAGGCAAACCTCAGTCATAAGCTGGTTGCAGAGAGCGTTAAGGGCCTTTGGGCGAGTGAGAGTGATGAGGGCGACATTCTTCTTCTCTCCAACTGTTTCGAATTTGATCATCTCAGGAGCTGAAATAATGAAATAATGCTCTGCTCAGTCAATCCGTTACCGGAAAGCTTTGTAGAAGTCTGAGAAAGATTGATGGAATCTGTACCCGCGGAGAAGTTTCGAAGAGAATATCGGGATGCAAAGCGAAGAGAACCCGCGAGGGAAGACAACTTCAGCATGGGTACTGAAACGAAGAATCAGAGAGATCAAATGGAACGGAATTACAAATACAAATGTTAGCAGCGAGAGACTAAACGGAAAGAGTGAATGGGAGAAAATAGGGCGGAGTTTTGACGGAAGAGAGACTGAGCTCTAAATGTATTCATTGAATCGTTATGTTTGTATGAATATAATCGACCAATGGTATGTTATGTACGAAAGATTGAAACTTCAATTGTTTATCGGGACGAAAAGTACAGAAAATAAGCTCGTAGGGCAATTGACGCAATATTAGATACTGAGATTACGATTGAGTCTGAGTTAGAAGATCAGCGTAGAAGTAGTCGGGAGATGATCAGTTTTTGAATCTGAAACGAATATTTTAGTGCCGATTCTCAATTGTTATCCAACCTGCGTCGTCCCTCCATAAATCTGGAATATCTTTGCATCTCTCATCAGTTTCTCCACACAAGATCCCTCATTGCAGCCAGCGTGACCGAAGATCTGTAAATCGTCTTGTTAGTCGTGATTGAACATGGAATGAGTATCACCTCAACAGCATTCGCAGCTGCTTCATTGGCCTTCTCTGCAGCGAATGTCTTTGCAAGAGAGGAGTGATACGAGGAGAGAGAACCATTGTCAATCATCGCTGCGGATCTGAATGATGCTAGAGTTCAGCGTTTTTTTCGATTATAAACGTACTTGTAACACATCAGCCTACTCAACTCTGCATTCATTGCCATTTCAGCCAGTTTGAATTGAGTAATCTGGTCGACGACTCCAGTCGATTGTTGACGATCGCGGAGGAAACTGAAAGAATATGATCGTGATTTTCGTTCCCTTTCGAGGAGGAACTTACCTGATGGATTCATCTAGACATCTCGCTAGTAATCCAGTGGCCATAGAAGAGACGAGCGGACGAGCCGCGTCGAAGGTTCGCATCACGATCTTATGATTGTTGATATTATTGACTAGAGGGAACTCTAGGATACCTTGAATCCGTCTCCTTCTTCACCGATCCTCCATTCTTCTTTCACTCTCACATCCTCAAACGTGATCATACGCGTATCCGAGCAGCGCTGACCCATATTGTGTTCCTGAGTGGAATCGATGATGAGAGAATATTAGGTAGAGCTCGAACCTTCTTGCCTAACACGATTCCTTCTGCGTTTGCTGGTACGGCGAATGCAGAGAAAGCTCTTCCAGCAGGTGCAGAAGGGTCAAAGTCAGTACGGGCGAGAACGAAGTACCTGAAGGTACGCGAATTCAAAACGGAAATAAGAAGATGAACTGACCACGAAGCCTTTCCTCCATTAGAGATCCACGCTTTTGCTCCATTGAGAATGTATTCGTCTCCATTCTTCACTGCTTTTGTTCGAATTGCGGCAACATCGGAACCAGCGCCTGATTCGGTCACACAGTAGGCCTGAGAAGCATTGAGATGCAGATTGAGAGATCAAAGATCAACGAACCGCCATGAGTGGCTCCTCAGCCATTGGTCGAAGGAATGTCTCCTTCTGGTAGTCATCTCCAGCCAGAAGAAGAGGAGTCATTGAGAGTTCGTTGATGAACATTGCGAGACCGATCCCAGTGCACGCGTATCTGAATTGGACTTTTGTCGCTGATTGGAAAATAAAACACTACCCAATCTCTTCAGATATGATTGCCTGTGCGAGCTTGTCTCGAGGCGGTGAGCCTGAAAAGGCGCGATGATTCCGAAGAATTGTAAAATCTTGATTCGAAAGACTAACCATTTCTGTTCGGGATCGAAGTATTCAGAAGATGACAATTGTGTGCCTTTCTGAAGATTGGCCAAGGGAATTCCATCGATCGATCATATTCGGCTGCCACGGGAATAACCTGCTTTGACGATTTCTTATTATTCAATATTTAACAATGTCACCTCATCTCTTGCGAATTGTTTGACTTCCTCACGCAGTTGCTTGTGTGCTGTTGAGATATCTGTAATTTTGTTGTTCTCGCCAATAATTGAAAATCTTACAAACCAAATGAGCAGCTTGCTGCTTCAGTCGCGGCTTTGCCGAAAGAGATGACCGGTCTTGCGAGCATTCTGAAGATGATAATTAGGTTAGAATGAACGTCGGTTCGCCTTTTCACTACCGTACTCGGGAAGAGGAGGAGAGATGTAGTTGGAAGCATCCGTCTTTTGTACGACAAACATATTGGAGGCCAGCTGGTTGGTTGTTCTCTGAGTGTTCTCTGCTCATGTTGATCGTTCTTTGGAGGAAGAGTTTGAGGCCGACCTACCGTTGCGTGAGATGATTTACGGAAAGATGCTCTCGATCGGGGACTTTCATGTTGTCCGAAAAACCTTTCTATTCGATATTTTGTGGATAGTGTGAAATGTAATATATTGTAATCCTTCTAACATAAAAGTAAATATTGAGAATTGTGTAGACCCGTATTCTTAAAAGTACTTTGATGATTACTTTGGCATTATTCAAATGGTTTCTTTAATATCGAGTAAACTAGTCTTTGAATGAATACAACTCGGCCGATAGGAATGCCATCGTGATCCGGAAGATTACTCCGTTCGCACTAGCTTTCGGTTTGTGTGAGACAATAGGAGGAACGCTCAGAGAACGATCAGAGGGGGCGGAGCCAATATCGTCTCGCTTCTCCCTTTCTGCCAAGTATTCTACCAGCATGCATGAGTAAGTTCGGTGATGGAGTTCATTTCCAGCTATTGAATCAATCTGGATCGCAAACAGAGTGAGGCCAGATGACTAGTCCAATCACGTAGAACTATGCATAGCTAACTGATCCAATGCCACGTGCTCGCTTCACTAATCGATTTCATTGGAGCAGACTAATTTGATTGAAAACATGTTCTCTTTGTGTACCCAGAACAGTATACAGCGAGATTGCATCACTATCAGTGAGAGAGGGAAAAGGGGCGGAGTCATTCCGTGTTCGGGTATAAAAGACGTTGAGGATGAGTAGTAATCGAGGGCACACTGAATCGTGTATCCTTTAGGAAGAGGAAGTATTATAGATAGGAGAAACAATCGAAAACAAACATGAAGACGTGTGTGCTCATTTTGATACCTAAAAACGAATTATTTGATATTTCGAAAATATTCGAAATTGAATAGACGGTGAACATGAATCTGAATTTTTGAGTTTTCATTTCTTTTTGATAATTTGAAGTACACGTTACAATTATCAACTGAGTACATCGAGCAGGCGATCGTTGAGCAGGCGATTGAACCTCCCTTTTCGCCAACTTTACTTTGGGTGACATGGAATTGACCAAAAATCTTGAAATCTGTTCTTTGACCTCTGGGGGAAGTACGTTCATCGACTGCGTTCATCGAACATGAGAATAAAACATTCTTCGCACTGCGCTTGAATCCTTACTAAGTTTATCTCAAAGTTTGGACTTACATTTTCTAAATTCGACCTTTTGCACTTATTATCAGTTCCAGATTAGAGTTCCAAGTCAATTGTTCCACGTCTCTTTCTCTCCTCGAACGATTCATGGTTCATTTTCGGCTCTATCGCCTGATCAGTGCGCTCATTGTGTCCATTCCCCTCACTCTTCTCACTTCGTGTCACCCTTCTCTTCTCTCTCCCCGATAAGGTCGTTTCCAGTGGTCTCTTCACTCTACCTTCTCCCTCTTCTTTTCGAATCGGAAATGTTATCGAACGCCTTTCGTTCCGTGTGTAGATTGAGAAACGCCGCTGGTTAGTTTGCCCTCTCTCTCTTGTTTATTCCTTCTTCCTTCCTCGCTCTCAGTCGATAACTACTCCCTATCTATGGAGTACCGCTCGCAATGGACTTTGACCTCTCTCAATCGTTTCCCTTGCAGTGTCTCATACAAGCTACGCGTCTCTCGCAAGCCTCGGCCAACTTGCTGAGACTCCTCCATATCGATTCTCAGCTGTCGAACAACTTCTACTGAAACCGTGAGTTAATTGTTGTCGAGAGGAAGTGAAAGTGATTACCAATCTTCCTTCCTTTCTCACTCTGCTAATCGATAGATTGCAGTGTCGTCTCATGCGATAGTTACTCTCCCTTCTCAATTCAACTCGGATCTCCTCTCTCTTCCATCGGTTCTCCCAATGGAAACTTCTCTGATTGGAGCATCGACGATGAGAAATCATTCGACTGGTCAGTTCGGGAATCTTTTTTTGAACTGTCTCTTCGAATTAGAATAGAAGAAAGTGTAACGTGGTATTCGCATGAGAAATCAAAATCGAACGTTCTCCTAACTGATTTGCGAAACGTGCGAGTTTAACTTTTTCTTGAAAATGGATGAATCCAACTCTTCCAGCAACCACGGATCCTATGAACTTGATTCTATATTCGCCGACGATTTCAATGAAGAGGAAGAATTGGATGAAGCAGTCATTGCTTATAGTAGAGTGAAAGATGAGAGGGTGGAGGAGAGAATTGAAGAGAATCCAAATGCCTCATTCCACACTTTCATTGATGATCTAATCGCCACCGTGAAGGAAGAGATTGAGCGAGAACAGGCGAGTTACTTTAGTTTGATGATGTGTAACAGTTCCATCTTAACGTGATATTGTCGACGGTTTGAGCTCTAATCAATACATTTCTAGGCTTTAGAAGAAGCCGTGGCTCTCGAGAGGGCTGCAAAGGCTGAAGCGGATGTTGCGGCAGCCGCAGCCGCTACAGCTACACCTCTTGCAAAGAAGGAGATCGATGCGGGGTTGGATGGAAGGTTGGTTCCACTGATCTTTTGACACTATCGAGACACACCCAAAATCAACGAAGGTAGATAGCAACTGTAGCTCAAAAGGTGAAACTGAAATAGACGTACTATGGCTTTATTAAAAAAGGATAAGGCTACAGTTCACATCTTCCAACTTTTCAGCGCCAACAACCGCAAGCGGATAGCAAGCGAGTCTTCTGAGAATGTCCCCGCCCTTCGAAAGAGAAAGAGAACGTTCACTCTGGAAGAAATGGCTCTGAGGAAGAGAAATCAGAATAGAAGAGCTGCTCAGAGATACAGAGAGAAACTGGTGAAAGTGAGAGGAGAACAGCTTGAGGAGGTCAGTTTTCATCACCTTCGATAACACAAACTTTTCTAAACTATCTGTTATGTCCATACTAGGTTCTTCTTTTTGTATTTATTAGTGATTTTATTCGTTGCAATCTTTGAATATCTTTCAGTGCACTGAACTGGAAGAGAAGAACGAGAAACTTCGTGAGAAGATTATCGGAATTGAGAATGAGATCGAGAGATTCAAACAGCTTCTCCTTTCGAAGGCCGAAGAAACGAAGGAGCTGTGAACTCCAGCAAAATATGATCTACGCTACTATTATCCTTATTGTGTGAGAATTAATGATCTTTTTTTACGTATCACTGAAAAATTATTTCCATAAATCATTGGACATATTCTGAGAACTTCACACTTTTATCAAGCATTCAAAGTGCGGTGTTCCAGACAAAAACATTCCCAGAGTTCAATAGTTCGACTTGAGCAACACAGGAAAGTGTTCAACTATCTAGATCTACTCAATTTACTTGCTTCATATTTCTACTGTCAAAATCAAACAAATACAATTTATCCATGATTGTTCAAAGAGTCAAACATGGCTCTTGAATATAATGCACCTAGTTTCACTCATAAGGCACAACTTCTTATTATGCTTCTTGTTCTGTACTATATTACGTTGTGCGCAACATGCCATACACAACTTGAGAAAATATCGTTGAGAGACAGAATGGGCGATCCAGCGTAAGGTTGCGACTTGTTGTATGGCTATTTCAAGGCTTTCACATGAATTTGACATTCTCAGTGAGTGTTATGATCACTATGTCGGTAACACATGGGCTTGAAAGGTTGTTGTAAGATTGCGATATGTTCTGGCTAAACGCCATTTTATGGGAGTGTTCTGATCTCTAGATTTGATTGAGTACCAACATGATCTCTCATCTACAGCTGATGTGAGACTATTATTGGTTGTGAACTGTAACCGATCACGATCTCTTCTGATTGTTCATTGTTTTTGCCCACATGTATCCTTATTAGTCTGCACTAATCCGTTCATGTTCGAGTCTCAATCAGTAATTTAGCAAGGATAGGCCAGTCTATCGGTCACTCGACTCGATGTTGCTCACTCGATGTTGGTCTGCCTGTTTCTAAACTTGCTGAGAAGTCACATTCTTTGTATTTTCCCATATTATTTTCGAACATATTAATTGTTTATCGCTTCCGATCCCATTCCCAGATTCTCTCATGTTTTGATGGGTGTGGAAATATCTTGCCATTTACACGTGATGACGGTGTGAAACTGTAATAAACGCGATATTCATTCGAATCCATCTCAATACTACCATAATAACTCTCTCAGATGACGTTCTGGCCTACGATCTGTCGTATCTTCGTTGGTGTGGAAGGTAAGGACATCCAACGAACTATCATACCTTTCGTTTTCAACGGTACAATGAAAGACTTGAAATTTTCTGAAATTTTCATTTTTTTCAAAGCCACTATGGGCTTCCCAGCCTATTTGGTGGCTTGTCCTTTTAATCCTGTGTTTGCCATTTACGATTTTCATAAGCAGGACTGAAAATTAGTCAAAATACTCAGTATTTCAATCAAAACCTTGAAAATA
>LS504846.1:244105-254310 GCA_900490845.1 Pristionchus japonicus | reverse complement strand
TATCATACCTTTCGTTTTCAACGGTACAATGAAAGACTTGAAATTTTCTGAAATTTTCATTTTTTTCAAAGCCACTATGGGCTTCCCAGCCTATTTGGTGGCTTGTCCTTTTAATCCTGTGTTTGCCATTTACGATTTTCATAAGCAGGACTGAAAATTAGTCAAAATACTCAGTATTTCAATCAAAACCTTGAAAATAAACATCGCAGAAGATTTCCTGCGTTTAGCAGGATTTCAAGAAATTTCAGAGACTTTCAGCGCCTGTGACGTGCTTGAAGTGCGGACAGCGCGCTATCGACGATTGCTTTCTGCTCTATTTCATTCCCTGTTATCGTCGTTTATATCGCTGTTTTCGTTCAATTCATCGCTCGCCATAATCGCTTTGAGGTTACGGTAGCCGGGCGAGGCCATCGATCGGCGATGGAGCGGGGAACGGGCTAGTTAGTTTGATACACTAGCTATTCTTTTCTTTCTTGTTCTGTTATCGTCGCTTAGCGGTGTTTACGCTCACTAAACTCTTGCTAATATCATAGTACTCAGGCGCTTCTCGCTTATCGACATTGATTGAATGGAGGAGGGAGGCGCGGGAGGTATCAAAGGTGAGTTTACCCTTTGATTCTTGTCGTCTAGGCGTATTCAGCACTTCAATTCAAGGAAAAACCATTCAAATTGATCAGTTTGTGCACATTTGTTGCTATTTTTTATGGGGGGATCGGGTTTAGCTGATGTCGGGGGCGTATTTACTGAGAAACGTCGAGTCTGGTCAGGCTCTGCCTTATTCTTATAATTCTACCTCTTACAGTTTCTTCCCTGCTCGTGTCCCTCCCTCTTCCAGCTGCTCTAGTCAGATAAGTTGATGTTTCGGTGAATTATTCCGTTTTGATTCGAAAATTTGATCGTTTAATAATGAGGATGGTTTTGTTGAATGCTGGGACAACATATCCCTTTTGCCGATTTAATTAACTGAATATTTATAATTGTTTACGTTGGTGCTTTGTGTGAACCTTACAGGTCTCTCGACTCTCCTCTAAACTCCCTTCGATGCAACAACGACGGCAATGGACCGAGGAATGGAACCGTTAGTTTGATTCACTCGCTTTCCCTTACTTTCCTGCCTTTTATCGTCTTGCATCGATGCTATCACTAAATATTCCCTTTCAAATATCGCAATGCTCAGGCACTACTAGGATTTCGACTTTGATTGAATCGATTGAGGTGCTGGGAGTGTTGAAAGGTGAGTTTACGCTTTGTTTCTTGCCGTCTAGGCGCATTTAACACTTTAGTTCACGGAAAACCGTTCAAATTGATTGATTTGTTTAGCTTCATAGCTAGTTATTATGGGAAATCGATTTTAGCTGCTTCGAGAGGCGTTTATCATGTGAAAAGGGTCGTGTTTAGTCAGGTTGATAATTTATTGTTATTGATCCGCGCTAATCTTTGATTATATCAGTTCTGCCCCCACGCATCGACGCGTGAGGAGGAAGGCTATAAGGTGAGCTAGCACGATTTAATGGCATACTGATTGTCGAAAAAAGGAGTTTGTATTGCTCCGTGATTCACTGTTTCTCCCGGAATATTTGTGAACTTAGGGATTAATTAGTTTGTTTGTCTTCGTCAAGAAAGCTGGAATGACTAGTCTAGTCGATTTCGATCGATACTTTTAATTATCGCCATGAACGTGGTGCCTGTAGCTATTATGCACGTTGCGATTTCCACTAATTACTACTTGTTGCAGTTCGTTCCCTGGTTGCGCCCCTCCATCTCGTCTCTTCCTCTCCCGCTCTCCACATAGAGGAGAGCGTTCTTGTCAGATCAGTTGATTTTTCATACCAGCTTAAATGTTTTGACTCGATAATTTAATCTTTTGGTAATAGCAAGATTTGTTTTTATTGGAGATTGCTAAAACACATCCATTTGCCGATATAATTACTGAATTATTTATTATTGAATACGGTGCTTTGTTAGAACGTTTCAGGTTCCTTCTCCCTCCTCTGCTCTTCCTTCGACTCGATTCCGTCGATCATGAGCAAGGTAATCAATTAATTCGAAAGTTAATTAATGCATTTTAATACATATTAATCTATTATTACTGTCATTAGTATGGAAATCATTCGATCGATCACAAATAACTCCATTCCATCCTCAGCTCGCATCGCCGTGCGGTCTCTTCGAAGGATCGTCCGCTCTCGCTTCCCTTCCCTCGCTCCTCCCAGGTTAGTAATAATTACTTATTGTTAATTGGTCAATATCGATTGATTCGCTCAAATCATGGTCTTGGTACTGTAGTCCCTGAGAAGGCGATTATCGATTTATTCGTTCCTTCCATTGAATGTGGTTACTGTAGACACTCGCAAGGTTTACTATCATTCACTGGATCACAATATCACCAGTTCAGTGCTTCATGGGCTAGAAATGACTAATTATTGTATTCTGTGCAATCTAATTAATTATTGTTGTATCGCAGGAGGATCTCTTCTCGTCATTCGATGTTTCTCCTCCTCTCGTCCACCTCCGACTACATCGTGGAGGCAGCTCTATCAGAGACAGTTTTGTTCCTCTATTTATTTTGAATTGAAACCGTATCTTAGACAAAACGAACGGGCGGAATATTTTTTGGAACTTGGTGATTTTTCGTTTTGAAAGAGGAACAAAACGGTTTATAGAAGAATGGGCACTCTAGTGGGGTTTGTGATAATAGGATCGTCCTTTTTTCGCACTGTATGGAACCAAATCTTTGGGCATTTGTGGAACTAAATATAAGTGCCCTCCTTCTATGAAATTAGAGAACGATGATACTTTGTGAACAATTCTGCAGCGCTTCTCTTCGCTCGTTTCTCGGACAAGGACGACGAGGATTCATTTGGATCCCGTGTCTCTTCTCTCTTCTCTCTTCTCTCCCTCGGTCGACTACGGCGATTTATTGTGGACAAACAAGTGAGAATTTCGTCAATGATTAATAACAGAAAACAGATTGGTTATGGTAGAACTATTGGTGATATCAGAGCAGAGGGCAGATCAAAGGGTACTAAATTGGGCTTCTCCTAGCTATCGTTCTCCTCAGTGATTATTCATGAATAAGATGTTACAGAAAAGGAACAATAGAGTAGGAGAATGGAGAATGGACAACAATAGGAGAATGGGATTAGTCAACGAGAACGATCTCTCCATCGATCATTACATACTGGCGGTCATACTCGGGAACGTTATCCTCCTCTTCTTCCAAGTAGTGGCTCGTCGAGGGACCCGGTTGAGGTGACTCACGGGGATAGCACAGTCGACGTCCACCACGTCCAGATGCGGGGATGGGTCCACGAAGAGGAGAGATGTGAATGGATGAGTGGGAAGGAGATCTCTGATTCATGGGGGAAGGGGATCGTCTGGGTTCATTAGTCACAGGGGGATTACGAGAGGAGGGGAAAAGCGTTCTCTGAGTCAAAACACGAGTGACCTTAGGTCCATTTCGAGAAATAGGAGTATAGATCATAGCGGGAGGGGCAGTGGAACGAGGGACGGAATAGAGAAGAGGAGTTCCATCGTTGCCGATCAGTCCTTTTTGGCGGAGCTGTTTCGCAGCTTCATGCTCCACTCTTGTGTCCATAATCTTCTTTCTCTTCGCAGCCACTTCCTCCTCCCTCTCTCTGACTCTCTCGACGATGGCCTCCAGTTGCTGTTCTCTCTCTGCTCTCTTCCGCTTGTACATCGGCTCTGGGCGAGGCTGTAATAGTAATGCTTTTACAATGTTGTATTCTCTATCGTGAATAATGGTATGACTCTCTCCGTTTCGCATTCTTTCTAACACAGTCATAGATGCAAAAATCGACGTTAGAGAGAGTCAGACCTTTTTTCTTTCCGAATTTATCTCATTTTGTATTATATTTCACTGCCATTAACTGTTGAATTATATCTGAAACCTCAAATTTTCTAGTCAAAATAACACGAATTTTGCTTAATGATAAAGCATCTCACCAATCCTAGTGAATCTACGAGACGGAGAGCCTTCTGGTTCATGTAGGCACGAACTTTACCCTGTGCTTCTCTCCTAGTGTTTCCTAACTCTGAGTACGAACGACGACGAAAGACCATCTGAAGTAGTAATGAATAGGAATGAAATACATATATAGTCTCACATCTACAATCCAGTTGTAGATATGCTGGTCGCGGTCATCGACCAGCATCGTTTTCTCTGCCTCAGAGAACAGACGATCGCCCAGTTTGCCTGCGAACATCCCAACTGAATCCGTCTTCACATCCAGCTCGCCGACTTCTTCCTCTGTGAGTAATGTGTACGCCACTTCTGCAAAATAGCATAGATGGTGTATAGCGAGGATGCTTGAATACAAAAGTACGGTAGTTGATTGGTACGGTATGTATGAGTACGGTAGATAAGGAGGGATTAAAGTTTTGATTGATCTAACCAAGTTTCTGTGGCATTGTCTTCGTTATTTGAGTGATTCCCTTCTCCACTTGTGCGATCACTTCCTCCTGCACTTCCATTGACTTCGCGATATTGACCAGCTAAAATAAAATAATGAGGAAATGTAGAATTGTGCAATCATTCACGTCGATTCCATCGGCCTCCCTCGAACTCGTACTGATCTCAATGAAAGATGAGATCGAAGTGAGATCGTCCTCCATCTTTTCCATTCTTCCATTAACTTCTTCCTTGAAAATACGGAATTCCTCTCCTTGAGACTTGAGCTCTCTGTAGATCGACAGCAGGAGATCTGAAATCGTGAAATTAGGATTGGTTCGGTTGTTGTAGATACCTAATACGGTAGGTCAATTTCGTGGGAATACTGTAGACCCCGAATACGGTATGTCATCTTCGTAGGAATACTGTAGACTCATGATACGGTACACGAGTGGTTATTTCAGATAAACTGATTAAAGAGTACCTCGATCGGGGAGAGATTCGACGTCTCTCACACCCTCCTTCTCATCTCCGCCATCTTCTCTAGAGGGCACAGTAGATGCAGCTGCAGCCGGTCTGGGAGCGACTTTACGTGGACGGCCTCTCTTGGTAGTGGGAGCGGCTTCCAGAGGAGGAGGAGGAACCGACTCAAATAGAATTTATACATCTCTCACACTTTTGTTGTTTGCTATTTATCATCGATCTTTGATCTCTCGACATTAGGCATGATCTCAAGACAAATTATATTTTGCAATTGTTCTATTATTTGATCTGTGGCCAGAGCATTATCGGTATAAAGAATATTCACCGTATTCCTGCGAGGTCTCGGCTGGGAGATCAGCCCTTGCACTTCCTCAACAGAGAGACCACGGTACTTGTCTCTCTTCTCGAACATGGCATCTCTCGTTCCAATATCCACGAGTAGAGCCTCGTACAGGCCAAAGTCGCCATCTATCTCTACCCGCGTTCCCAAGCATTCATCGCTCACTAATTCCGCGTCTTCAACATCGAAAGTTCCGTCATCACATCGAATGAGGGCATACATGACCTATTGAACGATCGTATTGATTACTGCTTCTCCAATATCGATTGAAATATTTGGAAGAATTGAACTTATCGACTCTTATTGATCTCTATTCTTGCATTTATTGATTTTTATCCAGGTAATGGCGCACCAGTATGACGAGCTTTTCGCATTGAAGGACGAAGGGAAGAATGTTAGTGAGATTGCGGAGAGGACAGGAATGGATAGGAGAAAAGTGACGTCTATTCTTGAGTCGATTGGCAAAGCTAAAGAGTATCGACCCTATCAACTATCTGACGACTCTAAATGGCCAGCGATAAGAGAACGGATCATCGAGATGCACAAGAGCAATAAGGAGACGTTCACTTGGAAGGTCATTAATGATATAAAGGAGACATTTGGTGAACAGGTACCGTAATCTACCGTAATTCTGAGGATTATCGATTGACCATTTTAAAGAAAAACTGCGTTTGGGAAATATTGATCCTTGATCTACCGTAATTAGATGGATGAATGACTAAATCTATTGATCGAAGCAATGGTTCAAAGAATGAAGATAATCAATAAGATAATTCTAGATTGGATACTATTGCGTGGCACATGTTCGAGAGGAGGCCAATCTCATTTATAAGAAGAAGAAATACGGACACTTTGTCCGGGAGCCGAATCGGGAGAAGAGGGTCAATTGGGTGGAAGAGAAGAAAGAGAAAAAGGAGATGTTTACGAACGTCTTCTTTGCCGACGAGGCGTCGGTTTTGCTCGATAATGAAGCGGGATCAGTCTGGGTTGACAAGAACGATCCCTATGCCCACATCTCAGGAAGACCGAAGCATCAACAGCGGGTAAGTCATTCGATCACATTTCATTTTACTCACAATCACTGGCATACATAAGATGAAAAATATTTAGGTGATGATCTGGCTGGGTATATCTATGATGGGGCCTACGAAGATCAAAATTCTCGGACCGAATGAAAGGCTGAAAAAGGAGGACTACGTGGTTCGTTGATAAAAGGGATGAAAATGGGTGACAATAATGAATGTAGGAAAGCAGAAATTGAGAAAAAACAATACAACTACAGAAGATCGTGGAGGAGTACTACCTCCCCGCCGCGAAGGACCTCTACGGCAATCGATGTCGCTTGGCGCACGACAACGCGCCCGTGCACACTGCTGCATACACGAAGGCGAAGCTGGCTGAAATGGGAGTTGAGGTGAATTCCGGTATTAATGTATTAAAATAGTAAATATTCGCAATCTAACATTTGACTTCATCTACAATGCAATATCTAGATCCTGCCCTGGCCCGCAGAGTCGCCTGACTTGATGCCCGTGGAGAACGCGTTCGCCCATTTGAAGGAGAGACTACAGTCTCACTATAAGCCCACCAACAAGGCGGAGCTGATCGAGTCCATTCTCAAGTTCAGGGAGGAGTACCTCACCAAGGACTACTGTAGGAACACCATCAGGCATATACACAAAGTTATGCCCCAGGTGGTGAGAAGGGGAGGGCAACCAGTCAGGGGCAAGTTGGATTAGACTCAGTAACTGTTCTCAATTTATAAGTGTAGATCTTATTCAGCATACCCTCTGCGATTATCTTTGTTTCGAGTTTATTTTATTGTCATCCCTCCAACTACGCTGTTCCACGAGAGTACGGTAGCTAGGGGAAGTTTTTAATCAGTACCCGATGACCTGCCCTCTGCTCTCTCTATCCTAATCCACTTGTTTTTATCCCGGATGTTCATTCTCTTATGTTATTTGATCACTCAGGAGTACGGTAGCTAGGGGAAGTTTGTAATCAGTACCCAATGACCTGCCCTCTGTCCCTCTATCCTATTTCCATAGTTTGTTTCACTGATCGTATTGCTGTTTGCAGAACAGTAACTCACTTGTTGTCCCTTTATCCAAATGAATCCTCGTCGTCCTTGTCCGAGAAACGAGCGAAGAGAAGCGCTGCAGAATTGTTCACAAAGTATCATCGTTCTCTAATTTCATAGAAGGAGGGCACTTATATTTAGTTCCACAAATGCCCAAAGATTTGGTTCCATACAGTGCGAAAAAAGGACGATCCTATTATCACAAACCCCACTAGAGTGCCCATTCTTCTATAAACCGTTTTGTTCCTCTTTCAAAACGAAAAATCACCAAGTTCCAAAAAATATTCCGCCCGTTCGTTTTGTCTAAGATACGGTTTCAATTCAAAATAAATAGAGGAACAAAACTGTCTCTGATAGAGCTGCCTCCACGATGTAGTCGGAGGTGGACGAGAGGAGGAGAAACATCGAATGACGAGAAGAGATCCTCCTGCGATACAACAATAATTAATTAGATTGCACAGAATACAATAATTAGTCATTTCTAGCCCATGAAGCACTGAACTGGTGATATTGTGATCCAGTGAATGATAGTAAACCTTGCGAGTGTCTACAGTAACCACATTCAATGGAAGGAACGAATAAATCGATAATCGCCTTCTCAGGGACTACAGTACCAAGACCATGATTTGAGCGAATCAATCGATATTGACCAATTAACAATAAGTAATTATTACTAACCTGGGAGGAGCGAGGGAAGGGAAGCGAGAGCGGACGATCCTTCGAAGAGACCGCACGGCGATGCGAGCTGAGGATGGAATGGAGTTATTTGTGATCGATCGAATGATTTCCATACTAATGACAGTAATAATAGATTAATATGTATTAAAATGCATTAATTAACTTTCGAATTAATTGATTACCTTGCTCATGATCGACGGAATCGAGTCGAAGGAAGAGCAGAGGAGGGAGAAGGAACCTGAAACGTTCTAACAAAGCACCGTATTCAATAATAAATAATTCAGTAATTATATCGGCAAATGGATGTGTTTTAGCAATCTCCAATAAAAACAAATCTTGCTATTACCAAAAGATTAAATTATCGAGTCAAAACATTTAAGCTGGTATGAAAAATCAACTGATCTGACAAGAACGCTCTCCTCTATGTGGAGAGCGGGAGAGGAAGAGACGAGATGGAGGGGCGCAACCAGGGAACGAACTGCAACAAGTAGTAATTAGTGGAAATCGCAACGTGCATAATAGCTACAGGCACCACGTTCATGGCGATAATTAAAAGTATCGATCGAAATCGACTAGACTAGTCATTCCAGCTTTCTTGACGAAGACAAACAAACTAATTAATCCCTAAGTTCACAAATATTCCGGGAGAAACAGTGAATCACGGAGCAATACAAACTCCTTTTTTCGACAATCAGTATGCCATTAAATCGTGCTAGCTCACCTTATAGCCTTCCTCCTCACGCGTCGATGCGTGGGGGCAGAACTGATATAATCAAAGATTAGCGCGGATCAATAACAATAAATTATCAACCTGACTAAACACGACCCTTTTCACATGATAAACGCCTCTCGAAGCAGCTAAAATCGATTTCCCATAATAACTAGCTATGAAGCTAAACAAATCAATCAATTTGAACGGTTTTCCGTGAACTAAAGTGTTAAATGCGCCTAGACGGCAAGAAACAAAGCGTAAACTCACCTTTCAACACTCCCAGCACCTCAATCGATTCAATCAAAGTCGAAATCCTAGTAGTGCCTGAGCATTGCGATATTTGAAAGGGAATATTTAGTGATAGCATCGATGCAAGACGATAAAAGGCAGGAAAGTAAGGGAAAGCGAGTGAATCAAACTAACGGTTCCATTCCTCGGTCCATTGCCGTCGTTGTTGCATCGAAGGGAGTTTAGAGGAGAGTCGAGAGACCTGTAAGGTTCACACAAAGCACCAACGTAAACAATTATAAATATTCAGTTAATTAAATCGGCAAAAGGGATATGTTGTCCCAGCATTCAACAAAACCATCCTCATTATTAAACGATCAAATTTTCGAATCAAAACGGAATAATTCACCGAAACATCAACTTATCTGACTAGAGCAGCTGGAAGAGGGAGGGACACGAGCAGGGAAGAAACTGTAAGAGGTAGAATTATAAGAATAAGGCAGAGCCTGACCAGACTCGACGTTTCTCAGTAAATACGCCCCCGACATCAGCTAAACCCGATCCCCCCATAAAAAATAGCAACAAATGTGCACAAACTGATCAATTTGAATGGTTTTTCCTTGAATTGAAGTGCTGAATACGCCTAGACGACAAGAATCAAAGGGTAAACTCACCTTTGATACCTCCCGCGCCTCCCTCCTCCATTCAATCAATGTCGATAAGCGAGAAGCGCCTGAGTACTATGATATTAGCAAGAGTTTAGTGAGCGTAAACACCGCTAAGCGACGATAACAGAACAAGAAAGAAAAGAATAGCTAGTGTATCAAACTAACTAGCCCGTTCCCCGCTCCATCGCCGATCGATGGCCTCGCCCGGCTACCGTAACCTCAAAGCGATTATGGCGAGCGATGAATTGAACGAAAACAGCGATATAAACGACGATAACAGGGAATGAAATAGAGCAGAAAGCAATCGTCGATAGCGCGCTGTCCGCACTTCAAGCACGTCACAGGCGCTGAAAGTCTCTGAAATTTCTTGAAATCCTGCTAAACGCAGGAAATCTTCTGCGATGTTTATTTTCAAGGTTTTGATTGAAATACTGAGTATTTTGACTAATTTTCAGTCCTGCTTATGAAAATCGTAAATGGCAAACACAGGATTAAAAGGACAAGCCACCAAATAGGCTGGGAAGCCCATAGTGGCTTTGAAAAAAATGAAAATTTCAGAAAATTTCAAGTCTTTCATTGTACCGTTGAAAACGAAAGGTATGATA
>LS504846.1:202960-237965 GCA_900490845.1 Pristionchus japonicus | reverse complement strand
ATATCAGAAATCCGAAAACCGCATGGTTGTACCTTTTGCCTGAACGATTTTATAGCGAGTTGGCAATGTGCCATGGACGCTTGAAAGGACAGGGGAGTGGCGGGAATTTGAATGTGAAAGCATCTCGATCATAATGTGAAATGAGAGGAGCAGCTCCAACACCCCAGTGTAGCGCAGTGGTTAGAGCTCCGGTCAACCAATCTGAAGACCGGTGGTTCGATGCCTCCTTCGAACCAGGTTTTTTGCAGCCAATAAATGCATGTTTTCGCCCATTTCTTTGCTAATAGCCCTCCTTTAATTATCGATTTTTCCCATCCCAAAGTTAACCAATCATGATGCGCCACAGATATGTTATGCGGGCTGGTGATAGCTACCGAAAACGCTTTTGATTGTTAAAATCGGTTGTGAATTCGAGTTGTCGGACCTCGCACCAGATTTCGCGCGTCGCTGTCTATCCCCTCTGAGGGGGCGGAGCTTGGGGTCTCTAATTATACTAAGTTTGTTTGAACATACCATTTCACCGCCCACAGTCGAAACAGAAAGTTCACTGCCACGATAAGAATGATCGCACAGAAGAAGGTGCAGTAAATGCACACGAAAAACTGAAAAATTATATATATATATATATCTTTATCGCTACATATATAAATGCGCGAAACACAATAATCTGGCAGCTCTTAAAGATGTTGTTGTTCTGAGTCTTCGGTCAAGCGACAAACCAAGTTATCGGAGGTTAGCGTAATCAGACAGAATTTATACTCGTGAGTAATAACTTTCTGAATCAAGCGTTGATTAGATAGCACTGAGTACACAGATACAAGAAGACGATCTTCGAGTTTCCTCAGTTGCTGTGACCTTCACGAGTTCGTTAGCTCACCTCATCTAGGAGATAAGCAGCAATTGAATACGCAACATCCGTCAGTACGAATAATAACTGAACACATTTCTGAGTCACGATCGCTAACGTTTGCTGACCTGTAGGTACTTAAAATTTCCGACATTTCTGGGTGTTTTGAAGACGATGCATGGAATCAAAATGCTGCTGAGCGCAATTCCTAGCCCTACAAGAAGCGATTGCGGAGTTGAGTGGATGAAAACCGCTTACAGAAGTTGACAGTTTCGATGCGATTGAGGATGATAATGAAATTACTCATCGAATCTAAAATTGGAAAGTCCGAATTAGTATCGCATCCGATGAATTCGCTGACTCACCTACCATGCGGAACAAGCGAATGCACAAACGAAAAGCGAATGCACAAGATCTCAACGAGCCTATAATCAGTTCAGCAAGCGCGTAATCAGTTTGCAATTGTCAGCTAACTACTCGTGAAAAGACGATTATGACTGATGAAATATGGTTATCGAGACTCTCTCGGGAATGGAATGAGAACGACCGAAGAATCAGCCAATCAGCGGCGATTTGTTCCCTTTAGCTCCCACATCGGCGTCATTTGAAAGGATCACGAGGAAGCTAAGTGCTGGTCTTCATCGAACTCGTCGAGGGCAATGCACTACAGTGAACCACTCGGCTATCTATTCTTATCAACTTCTGTTTAAAAACCAGTGGAACAATGTACAATACTCGATATTTGGAGCTTACTAATTCCAGCAGCATTCTTGCGTCACAAACAGTTTTTCGCATGCAAGTTTTACTCTGAGTGGTCGCAACGTCCAATGATCGGGATCACTTTCTCTCTTAGGCAGTTCCGTGCGATCTATAGTGATCGAGATGAGTCTCTCATAGTTTTTCGCGCGTCCTTGGTGCTGATGTTCATTCGGTTTTAAGTTGGTCGCAATCGGTTGGTCAGAGGTATAAAGGGCCGAGAAGGAAACTTCATCCAACAGTCACCATGCTTCGAATTCTCATCGCTCTTTTCTTCTGCATTGTTGCCGTTTCCGCCCAATTCGGCATGGGTATGTTCTCCAATTATTTGTTTATTTACTAATTGCAATTAATTAATTGTTTATTGTTGCAGGAGGATTCAACCGTGGTGGTTTCAACAATGGCTTCAACAACAACAACCGCGGCTTCAACGGACGTGGACCTCAGCAGAGATACGGGTGAATATTATAGTTTATTATGTAACAGGTGATTATTCTTCTTTCTCATCATCACGTAACACGAGTATTGTGGAGACAACCGATGATTATGTCTGATATCTTGCAGAAACAATGGCTTCGGTAACAACAGAGGAGGTTTCAATGGCGGATTCAACGGTGGATTCAACAGATTCGGATAATTTCTGGTGCTTTTTTTGACATTGCACCGATGAAGAATTATCTCAGACAACCCGTTCTTCATTTTACACAAATGCTCGTCGACAACTGTGTTACTGTTTGCGTGTTTGAAAATTGTCTCCATTTACCAACTGTTTCGCGAGATATTCATGCAGATGCTGGCTCATTTGTGCTCATTCTCTTGATCTCATTATAAAATATCTTTTTGGATCGCAGAGAAATCGTAAAGACTCAGACGATGAACAGTTCTTATCAAAAGTTTCGTGGTTTTGTCATCGATCCGAAGCACGAAACTCTTCTTTTCAAGTCAGTTTGTGATCGTTCGATAGTTGAATAATTTGCTTCAGTTATCAACATCTTATCTTGGCTATTTCTTCACCTCTTAATCTACTTGTATTCTACCTTATTCAAACGAAAACTCCGCAACGTTCCAATACCTTCAAATATCTTCTTCTGCATCTTCATGTGATAATTCATCGTATTTCAACATCCATTTATTCGATTTCCAGTTCTGGGTTACCACCAACGATGTCTTCAATATGCTACTCTATGCTCCAGTACCACTCTTTCCTATTATTACTGGATATTGTGAAGGGATTTTATGCAAAATGGGCGTCAGTAATCACCAATGCATGGTAAAGTGTTTTCGATTCTCTTGAAAAGAAATCAATTTAGAACGGAATGCACATAAATTTCACAAATATTGATTTTTCACTAATGATCAGTTATGTCTATCGACACCAAGCTTTGCTTGATTCCAGCCATATTCTCAAGCTAACTAAAGTGAGCAGAACCAGATCCAAACGTGTACATTCACACTCTAGAAACGAGCAATCGTATTTGTTTGTTGCTTATGGTTCTCTCTCCAAAGTTGCTATTTCTACCGTTTCTTCACTGTCAATGAATCGTTCGAAAGTGAGAAGCTACTCGAGGTAAATTGCCGCGCTGTTCAAGAATAAAACTCTGTTGGAGGACTACCCAGACATGGCTTGGTTGTTGGAGAAAACAGGCTGGGGCTACCATAACATGCAAGATCCTGATGAATACGATTGGATTGTCGTCAAATTTGTCGCATTTGTAAGTCATTTTCTAGTCCTCTGCTATAAAATCCTTTTTAGAAGTACTCTTTCTTCAGTCCGTCAATGATTCTCGGAATGGTTTTGCATATTTTCAAGATTCTGAGAAGCTATGTAAGTTTCGCTAATTATACTCACCACATTATACTGATTCCACACCCTACAGATTCCAACCATGAGTTCTTCAACGAAAAGATATCACAGACAGCTAACGATTGTACTCATAGTGCAGGTAAACTCAATCAATTAAAAGCAATCGAAATCTCATTTACAGTCAAGTTGCCTTTTATTCACTTTCATTCCAATCGCAGGAATGACGTTTTCAATTCTAACTCTGCGGTGGTCGTATGGTTCGAAGAAGTTAAAATCAATTATTAGAGAAGTGCTCCATTTCAGAAGTGAACTTCATCTTCTTTGGAGTCCTTCTCCTCTTCTCAACCGCTCATTCAATATCCCTGATTGCGATGACTCCTTCGTACAGAGAAGTGATCGAGAGATGGTTCGGAATAATACCCAATGGACGATCCATCTCGATCGTCTCAATCACTACGAGCACGGGATACCAGAATAATCAAGAATCTTAAATACTGTATACTCCACAAAAATCAACTTATGACTTGAATAACTCAATACCAAATAAATAAATCAATTACTTGCGTACATCCGACAGAATATTTCATATAGAAAGCAACAGTGTTTCTCACTTCAAACAACAGTTTCCAACTTGATTATCATGCGCATTATGTTGTTGTGCTTCATGTTGAATGCTGAATTGTTTACGGTTTTCCGCATTTGATTAACTTTTCAGTGAGATATACTTTTCATTTGTAAGATATTGCGTAATACGCCATTCCACACCAACAATATCATCCACAGTGGCTGCAAATCTCTTGATTGGCGCGCCAAATCTGCTTTGCCTGGTAAGCTCCAAAGAACTATTTAATTGCTTCCGGATCTAATGAAAAATTGCAATTACCTTGCAGGTGCTTTTTCTCTTTGGAATGATCACACGTGAGGAAGTTGAGCCTCTTATGCAGAAATATATTCCACAATACGATCTAAGGGAGGAACAAGTAGTTGGTGAGAAATTGTGATCGCTCTAACGAACGAAGCAATAATCATAGCGATGTTTGATCCTCTCCACACTTCTGCTCTACCAACTATCGTATGCCTTCTTGGAACTACAGTTCCTTGTTTCATATTGAAAATCCATTCCGGATATGTCATTAATAGGTTTTATTATTGTTCAAGAACTCACAACTCATATTTGAACAGATTTCTCACGAATGCTAAAAAAATCTGCGAGAAAACGAAAGCTGTGCATCGAGAAATTTTCAAAGTTGGCAGGGGTTGAAAGATTATCAAGAACAGAATCATTCAGGCTCTAACAGCGCAGATTTCGCTCTTTCCATTATTCACCGCAGCACTTGTATGTTTTGCTTTAGGAATGGTTGAAGTTGCCAAAACTCCTACCCTCGAAATATCAGTTCACATTGTGAGTGCTAGAAGAAACAAATGGAGATAACAGAAATTCATTTGAGCTCGGCGTACTATGAATGGCGTTCAGTCCGATTGTCAACATTTATCTTGTCAAGCCCCATCGCATGTAAGTATGGAGAAATGATGGATCACAATCACAACGATCAGGACTGTTTTGAATGCTTATCATTAGAGACCCCAAGCTCCGCCCACTTTCGAGGGATAGGGAATCGAGCGAAACCTGCGCAGGGGAGCGGCAAGGCGAATTCTCAACCAATTTGGACGATCCAAAGCGTTTCTAGTAGGTACTGGTATTCTCCACAAATGTCCTGAAGCGCGCTATGTTTGTTCAACTTTGAATGAGAAAAATTCGATAATTAAGATCAGAAATACGTGATTGGTGGGTTTCCGGTGATCGGATACAAGGGCGCTTCTCGATTTCGACTAATTAGAATATTTGTGGAATTTTAGTATTTTCGGATTTTTAGCTTTGCTCCTCGGCTTGCCGCAAAAGCGCGGGGAGAGGGGAGCGAGAGAGCGGGGGGAGGGAGAGAGACACACACGAGAGATGCTCCGCCCCTTTTCTCTCTCTCCTCTTCCCTTCCCTCTCGCTCAATGCCTGCGCGCGCGTGGTTTTAGAGGCATAACTTTCCACAGAGACAAGATAATCACAAACGGTGAAAAGTATGATGTTACTGGGACCATGAGGGACATATTGAACCAAGAATTGGCACCATGGGAACAAATCGACGTTGGGGTCTCTACTTATCATAGAAGAGGATCGGATAATTCATCTCGAAAAGGAAAAACATCGAATTCAGTCTTATTTGTCACGAGAATTTGATACCAATGGCTGGACTTTGATTCTTTGATTGTAGCTGTTCAATTGTAAATTTGTGACGAAAATCATGTTCGAATGCTCATAGTTCTTGAAACATCGTGAATTCTGATTCGCAGTTTGTTCGCAATATCTGAGTGAATAGTGAAGTGATCGACACAAAAGAAGCACTTCGAGCCACAATTCTATCTACTGACCACAACAATTTCCAGTTCATTGTTCCCTTTATTTTCAGTTATTGACGTGCGCTTTTGACTGCTTCTCTACTTCGATTGCTATTCGCATTTCAGAACTAAAACGTTCTTTCGTTGATTCATACAATGAAAACCTCTGACGAACCTGGGTTCATTTTCACTTCATTGCAAAATGGCGTCTGCTTCATGTCGTTCTTCTTCAACATCTTACTGATTCATCTTATCAATAAGAGTACTCCGGTCCATCTAAAATCTTACGCAGTTATGCTACTCTTGTAGGTTGTCTCACAGATTTCACAATTTCTCACATGCGAACTTCTCTTTTTCAGTATGTGCATCTACGAAATTACCACCATTGCTGCATGTTATCTAGGTTTCACACGGTAAGAGCTAAATATGGCTACAATCAAAAGTTCTTGATAGAGTTATCTCACTCGGATTTGACGGGATCATAATCGCGTACTACGGCCCTTGTTCATATCTGGACCTTCCTCATCCATTCTGCTTTTGTGTCTATGCATTTCTCCTGAACGGATTCACATACTACAATATTCAGATCACTGCGAGTTTTGCTTATCGGTGAGGTCTATTTGCGCTATTTTTTCAGCTTTTACCATAAGCTAAATTTTGTCTAATTCATATCTGAAACTCAGTTTTACTTTTTCTTGGAGTGATTTGCAATCAGGTATTTCGTACTCCGTCATCAAGCACCCAACGTCGGAGATACTATCAAAGCCAATTTAATTCTGGCAATACCGACCACCATTTGCCTGGTAAACAGCGCAAGTTTGTATCATCTAATTACAATCCACCCTTTGAAGCTTGCTTTCTGTAGTGCCTCATTAGACGCAGTGGACGATACTCATCTGAATCCGCTAATAGCCATTCACCTTCCTAACTATGATCTTTCTGGAACGAGCTACTTGGGTATGCACACCGGATAAAGAAGAAATACGAATATTTTCTGATTTCAGGTATCCTCGATCCTCTCCACTCTCCTATTATCTGCACAATAGTATTTGTGATCACCACTTCCCTTCCGTGCCTCTGCTTAAATTTCTACACGGGAACGTCTATTCACAAGTGAGCAAGAGAAAGACTTTGAATCTTCACGAACACATAGGTTTCTCAATTCGAAGGCAGTTAACTTCGCAGCGAGAACAAAGAGAACTCACCGAGAATTCTTGCATGCAAGTTTCATTGCAATCGATCGTTTATCCGTTTCCCTCTTTAGGCACTTCTGTGCAATTTACTCATATCGCAGCTATTTCTCGTTTGCGTCGTTTTCTTTCTTCTCGGCCAATTCAAAATCGTCCAACATCCAATACTTGAATACGGCGTGCACTTTGTATATTTGATGTCATGAGAAGTCATTTAAATAATGTATCTCATTTCGAGCTCGGAGAAGTATGCCTCGCTCTCAGCCCAATTGTCACAATTTACTTCGTGAAGCCGTATCGAACGTGATTCCATTATTTCAAATTCAGCACTAAATTTCATCTTAGACGCCTCCTCAATCTGCTTGGAATGAGAACAGCCGAATCACGAGAAGTGACTGCAGTTGTGTCGTCTGTTCGCATTTCATCGCGTCAAGGACATTAACTTGTTTTCTGGCTTTTGGCTGGTCGACCAGTTTTTGTTTTCGAGATATCTCATTTGAAAATGTCTTAGCTCTGACGGGGATAAAAAGAGTTGCGTGGCAAAGGTTCTGAGAGAAGAAAGTTGAATATCTCATCATGAGTGAAAAACAGAGACAGTGAAAACAGTGAAAAAATACTTGAAATTCCAACTGGAAATGTAAACCATCGCCCTATCAACTACAGAATGGAGAGAATACAGAATGGCTCCAAAACGAGTGGAATCGACCTCACACTTATTTGCATAAACCCCATCTCCTTTTCTCACTTCGTCTTTCGGTTCGATTTTCTCGTCCATATCGATGGGTACTCTCCCTTTTCTCCTCCTAGTATGGTCAACTCTGCAATTCTCTACAGCAAACGATCTGAATCCCCTAGCAGTTTTCGTGGTGAGTCATTTTTGAAATGTATGCGTTTCGTAAGAAAACACACAGAATTCAGTTGATGCGAAGTGGGAGTATGGATTTTCCTGCGCACGAAGTTAGCGTGCAAGCAGAGAGAGTTTTGTATCGGGGAAGAGGTCAACTATCAGAGGTGCAAAAGTCTTCTAATTAGTGGCTAATTGCCTTCTTAGGAGAGTGCCCGATTAGCCTTTCGGCAGGGCGAGGAATTTCGAAGAAGATATGTGTTCAGTGGAATGCTCGATAAGAGATTTATACCGAATGAGGTGAAAGGCGTTAGTTGTCGATGGTAATCAATTACTCTCCAGGTTCGAATCTCAACGACGAAAAAGAACATTCATATCGCGACGGCTTCTTACTTCAGCGCTGGTGTATTCGGAAGAAAAGTAGACGGAACTCCGATAATCTCCGCAGTTGAGTACATTCAAGTGAGACCAGATTGTTAGACTTGTGCTGATCTGATTGTCTTTCAGATGGATGTGTTTGAAAAGTTACTCTATGATGAAAATGCTCAAGTTTGCGACGGTAAGTTCCATTCCGAAAACTAGTTTTCGTATACTTTTATTCAGTGTTCACGCCTTCTCTCATCAAAGCAGCGGTTGTTGTATCAGAGAATCCCCGTGTCAGATTGAGTGGGGAACTAACAGAATGTGTGCGAGTGGCAGGGAGAAAGGCTTACTATAAAGTAAGCTCAAGATTTGCAATGCAAAGAAATTACTATTTCAGGCCCAATTGAGTTCATCTGGAATAGGAAATGTGTCTACCACCATGTCCATTCTTTCCGCTAGTTCATTCTTCGCCGAGATATCTTCCAATTTTAGAAGATGCAAAGAAATCGGAACAAAATGTGAACCGAGTCGAAGATTCGACGCATTTGTGACGGTTTGTAGTGAGGAACGGGAGCTGGTCAAAATTGAAATTGAGGATGGTCAAACTCTAATCGTCCTCTCTCACATTCTCTCATCACTCGATATTTGGAATGAGAATCCTCCTCTTCCTTGTTCTGCCTTCATTGTTGAAGTGAGATCATACGAACCGCAAGTTGTGGTGAGTGAAAGATATCGAGCTTCCAATGTATTTAATCTGGGTGAAGGTGTTATTTAAACGCGATGTTCACTGTCAATTCGAGGAACTGAGAAAGTATACATGGAATGAGTGGACGAATCTGATGAATATTCCTGTGGATGAAATA
The DNA here is from genome assembly GCA_900490845.1 of Pristionchus japonicus. Lineage (NCBI taxonomy): Eukaryota > Metazoa > Nematoda > Chromadorea > Rhabditida > Neodiplogasteridae > Pristionchus > Pristionchus japonicus. The sequence goes on along the minus strand of LS504846.1, from coordinate 228,910 downwards.
GGTTGATCAGCCCAAAAAAACATATTTTGATGACTTCCTTCAGGCTCTTTTCTCGTCGGAGCTTCAGAGAACAACACGAATCTTCTCGACGGAGACAAAGACAACGATGAACCATTTATCCATGAAGACACGATATTTATCATGCAAATGCTCGCTTATTTCGTTTTCGCCCTCGTGTTCACGACATTCATACGCGTATGAAGAGGAGCAAATTCGCAATCCAAACGCGCCAGAGCACAAAAGAGACATTCGAAGAAACATGGGGTTCTCACTCTGTTCATGTCTGCATACAAAGCAGAAGGGAAACTGCCAAGTACACAAGGACAAACAGTGGCCGCCCTCTTGAGATTCCGAAGAACGACCCGAGGAACCTCAGTTCAGATGAGTTTTCAGCACTTGACGCTCTCGTCTACGAGGGATCAATCTGTTCATTGTTCTCGTTCACGATTTAGCGTTGACTGCAGTTGTTTCAGATGGGTATTTTGCCGCTGCTACTGCTCATACTCATCTCGGTAGGGCAAGCGCATAAGATCCTTGTGTACAACGTCAAATTTGCCCACTCTCATTCGAATTATCTGGGCAACGTCGCGGATATCCTGGTGGAAGCTGGGCACGATGTGGTAGGCTCCAAATTCATTAATTGAATTGATCATCTATTCAGACTTCATTCATCCCCGAAGTAGCCGCAAAGCATAGTGATGGAACGAAGAAGTCGAAGATTGTGCGAATTCCACCTATTGAGGAAGCTTCTGAGACGATTCTTTCAGTTACGGAAGGTTTCGTTGATGCTTTATCTCAATAATTAGCGATGACTTTACAGGTGAAGTGGATCTCTTCAGTGCGAGTGCCGTCAATCCTATCGTCACTATTATCGTAAACTTTTCATAAGGAGATTAGAGTAAAACAAATAACAAATTCAGATGAGCCGTCGCTTCGCGCATGCCTTCACTCTAACATGCGAATCCATTCTCAATTCGGGTATCGTCGATAAACTTCGAGACGAGAAGTTCGATGTGTACATTGTCGAGGGAATGGACATCTGCGGACTCAGTGAGTTCATCTTCGATTACTTCAGTAATCATGCGTAATTTCAGTGTTGGCTCATCTGATCCAGCCTAAATCGACGATAATGGCTTCGACAACGATGATTCACGGAGAACAACACGAAGACATCGGAGTTCCGCAGATCCTCAGTTTCAATCCTAGTCAGTTCACTCAAAACGGCTGGGAGCGAAAGAGCCACAGGTTTTTCATGAAGAAAGATCAGGCCCAAACGTCGCATCTCATGACGTTCATTCGCTCTGGGATCGTATGTGGAACTTCTACGCCGAATGGCTGATTAGAGAACTACTGAGACCATCGAGAGTCAGCATCTCAGCACTCTTCAAGAAGAGATTTGGACCGAACTATCCGTCCATCAGGGTTTGGTTATCGTTGTTACGAAAAAATTTCTTCTTTTGAGGATATCGTATCGAACGTCACCTATGCCTTCACCAACTCCGAACCACTCATCGATTTCGCTATTCCAACCATTTCGAGAGTGGTTCATGTAGGAGGGCTGGGAGCGAAAGAGCCACAGCCACTGAACGAGGTTTGTCTAATTGAAAAATTCCCAACAACGCATTCTCTCTTCTTGCAGCAGTGGAGTGAAGTTCTCTCACGTAGAGAACGAGCAGTGCTAATCTCGTTCGGTTCATTAGCTAAGAGTTGTCTCCTCCGACCTGAAGCAAAGACGTCCATACTCAAGGTTCGGTTTCGACTTGATCCCGAGTGCATAATTCAGAGACAAATCCATTTTAGACAGTCTCTCGTTTCCCTAACGTGACCTTCATCTGGAAGTACGAGAGACCCGATGATGAATTCGCTATGGGAGAAGCAGCCAAACTGGACAACCTCGTGATGGCAAAGTGGATGCCACAGAACGATATTCTGGGTAATGCTTCCAACGTTATCGATAAAGAAGTTTCAATTTCAGCCCATAAAAGCCTCTCACTGTTCATCACTCACGGAGGAATGGGATCAGTGCAGGAGCTTACGCTTCGAGGTGTTCCGGGTATTTCAGGCTATTCTTACTCGTTGAAATCAGAAATTAAGCAATCCTCGTGCCAATCTTCGCTGATCAGCCACGGAATGCTGCGATGATTGAGTACAATGGACTTGGGAAGGTGCACGCATATTTTCCTGCTTCAAGAAACATTTGTATCACAGGTTTTCGACAAGAGCGAAATCGCCAACGACGAGAAATTGAGTGCACTTGTGAAGGAACTTCTAGAGAATGATCAGTGAGTCTCAATTCGGAATCGCAAAAAGTCTACTCAATTTAGATATCGTCTAAACGCGAAACGAACCGCTGAGATGCTCGCTACAAAGCCATTCTCATCGAAGGAATTGCTCCTCAAACACGTCGACTTCGCGGCTCGATTCGGTCCTTCTCGGGCTCTTCGACCACTCTCCATTGATATGGACTGGATTGAATATTACAATGTGGATGCATTGATAGTCGCTGTTGTTGTGGGACTTTTCATTGTTATTGGATTGATGCTCTTGGTTGTTGTTCTTCTCAAGAGATTCATTGGCATTAGGAAGCAGAAGAACGAGTAAATCAATAAACTTGATGACACATTTATTATTGGAACTTCTTGATTACAATGACAGCGGAGAGAGACAATTCGGTCTTACAATATTGGGTAAATGGCCCTAGTACTATCTGAATATGAGATAAGAATTAGCAACTCGGGCTCTTAGAATTGTGTGGGTTTTCTGTGTTTAAAATGTGGGAGAGAATGACGTCCTCATTTTATCTTCCACAAGCCGGAAGCAGGGATGAGATTTTGAGAAGAGGAAAGGATTTGATGTATTTCAAAGATCCTGTATGAGGAAGCTATCATAGTGCAAGGAAAAAGAAGTATTAGAAAGAAATTTAAGAGGAATATTTGTTTAGGGTTAGTGCAAGACCTTGCTAGATGCGGTATGAGGTAACACTGATTAGAGTGCTTGTTAGGGAGGGTTTAATTGAAAATGTATGACTGGGTAGCTTTTTTCGACTTTGTGATTGAACTAGTTAACCTCAGAAAGTGGTCGTCTCATAATTCGTTGACAGCGTCGTAGTTGACGATCGAGTGAGTGACTTCACTTCGGAAGAACGGTACTTCAGACACGGCTTGAAGATTCGTCTCATTGTTCTTCGGAAGAATCTGCAATAAATGATTTTCTACTGTATTCCCTCTTTGACCATCCTGAACCTTCTGAATGACTGGAGATATCTCATGAAAATTATTGGAGAGATCGTCGCGACTGAAGACCACAGCTGTAATGGGATCTCATTTTGAACAAAACACGGCATTTCCAAAACAGTTTCTATGAACCCGTCTATAGCAAAAGCCAGTTCAAAGAGTTCAATTCTAGTTTCCAAGTTCAAATATTATTTCTATTCTCAGCCCATTCTCGTTGTACTTTCTGATTCCGCTCTCTTCATATTGTCCGTTGCATTCTGACTACAACACATAATCTCTTCGTTTCACACACTCTCTAGCAGCCCTTTCCGTTGAGAGAGTGCGCATAAGGGAGAGACAACAATCCATATCAACGCTCCTCACTAACCCCGATAGTCATGTACTCCAGAAGGGGCGAGTGAACATCGAAGATCATTCCGACGAAGTAGAAGACGTTCCCGAGAATCATTGCAGCAGGGTGGATGAGTTGGTAGGTGAGCATCTGAGTGAATCATATTTGACCAAATCAAAGGAAGATAACATACTTCCAGAATACTAATATGGAAATTCTTTTCCGGACTTTTTGGGGCAAACTTCAGGCACTTCTGGATCTGGAAACAGTGGTTGCAATGGTGTTCACAATAGCGTTTTCACCTTGACTTTCAGAGTAAGTACAACGACAAGAACTACGAGTGGGTAGAGACTGATGAGAATGTAGTTGAACAGTTCGAGATTGCCGAAGTTGTTGAGTTGCGCTGGTAGTACGTTGATTACGAAGGAAAGGCTTTGTTTCTCACCAATGATTCGATACGGGGTCAAATCGTAGTGGGAGAGAGTTCTCGTAATTGCTGGGCGAAGAAGGATTGGATTGGAGTAGTTGTAGATGAATAGAACCTTTAAAAGACCGTTTTCGAAGTACATCTTTAAAGTCGAACCATGATTAGTAATCCAGGGAAGAAGCCACCCACAAAGCATGCAATTCTATTGTAATCACTGCTCATCTCACGACTGAAAAGGGACATTGCACAAAGGGAATATATTACTCGTTTACCCTCTCTCGATATTGAATCGATTGATGAAAGCGAATAAGATCAACGAACATTGGAGGATGCTGTTTTGAAATTGAACAGCCATCACTGCAAAATAATGCAATCTGGGCTCACTTCCGTACGAGAACGAGGTTAGAATCTATGGAGGATAGTCTACTCACTTCCATGGCAAACTTTGGGATCGAATTTACTACACGGTCCATCGTAGATGTAGATTGCGGATGGATACGCAGGAATCAATCGAACCATCAGGCAAAGATTGAGAAAGCTCTCTAACAAATTGACCAGCGTCATCAAGGTCAGAATGAGTTTGAAGTTTCTAAATGAGTGTCTCAGAATCAGAACTAATCAATTGCCTTACCGTAGTCCGAGAGGAGGGCTTACATAGATCGAAATGAGGGCGAATACATTGAGAATTACCCCACTGCCGTTAACGACGGCATGGTACACGAGGAATACCCAATCAGAGATAGGAAAGGCCCATGGCCATGGTTTTCCTGGATTGTAGAGCGAAGAGGAGGAGGTAGACATAGCAACGACGTTTTGACACGAGCGAATAGAGCCAGAATGGGAAGAGATGAGAAAAGAGATTAGAGACAGAGGCAGACATGAGAACGGAGAGTATTCATTCAAATATCAACGGATATATTTGGACATGGATTATGATGGGAGTGCATTATGCAATGAGTTCATCGAAGCGAATTGACTGGAATGGACATGAAGCGACCGTTTGCCTTTTCGTAGCTATCGTTCACTTTGCTTGCGGGAGAAGAATCGATGAGAGTTGCTGAAATCTGAAATGAAAAATTCACTTTCTTCTTCTTTTACTCAAACACTCAAGCACAGACAGTGAAGAACGCTGAATCTTTTTGCTTGGGCTCTAATGAGCTGCTTTGGCTCTAGAACGATTGACTGATAGGTTCGTCCCTCACCATTCCACTCCCATCCATTCCCAATTGTCTTCTCAAATCGTCCACTGATATTCTTAGCTCGATCACACGATTCTTATCGAAGGAGGGATAGCTAAATATAGAGATAAGAAAAAAAATAGATCGACGATAGTAAAAACGCGTCAACGAGACGAACCATTGACCGACGCCGAGATTCTCGACGCAGAGAATCCGCAGACCAGTCACAGCTTCCCTTGTTTCCACCTTCTCTTTCTATAACAGAGATTGCATTTTCTGATTTCCAATCTCCTGATCTCACTCTATTCTCGTATTCCTTATCTGCGACATGTCGTTTCCTTCCACAACAGATCGAGAAGAAGAGAACCTAGACGAATCTCTTAGACCATTCAACAAGAGAAACTCCCTTGTGTGACGTAGTGACCTCTTGGCCATCAAAGACTCTCGAGAGAGATAACGACTCACCTTTGCGAGATAGATGACAGATTCGATCACGGTCAACACGGACATTCCCAGGAATAGACCCATCGTACCGCCCATGTTACCTAAATTTAGAGCACATTTATCAATGTCCGATGACGACATGCATACTCAGCGTGTCTGTAACTGTCGCGTCCTGGACTTGCACATACGAAGTGTAGGCCATATCACGAAAGTAGACGTTCATCGAGATAAAACTCTCTCTGGATTGCACTTTTAATTTTATTTTCACGAAATTCAATCTGTACTTGATATGTTGCTCAGTCCATCCAGAATTCGTTCTCATCAATGCACTTATTGCATCGTCTGCGAATCCTTTCCCATATGAATTGTACGTGTCGAATTGTGATCTGCGATTTGTGGTAGGCCATATTTTAGTTGTCTGAACTCTTCAAACATCCGGGACGAGATTCTGGGAGGGATCTAACGGGTCTCAGTGGTCAGAATACCGATAGAGTGTGTGGAATGGAGAGAGCCACCCAAGCGGATTATCCATTACAGAATCATGGCGGGCTCTAAGGTCAGAGAAGTGATAGAGTATGTAGAATGAAGAGACGCAGACGAGATGATAATCCATTATAGTAAATGTCAACTGATCACTAACTAAAAGCGGACTCCGTCTCTCCATTCTCCATAGTCTCTCACTTTGCCTGGGGGCGAGATAGACTGAGGGAGGGATAGACTCGACCTCACCTCTTGCATTCTGTCACGCACTCACTGCATTCGGGGAAGACATAGTCTTCGGTCGTTTCTGAAAATAGGGAGATGTGTCTCCCATCTCTGCCTAATAAGGCCAACCGATGATATTGACTCACTGTTGTAGTCGACTACAATGTAATCACGAGTGCATCGATACACCTCCAGAGGAGTGCACGCTCGATAATCTGCACATGTTATCGTAACCGGAATTATAGAGAATCATCGGAACAAATTATCCAAAAACAAACCTTCCTCGATGTTGTACATGAAAGGGGAGCAAGTGCAGCGATCGTAGAAGAATCTGAAGAAGAGTTATCAACAAAGTTATAGTGGTTGATTGCTCACTTAGCCTTGCACTGTGATTGGCAATCAGTTGACTGATAAGTCTCTCTATTCTTCATTGTGTATCCCTCAGGCCATTTATTGATGCACACTCCCCAGTTGTATGTGTCGAGTAGTTCGTGCTGAATGGAATCTTTCGTAGTTCAAGGGCAGAAGCTAGTACATAGATCGCTGAACAGCAACAGAGATACATCACTCTTTTCCAGCGAGCGATTCTCCCATTGTCTGGCTCAACATTTTTCTCAAAAGAAGCGTGAACCCGGAAGTTCGTAAATGGCAGTTACATTTCATTGATATCGTTGAGGGAACAGAGCAAACACAACACTTTACTCTATGACTCGTCCTGTTCGCCGAGCCTCTTTATGAGGTTATGCAAACATTTAGCCACGGTCATTTCTAGGGTTTACAGTATCTACGAGAATTCGAAAACGTCTCACCTTCGTTAGAGCAACAGACGTGAACACTATTTCGCCTGAAGAAACTGTGACGCCCTGAAAGAAGCCAATTTGTGAATAACCTTGCACGATAAAGCATACCCGCGAAGATTTGGGAGTAGTCGTCTCAGGATCTTCAAGAAAGAACTTGAATCCATTAGCCATTTGGACGTTGAATACTTTATCGGTTGAGAGAGATACGTCGACCATCTCCTCCATGTGCGAATCCAGAATGATTTGGAGACTGAAATGCGTGGTTTATGGATGGGTAGCGAAAGATGATCTACCCAGCAGTCTCCGTAGCCTCAGTCTGCTTCTGCATCCATGCGAAGGGTGAATCCTGCAGATTGAGCACCTGACACAGTCCGAGTTCGGAGAGAACGGATGTGGAGTAGCTGAAAGAGAATATTTTCTTCCTGATCAATATTCATGGTTTTACTCACTCGCAGCAGTTGAATTCTCTTCCCGCGAATGAACACAACTTCAGAATTTCCTCGCATTGAAATCCGGCTGAGTGATAGAATGAATTGATGGTGAATCCGGGATGGTTCTTCTTGTATTCTTGCAGTTCGGCATCATCTTGTTCTAGAGTCTCTTCGTCGTTACTGCCGAAGATATTCTGTACAATTTGATTTCTCTTTGTATTCAGATACTTTCTCTCACCAGAACATCATTGTTCGAGATTAGCATGTATCGTGCTAGTCTCATCGAGAAATCGCCCGTAACGTTGATCTCTGAAACTTCACTCGTTATCAGTTCACTTGATGTTACACTCACTCTCAACGTAGCTCTTCTTCATCGGGTTGTAACTGCAGATCGTGATCTTCGGAAAGGAGAGACCTTCCTCGTCTGCCAGCACGAAGGTGATCTGAAATAGGGAAGGAAATGCGAAATTGTCAAAAATTAAGTGATCTTACATCGGATACAACAGGTTTTGAAGTGTATTCCATCACAATCAACGTCAATTGCCATGCGAGAAATCCGAAGAGAAAGAGAACGGTCAGTCCCCAGAATAGCTGAGATGAGTTTTATTTGTGGATTGATGATCAGGGATTAATCCACCTTCGACCAGGCTCGCGATTCCCACACACGCTTGACTCCGTGCATGGCAGTGATTGCTGCAGTTTCAAAGTCTAATTATGATTATTTCAAATTAAACGTACAAACGAAGAGTCGCGTCTCTCGACACCACGCCGCGTACCACGGCCCTCTCTGTTCATCGTCGCATCTGAGAAAACTCGTTTGATAAAGTATAATCATCGAATTCTCACTTGCTCGGGACGATTTGTTCAGCCGAATTCGTCGTCGACCACGGTTCGGAAGAGAGTCTGAGGACGATTTATAGGAAATACTATCGAAATCGGCTAATTGATATCAACGCCTCTCCTTGTTCTTGCCATCTCATGCTATTGCACAATACTACGAAATGCAAAAGTTTCAGAATGCTAACTGATTTGCCGGAGGATCTTTGCTGTTTGCCTGCTGGCCTCCATCTTCGTAGTTCATTCGATAGCCGAGCATTGAGGAAGAAGATGATGCGACCTATTCTGAAATGGAGGGCGGGGTCAATATGAGACGGTTGAAGAGTCAGTAAACAAGGCTCAATCATCAAACGCTAGAATAAACTGGCGATAAGGAAAGAGCGCGAAAATCAGTCACAAATTGGAGGCGCCGTCGACTTTTATACTTGATCTGATCAGTCAGAGTGAAGAGGTGTGGGAGATGCCTGTTTGATCGGACATAAAATCGTGAGCTCTTTCATGGTTAGAGTTCCATTTTCGAGACGTGTGGATGATAACCACAGGGTCGATGGCAAATATCGTAGCCAAAGACTTCAGAACCATCGAAGCTTCTTTGGGTGTGGAATGGCCATCGATGGGGAGTGGAGAGGGAGGACCATTAAATGATGCGTTTTAAAGCTCATAGAGCGCAAGATGAGCCTATCCTTATCTAAGAATTTACGGTTCCCGGCCGTAATTATGAAGGAGCAGAGAGAGAGAGAGAGAATATAGAATGAAACGATGATTCAAGTGACGGAAAATGGCATGGATTGTTGCTCTCATATCCAGGAAGTGGCGGAACGGTGACTCATTTGCTTCAATTATAGATCACTGAGCTTTTTTTTCATCATGAATAGAGATGAGAAAGGAAGAGGGAAGAGGGGCGAATTGATGCAAATTGAGCCGCGCTCTTGTGGAAGAGAGGGAGAGAATGATCACTCTTCCACAAGAGTGAGAGATTTGTGGAAGAGTCTTCCACAAATGAGATCTCGTGGAAGAATGAGATCTTTTAATGGGGGGATTTAGCTGGTTTCAAGAGCTTATCGTACAGTTTCCCTTCCCGTTTAGCTTAAAATGTCACCCCACTGTCCCACTAAAGCGTACCGTAACCCCTTTTCATCTCTGTAGGCTCTATTACCGTACTCCTGGGTGTCACAAACAACTTTTCGGTACTACCTACCGTATCCCCTCTTCCCATACCGTTTCCCCGGCTCTGTTACTGTACCCGCGGGGTTCCCAACCTCATACGGTGCTTCCTACAGTAATCTCTTCTCCCTACCGTATCCCTCGCTCCATTACCGTACCCCATGTAGTTCAGAACCACATCCCGGGACTTCCCATTTCATCCCCACTTTCGCCAATCGTATTTCTCGGCTATATTACAGTTTCTTCGGGTCCTCTTTCTTGATTTCCATGTTTTCTCTACTCCTACGTGACCGGCCTCTGAAGGTCGACAATGCTTTCTAACGAGGTCTGAGAGGCAAGTTTATCTCGAAGATGCAAATAGGATAGGGATTGTGCGAAATTCCCAGTATCAAACCTCTCAAAAACATCCTTTACCGAACCAACTCTTCCTTTCACTCTTCCACAAATCCTTCACTCTTCCACAAGACCTCTCACTCTTCCACAAGAGTTAATCCCCTCCCTCTCCTCTTCCATTCAACTCATTCCTCGCTGCGCAGAGCGGCAGAGTCTTCCTTTCACTCTTCCTTTCTCATCTCTAATCATGAACGAATAGTGTTCAATCTTCTTCGAAGATCAACAGAATGGTTTATCAACTTATTTGAATTTTCGGAACGATTACAGAAGTCACAACTTTTGTTACTTTATTCGTCGTCGTCGTTTTCCGACGCAATATCAATCTGAATGCGCAAAATTTGTTCGCTACGCATATTTAATGACGACCTGCGATAGGATGGATTGAGAAGAAGATGGATTGTAAGCGCAACGATCGAATTATTGAGAAAAGCGAATGTCGAGGTGAATCTGATAACCTGGAAATATTTCACGTCAAAAATACTTCTTCAATGATTTCTAGCATACACTGAGGTAATGCGGTGCCAAATTTGGAGCTCCATTCACAGCTACGTGAAAACCTAATACAATTGGGATGATAAACGATACGATTGAGCCGATAAACTGAAATAGGAAAGTCGTTTGACGAATGGGAGAGATGAAGTACTTGTACAATCAACATTTTTGTTGCACGATCGCTCTTATTCTTTGTATGTGAGCTCGAATTTGTTGAAGCTCTGAAATTTGACTAGATTTCTAATAGGTCTTCTTTAAGAATTGAGCATCGCACCTTTTGACTGAAATCCAGATATGAACCATTACAACGGCAAACAATACTACTCCATAAATCGTAGTGACGTACGGAGCGATTAAAACTATGCGAGATTAGGAATTTGCGAAAAAAAGAGTTACCGTATTTTGTCATCGGGTCGCCGTATTTTGCATCGAATAAAAAAACTGTGGGTGAACCCTCGAACATTCTCAGTTCAGGAAACTGTGAGTGGATTTTGGTTTTATTAAGATGTATAGTTAGTTCTTCAATTACGTCAGCTGCCTCCTTCATCTCAGGATTGATAAAGAATCCGAAAGCGGGAATATTGAGCAAGAATATGACCGATGAGATTAGAAAGAGCGCCCAACTCATGCTGAATTTATTTCCATTAGTTTATCGCCATGGAATGTCACGAACCTGTTGGATAAGTGAAACGATGATGATGCTGAGATAAAGTTCCGCAATCGCATGTATACCATGGCACAGAAGCTGACACTGGGGAAGATAATAGCGACTATTGCCAGCATCTTTGATAAGTTTGTTGAAACTCGTAGGTGAAAATATTAACGAACCGCGACCAACCGAGGGAAGTTACCGATTCTGCAGATTGGTCCATGGCAGAGGATCCCAGGAAAAGGAAGTAGTGGGTATGGTACTATCAACACTAACAGAACAATATCGAAGATGAGTTCGGAAATCTGAGAAGCTAAGTGCTTCGGATATGCGGATTGTATAATGATTACATGATAGAATAGTAAGGATTGTCGGTATTCAGTTGAATACGTTGGACTATGGAACGCAATCAACCATATAAGAATCATTGTGAGTACAACCGGAAACCATCCATAGTGAGTGCAATAACGTCGAAGAAACCTGAATAATGCTCTATCATATGAACAAACAAATGTATCCTCACGGTTCAAAGTAATCTTGGTCTAGTTCGAAATAACTCTCATTCAGGGAACCGTCGTTGAGCATTATTACTTGGTGAGAATTGATTAATTGATATGCCTAATGCTGTTATCGAGTGTTTTCCAGGTAGTAATAGGCAGATGCAATTACGTCTGAACAATGCTGATATAAGTAATCATAAGAATGGATGCTTGAATATTCAAGATTAGGTTTTTCTAATAATGATTACATCCACAATGATCTTCATTGATGATTTGTTGTCGTCGAAATTCAAGCCATGTTGAAATTCGAACAAAAATCAAACATATTTATCGGCATTTCAACAGGTGAATAAGATGCAATACACGTGTCAACGATAGGCACTGATTGTCGACGTGGGTACTGTAATTCATTGTCTATTTCATTTCATGCCAACGAAAACTATTCTTAGCTTACCAAAAGTTGGAGAACCAGGAATGATTGACCGGGCTCTAGAATAACCATCAAACGCAACAGTTGTTGCAACAATAGTCGAAGAAGGTGAAGTTTTCGATCGAAGTATTCGTCGTTTTACCAGCTGAAATTATATGCATCAACTAAAAAGCGAGAGTTCGCACCTGAATGAACCAAGGATTCTTCGATAGAAACACTGCTGAGTGCGAGAATGAACAAGTGCTGAACATCATCTGAAATCGTCGGTAATACGTTTCTTCCCCGAAAGTTCTTCTCACCAAGAATATAAATCTCCCGAACGCAAACAATCCATCAGGTATGATGGGCGTCAAGTTTATGACTAATCCGACGAAAAGAAGGATGAGTGGTGTTATGAAGAATATTGCAGTGAGAATTGCCTGAATCGATAAATATACGTGTGTTTTCCCCTTCATATTTCAATTTTCATTTGCACCTGAATGGTCAGCGAGTAAATGAATCGCAGCTGAACCTCATGCGTCTTAGAGTGGAGATTAGTCTGAGAAAGAGAGAGAGATTGGACAAGATCTATGAGTGAGATGCTACCATTTGTCTGCCAATCCTATAGACTGCGTGATATGTAATGGACACGTAGAAAGTGAAGTTGATTAGTATAGAAACAGCAAGAAGGCATAACTCTGCAATCGTTCACTCGTCAAACGTACCGAAATTATTCTTACCGTAAATAAATAGCCCAACTTCTCCGATGCTACCACCAAGTACCAAATAATTAACACTGAATGATTGAGTCCAGGCTACATTCGGACCCTGAACTTCATGATACGAAATCATTTTGTCTAGATTCCACTAACACTTATAATTGTCTGCTTCTCGTTTGACTCTGATGTGAAGTAAGCAAAACCGAAGAGATTTGCCAGTAAGGTAGCACTTAGAGCGCACATAATCACGGCTTGCGATCTGACCAGACGATACGCTGGTTAAAAATATAACCGGGAACTAACCGTGTTGTCATTTTGAATGGACTTCCGTGAAAGAGCATCTTCTGGTGCATTCGCATCATTATAAAAAGATAGGGAACGCACATTGCGATGGTCCAGAAAGCAAGAATTGTCTGCGAATCAGAAAAGTAAAAGATGCGCAATATAATGCTAAAACATCACCAGAAGGAGCCTGGAGCTAAATTCTTTTGAACATAGTAATCCGAAACAGAAAAATATTGAAAGTGGAGCGAGTGGATACATTTGATATAAGAAACCGTTGTAGAAGTCAAAACACAACAAGATGACCTTGAAATAGGCAGAGATATGAGGAACTAACAGATATTCTCACGTGATGAATAATATAAGCTGTCTTGCAATCTGTGCTCATCTTAGTGTGTTTGTATAGGACAAAAATAAGGAATGGATTGATGAGAAACACGCTAATAGGCCAATATACGTGTCTCACACTGGAAAGCGAGTTAGTAGATGACGTTATAAGCAAAATCCTCACTGCTTCGAAATGGGAACAAAGTAATCACGATCGAGATTGAATCCGTAATCGAGTGTATATGAAATATTCATACCACTCATTCACCATTGCGTGATGCTCGCACTTGAAGTTAGAGTGAGCAGATTTGAATTCGCGAGTGATAGATGGCAGGTGTAATCAGAGATACGAACAAATTATCGGTTTCTTTCGAGGGACAAATGTAGCCAGGAGACGAATAATTCAAATCTCGGTAGAACTTTATCGTCTTTCGTTGTGATTTGATTTTTTTTCGAAAGGGACAGAGAACACCCATTTCGAAAATATTAAGCTCTGAGCTCTCGAAACATCGCGATGTTTAAGCACCTCTGGAGTGGGTTGAAATGGAATTGGCACTGAAGATGCGCCTTACTTTCTGCAATTCCATGAATCTCACTCTCATCTTAGAATATGCTGCAAACCTTCCTCCACCAAGGATTTTTCATCAAGAAGAAAATAGAGTTCGCGAAAGGAGAGAGCGAATACAATACCTGAAATTTGAAATCTTTCATTTCTCTCCCGCCCCATCACACTAACAAGGACTGTCAATCGTAGGAATGCTATAACAAGTCCGGGCACTCCCCAACTCTCTCGGTAAAGTAAGAATCCGATGAATAAGAAAATGAGAGGGGATATGAATTGAATCGTTGTCGAAACCGCCTACAAAAATATAAAATATTGATAAAAGCGTTTGATAAAAGCGATAAAAAGGATCACTTGTAAGGTTAGTGAGTAAAGGAAACGAATTTGAGCTTCGTGAGTTTTTGAGTGATGATGATTCTGAGAAGATCAAGGTTTCAGTTAAATGTTCAGTAATTTACGATTTCGATTATTTGAGCAATCGAGAAAACCGTACCAATTGTTTCCCCATTTCTCTCAAAGCATGAATAGTTAGAAAAATATAAAAGTTGAAGTTAATGATGATTGAAATCAGGACGAGTATCAATTCTTGAATAATCAATTATCACGTTGCGAAAAAGTGGCATATCACCATTACTGAAGGGGCCAACTTCTCCCACATCAGTACCGAGAACTAAAAGGTTTGAACTATATCTCCGTACCCATGAGAGATCCTTGGTCTGCAATTACTTTGTACTAGCAAATATAATGAGGAAATACGTTGAGTAATTCGTCTTTGTTAGGAATATCAACAGTCCAATGATGAACTCCAAACACATTTGCAACCAAGGTTGAAGTGAGAATAAGTAGAATTGCTCCTTGGGTACTTGACGAAAGAATAGGTGATATTTCTCATTTTTCTAGCGGTGTCTTACCGTGCAGAAACTTTAAGCGGGCTGTCAGCAAGTATAATCCGTTGATGCATCCGAATCATCAGAAAATGAAACGGAACACTCGTAGCAGCCATGATTCCTGTTAGAATTGTCTGAAACTGGACTATTTATTCGGATTCAACAGCTGACGAACCAATAGCGTTGTGGGTTCAAATTGTCCATTGCACATAAATCCTGTGCAAAGAATGACAGGTAGTGGAGCAAGGGTGTACAATTGATAGAGAAATCCATTATAGAAATCCAAAATGATCATGATAATCTTAAAGTTAATTCGAAACGCTTGTTCGAATGCATGAAATATCGATTACCACATGAAAGATGTAGCCCGTCTTATAGTCTTTCGTCATCGCACTTTTTGAGAGGAGAACATAGATTGTAAGCGGATGAAGAATAAATACAACAATAGGCCAGTGAATCGAGCGGTATCTGACAAGGAATAAGCGCTCAAACTAAGAATCATTTCGAACTCACATTTTCAATGCGGAGATGAAGTAATCACGATCCCAGTCTAGCCCCAGTTTTAGCTGGTCTTCCATATAAAACGTTTGGTACAAGCGAGCGAAGCGAAAACAGGAAATCTGAAAGTCTCTTTCGCGGAGCCTTCAACAAATCAGAGAGACACACCTAATTGTTAATTTCTGTCAAGAGGTAATCGTATCAAGTCGTTATTTACCTTAGTTCTTCGAATTTCACAGTTCTCGTGAAAAGACAAAGAACAGACTGCTTGAAGTAAATAACTGCTTTGAGATGTGAACACAAATCAATTGTGAAGAATTGTGATAGTATTTATCAAAGTTTACCAAAGACAGCCACAACACATAATAGTCTAAATTATTGTTCCATAGTTAGAGACCCCAACATAGTTCGCCAATTTGTCACAATTGTACAAATCTAGGGTTTAACGTGTCCCTCATAGTCCCAATAACAACATACTTTTTACCGTTCGTGATTATCTTATCTCTGAGCGAAGTTATGCCTCTAAGACTATGCGCGCGCAGGCACCGAGCGAGAGGGAAGGGAAGAGGAGAGAGAAAAGGGGCGGAGCCTCTCTCGCGTGTGTCTCTCTCGCTCCCCTCTCCCCGTGCTTTTGTGGCAACTCGAGGAGTAATGCTAAAAATCTAATTTTTTCTCTAAAAATCCTGAAATATAATAATTAGTCGAAATTGGTCGGCGCAACTGGGTCCGATCAAGAGAACACCCTAAATACCGTTTTCTCGGCTTATTTATCGATTTTTCACTATCGAAAAGTTATACGATCAAGTTGCGCCAAAGATTCTTTGATACAGGCTGACGATAGCTGCTGAAAACGCCTTTGATTGTTCAATTTGGTTGCGAGCTCGAGTTGCCATCCCTCGGGCCAGATTTTACGCGCGTACCTATCCCCTCTGAGTGGGCGGAGCTTGCGGTCTCTATCCATAGTACTGTAGAAATATTGGAATCGACGTTTTTCTCATATGATTCTCCCTTCGTCATGTCAAAGTAGTATTCGATGGTCTAAACGAATGATTTGTAATTGCAGTTGATGTGAATTCAAACTTGAAACGAGACGCAGCCGCAATAGGTGCGCTGTTTTGAGAAATACCCAGAGCTCGGCGTAATTGCTGCAATTTGAAGATGAATGAGTACAGAACAACCAATTTTACCTGAATAAACCACGGATTCTTCAATAGATAAACAATAGAATGAGCTATCGAGCAGCTTGTGTAGGCCAACTAGAATAGTTAAAAAAGTGAGAATTCGGTAAATTTTGAACCTACCAACATAATGACTCGGAATGGAGCTATCAACCACCCTGGAAAGAGCCATCGAACACGAATGATAATTAGGCCAGCGAAGAGAAGAAGCAGTGGAAGTATGAATAACAGAGCAGAACAACAAGCCTGAATAAATAAATAGATAATTTTTCAGTAGATCAAGTCAATGATCATGCACTATGACCAAATTCCTAGAATCATAATTAAATTATCGGGATCGAAAGTTCCCTTCTACTCTTTTCACCTGTATTGTCAACGAGTACACGAATCTCAGCTGTGCTTCCCTCGTTTTTGAACTCCCCTGATCCTGTAATTTATCCCCTTTGTGTCTCAAATGTCTCTCAATTCATTACCAATTGCCTCCCTATTTTGTACACTGCATGATAGGTGATGAAGATGTAGAAGGAGAAATTGACGAAGATAGAGACTACCAGCAATATCAATTCTGCAATCGTGCAGATCATCACAATACCACACTGATTCATGCAAACCATAAACGAATGTGCCTACGTCTCCCTCTTTCTCCCCCAGAACGAGGAAATTCGTAGTAAACTTCGTTGCCCAAGCAACTTCAGACATCTGAGACACGAATGCAGTAAATAATTTGAATAATGACTGACAAATAACCTTCAGAATTTCTATCTTATTCGATGGCTCGACTGTCCAGTTGTGGAACCCGAATACATTCGCCACTAAGAAGGAAGTAAGAAAGAGGAGAACAAATCCTTGGGTCCTGATTCCAACGATCAAACGATAGCAATAATAATAATATACTCAAACCTTCCGTTCACTTTGAATGGACTTCCCTTGAACAACATCTTCTGGTGCATTCGGAGCATGATGAAAAGATAAGGAACGCAGAGAGATATCGTGAAGAACGAAAGGCCAGTCTGCAAATCAGCTCATCATCATTATCGTAGAGAAATAGTTTTAACTAGTAAAGTGGATCCCTCCGCTGCTCCATGACAGAATGATCCTGTACAAATAAAGACAGGAATCGGAGCCAATGGGTACATTTGATAGAGATAGCAATTGTAGACATCAAAACACATCAAAGTGATCTGCAATTGTCTTCTTATCGGAATTCTAATAAAACTACTCGCATGATGAATTACGAAGGCAATTTTGCAGTCCAAACTCATCGGACTTCTCCAGATGAGAACATAGATTGTGAAGGGATGGACGATAAACACCGAGAACGGCCAAAAGAATTCACGAAATCTAAATCGTTGTCAATAGGTATCATTATCGTTCCAGACGAAACAAACGTTTTCGCAAAGGCGACGAAATAGTCTCGCTCCCAATCCAGTCCGAATGCTAGTTTGTCGTCCATTCCAGACAGACGTATTCAATAGTCTGAGCTAAAGATCGAGAAAATAAAAGCGAGCATGAGTACTCGAACGGAATTGAATGGGATTATAACACATGCGAACCGATGATGAAAGTCTTTAGCCAGACAATAGAGAAAAATACGAGTTAATTGAACTTAGAGGGTAAGAAAGGGAGAAATATGTGCCATCAAATAAACGATACTCAACGTATCCGCGAAGAAATAAGAGTTCGGTCAGTGAGAATGGAATAGGTCGAGATCGGCAGAACACGTATCTAGTTATTAGCCATGGTGAATTACATATTATCGCTCTTGCATTCGCGACTGAAATACGGTCTTCGAACCGAATGATCGATTCAGCTGTTTACTGCACATAAAACAAAAGAGAATTTAAGAATGAAGGAATAAAGAATGAGCCGACGAACACCAAAACATAAGATTCGGTACACTAAACAGGGTGAACTCATTTCACTGATGGCGACTATGGCTTAGAGCCTGGCAAACAAGTTCTTCGAATCTAATTACCTGAAAGGGTGAAAAAAATACTTCATATCTCTGCATGGAGAATCGAAAGGGCATAGTTTTTGTGATTTTGCACCTAATCTTGATTGAAAGGTATAGTGCACACTGATTCAAATTTATCAGCTGCACGGAAAGACATTAGAAAATTGATTATTACAGTTCTTAAATCATATGAGAACTTCCTCTATGTGTTTCACAGCGCACTTTTATGTCGCACGCGGTTGAAAATTTCGTTATGCATGTGCAATCGCATCAATTATGCAGCTTACATCGGTTTCATTGTGATTTCTGCTCCTCTGTCATATAACACACCAAACAATCTCTTGAACATCTGGAAGTTAAGATAATTGGATTGTGCAGATATCAGCTTTATGCTGACCTCTAAACACCACGCATTCTTGTAGATGAAGATTACGGAGTGATTGATTGAACAACAGCTATACATAACCTGAATATTTGGTCCTTGACTTAAATTCGAAGGAATGATAAGCCACTGACCATCATAGAAGAACGTAGGTACGGCATGGGCCAAGCAGGAAGGAATCCCAAATCAAAGACCAGAAACGTAGTGAAGAGACATTGAGGAAGTACGAACATTGAAAGCGTGAATAGTGCCTGAACAAAACCATCAAAACTAGGAGAGTGGATAGTAATGCCTGGAATGTTTGTGAGTATATGAAGCGCATTTGTAACTCATACGACTTTGATCGATGTATCGCATTTTTCTGAATGAACATTTGAGTTTTAGTAGATTATTATTACCAATGCACCTTGTGTTTTCCGACATGGAAAATATCATGATAAGTGATTCCAGCGTACAGAGAAAAGATAAGTAGAATGGAGATAAATAGCAGATACATTTCTGTGAATAGAATTGCCTGTTTTCTTAGAATCATTTCCATACCGTTCATCCAATCTCCAATGACTCCAATTGCAGGTCCTAGTACGAGAAAGTTAGGAGAAAGCTCACGAGACCACGCAATGTCCGGGTTCTGTGATTTGAATTGTGTGGGATCATTCATAACATTCTCACTTGCAACAACTGCAGCCTCTCAGAAGACTCTTCCGACCATGCAGCAAACCCGTAAACATTAGCGAATAAAACAATGGAAAACGCAGCCATGATGCAGAATTGCCATCTGATGCAATGATGAAACTCCTCAACCAGTTATTAGATGCTAACCTAGTCCTCATCCTCAACCAGTGGCAATTTGGAAGCATCGTTTGATGTGTTCGCACAATTACAAACAAGTACGGCAGACATACGAAAACAGCACAGACTGTGAGTCCGGTCTGAATCAATTCAAATGCAAAGTATCTGAATAGTCAACAGACCCAGAGCACTCTAAATGAAGCTGTTTCAGTGCATAGAAGGCCAGTACAACAAAAGGCTGGATAGGGTAGGAGTGGGTAGAGTTGAAAGAGATGACAGGAATAGACATCAAAAGCCACCATGAAGAGCTGGAATTGAATCGATAATCACAGAGACAAATGGAAACTGCTCTCACATGGTGTACAACATGTGCAGTTCGATAATCACGATGCATCTGGGTCTTTTTCAGTAGAACGAATATTACAAATGGATGAACGATGAATACAGACATAGGCCAGAAAGCCTCTCGAATCCTGCAAAAACAAACCAGTTGAACCTTCAAAAATACAATGATGCTACATAATCGAAATTTGCATGATTCCTCCTCGATCCTTTTCAAACCCGAAGCGAAGAGTGTGATTATACATTTGTGGATTGCAGGTGAGCGGACTGAAACAGTGAACAAAAAGCCAGTTAATAGATCACATAAATCGCATTCCATTTTATGAATATGAGGCATTCTATTCTAGTAATTATCGGAAACGGAAGGATCTGCGTAATAGCACCTTCACTATTTATAATTTATATTTTCTCATATCCGAGATATATGAGCGCGTCTACTGAGAAAAAGATTATGAAAGTGCAGAAGAGTTTTGTTGAAGACGTTAGAGGAATACAGAGTTCATAATCGGACAATGCGTCGGGAAAAATCAAAAAGCTCCTTATGATATCATAGCAATTTCAACTCGCGAACAATCACGTTTGTATCTTCCAGCATGAACTCCCATAGAAAGGCTTTCTTTTTTTTCTTGGGAACGATCAACGAAATAATGTCTATTTTATGTGGCTGATTATTGAATATTTTGAAGATGCTTGTACTCTGAATTCTAGGAATGAGTTCCAATCTGGCATTTTTAAGATTAGTTGTGTATGCGTCAATATCCTGAGCATGTTTCATGTGACAGAGAGCCTTTGGACTCTGAGATGGAGTCCGCATCGAACCACTGAGAGAATGAGAGTGATAACAGATCAACGAGCTCTCTCTCACGTATGGGATGAATGGCATGATTGGAGATGAGAGAGGGAAAAGGACAAGAGAGAGACGAGACGACGAGAGGGAAAAGGTCGAATGAGGAGATCTGAGAGGGGACGACTCCTCATTTTATACTCCCGTCGCTCCCAAAGATGGAAGCGGAGAGGAAAAGCGGCGCTTTGCGCTTCAAGGTGCGTATTTTATCGGAACTTTAGCTAAAACTTACACAAAACAAAGAGTAAATGAATCCAAAATTCAGGTTGACGACCAATGGGTGGAACTGAGTGAGTCTCAGATCTTCAAACACCCGGGAGGACCGGTGATCAACCAATACGCCGGATCCGATGCTACTCATATCTTCCACGCTTTCCATGCTGGATCGGCAAAGGCTTACAAGCAGCTGAGTGGAGTGAAGAAGAATCAGGCATTGACGGAAATTGAGTCGAAGGTTGGCAAACTGTCTCAGAGTATTGAGAATTGGTGTGAATTCAGGAACTCGAAGCTTCCGTAGCAAGGCGATCCGACGAGGCAGACATCAATATTGCGGCGTACGATATCTCCATCGAGCAGGTGAGCTTTTACCATGATTGTAGCACAAAGGTTCAGAAAATTTTCTAGATTTTGATGAAGTCTATGTTTGCAGGAGAAGAAGATCGTCGCCTCCTTCGAGAAACTCCGTCAAGAAGTGACTCGTCGTGGATGGATGAAGGGAGCTCCTCTCTATTGCACTTGGAAGATATTCGAGAGCATGATCCTCCTCGCGATTGTCGTCGCGCTGCAGTACCAGGGATGGTTAGTTGATACTTCGTTTTTGATTTCAGTCATTTTCGAAATGCAATCATCACATTGTGTTGCAGGTACATGACTTCCGCCCTCGTTCTCGGCCTCGCTTGGCAGCAGCTCGGATGGATCGCTCACGAATATTGCCATCAGCAACCATTCGAAAACCGGTATGCAAATTTGAGATTGTTATTCGCAAACTTAAAATTCGCATAATCACGATTGGTTTTTAGAGAGACAAACGACACGATCGCGCTTATTCTAGCCAACTTCACACAGGGACTCTCCCGCGATTGGTGGAAGGACAAGGTTGGTGTTCTTCTTTTGTTAGTCTCAGTTCGACTTTTCACAATCCTCCCTGCAAAGTTCCTTGACCCCGCAGTTGAACCCGCTGCTCACTCCCTCTTTGGTGTGCTTGTCACCCTCAGTTCTCCTCCCTTATCACACCATTTCTAGAGGAGGAATAGGATAGTTCACTGTACAGACAGATTAGGATGACGAGGGTGAACAAAGGGCTATTAGTGTGCAGAAAACGGGTAGATTCTCGTATGGTGGTATCAGGCGATCCTTCGAAGCACAGAGCAGAGAATATGCATTCACAAGAAAAAAGTCAGAACGTGAATGGTTTCGAAAAGCTCCCATTATAGTGGAATCTAATTTTGCAGCACAACACTCACCATGCTGCAACGAACATAGTCGATCAAGACGGAGACATCGAAGTTGTTCCTCTCTTCTCTTTGATTCCATCTGATCTGCAGAAGTACAAAGCACCTATTGAGAAGTTTATCCTCAAGTGAGATATTTGCTTCATTCAAAATTGGTAGCATTATCGCTCGTGGAAAAGAACGAATGAGCGCCTGTTTAGCGGGGTGAAAGTGTTTGTGCGCATGCTCGTTTCATGTGAACGGTAGATTTAGTAGAGAATCGGGCGGATTACTCGGAAAGTATCGCATATCATAATTTTCAATCAGATGAACCTTATGCAGGTTCGTTCCCTACCAGCATCTCTACTTCACTCTCGCTCTTCCTCTCATTCGCTACTCGTGGGTCGCTCAGTCGATTCTCTTCGCGTTCACTGAGCAGAACAGTACCTACAGAGTGTACAGGAGAAACGCACTTGGAGAACAGGTTAGAGTGGAAGAAGGAAACTACAGAATCTTTAGAGAACAAAAATTGACTCCCTCCAGGTAGCCCTTCTCGCTCACTGGATCGTCATCTCCATCCAGTTGTACTATCTCCCGGATAACTACACTCGCTTCTGGTACTTCCTCATCTCACAGTCTCTCTGTGGTAAGCATAATTTCTTCTGAGTTCAATATAGTCATTGGCTGTACTGCGCTAGGTCGTTGTAGAATTGATTTTCAATCTACGTAGTGTACAATCGCACAGACATTTCTCTTTTTGTGAAAGATTTTATTAATCAGGTCTTCTCCTCGGACACGTCGTCACCTACTCACACAACTCCGTCGACAAGTATCCCGGTAAGCCATCTCCGGGTAATTTCAATTGTGAACTATGATTTTCAGCCAACTCACGCATCCTCAACAACTTCGCGTGCCTTCAAATCCTGACCACTCGCAACATGGCGCCTTCCCGATTCATCGTCTGGTTCTGGGGCGGTCTCAACTATCAGGTAGGGCAATTAGCAGGTTGCCCCTTCTTGATACGTTGTAATCTTCCTATGGCAATCAATTGAATTCAGATCGAGCACCATCTCTTCCCCACGATGCCTCGCTGCTACCTCAATGAGTGCTCCAAACTGGTCAAGGCATTCTGCAAGGAGAACGGACTTGAGTACCTCGTACGTCTCTTATCTCCTTCTCATGTTTCAGCAATCCTGGGATCATCAAGGATTCTAAAAGCAACAGAATGGTGATTGTATTGTTGGTTGCAGGTGGACGACTACACCACTGGCTATGGCCACAACCTCCATCAGCTTGAGAAGATCGCCGAACTCGCTGAGCAACAGGCTCGCACCGCCTAAATGGCACCACTTGTGTTTCATGATTCCCGCCTACGAGTAGAACAATGCCTGAGAATGTGCAAGGTCCGAGATAAATCGCTTCAATATCTTTATCGACTCGTCATGATTATCATCATTCGATTCATATCAAATATCATCATTGCCTAGTTTCTGGGGACGAGTCTCCACTTAGAAGGGGCGGGGGTTTGGAGAATGCCGAAGACTGGTTCTATGTCGACAACCTCTGTTGGTTCGAGACGGAATCTCTGGACGATGGAGAGAAGGACGAGGAACATCTCTGTACGGGCGAGTGCCTCTCCTGCGCACTGACGCTTCCCGAGGGAGAACGCCACGACCTGAATGATATGTTGAACTATTGCAAACATTTCACAATCGGCCTTTAAGGCCGTAGAGAAATATAATACTTGGCGAGATTAAAGTTTGGTATTTGGAAGACATTCTCTCTTTTCACGTGCTATTAATCACCAATGGCTTTGACCATCGCGAGTTCTTGGTGGTGATACTAGCTGACACACTCCAAGATAAGAGCCGAGAGGTCTCTCCACTAACCTTATCAATGACGTCTTTTCTCAGTTCCATTCCACGATTCGTTCGATTAAGAAATCTCTCGGGATCGAATTGATCCGCATCAGGGAAGTAGTCATCACTCGCCATGACTGTGCTAATCTGAGGAAGGATTGTCGTGCCTGGAAAAATATCACTAGATTGAGAGACAATAAGGAAGTGAAACTACCTGCAGGCACATTGTGTCCAGCGATAGTATCGTCCTCGAAATTGCGTCGGAATACATTGAAAGTGACCACGTTCGCTACTCGGTGCACCTAACAAAAATTTCTATCTCATATATTTTTTTTTGGGGTCTAACCTCATAAATGAACGCAGACGCGTACGGCATAACCGGTTTGTCGTTCATCGTCAGTCTCCTTCCACTCTTTCCAACTGTTTCTTGTATCTCTTCGAACAGTTTATCCTGTATCTCAGGATGGGCAGTGAGCAGGAGTAATCCCCATCTGATGGAAGTGGCTGCAGTCTCCATTCCAGCCAGCCAGATATCTGTGGCCGTGTTCACGAGATTGTCCATACTGCAATGAAAAATTTCTGCTGATCTCGTTCAATTGTGTAGATACTCACTGGAAGGAATCATTCGATCTATTGGCTTCGCTCCTCTTCATCTCCTCCAGATAAGCACCGACTAGAGTAGAAGCAGTATCGTCCGGTGATTGGTTCATCTCGATTTGGTGCTTCCTGAAATATTCGTTTCAACATTTCTTCTATGGAACAGCCATTTTTGTGAGAAAATAACTCACTTTATCTCATCCTCCACGTAATGGATCAGCTCGAGCGCCACACTTCTCATCTCTCCATAGCCTCTCCATCCGACATAGGGAAGACTGCACATCCACGGATACGCCTGATAAATAATCGATTGAAATTTCTTCTGTCATTCTCTAGAAAAAAGACAAACATTTACCTGCACAAGCGGAACACACGGCTCACTGCGTACTTTCTTCATCGCGTCCTCGATGATGTCCTGTAATCTCCCTTCTCTCATTGTATCACAACTGATTACCCAACCTGATAGTAGCGCATCTTTCCACTCTCTGCATGCTTGACAATGTGGCCGAAGAGCAGTTGATGGACGATGTTTCCGACACAGAGATGAACGGGCCAATTCGCATCGACCGAAGAGAGATCTGCAAAGCAAACTCCATACACCAATCTCATTCCCATTCGTGGCACTAGAATCGTGTTCTTTCCGTGTTCTTCTGTTTCTTTGATCTCCCAATACTTCTCTCCAAGACAAATGTACAATGTTGAACAAATAACGACAACAAATACTTTATCTACAGAACACGTAATAAATACAATACTTGATGATCTCTCTCATCTCCTCACTACTCGATACAGACTGGACTGTCCATGGGCGGCTCTCATCTGATTTGCGAAGGCTGCATTCGCTGCATTGATCGCAGCTGGCGCCGATACTGTGTAGGCAAGGGGCGCTCCTTGCTGCACGTTGCACGGATGTTGCTGCAGCTGCTGCAGCTGCATCGGGCTGCACGGGACGCTCATCTGGGGTGCAGCAACTGCTGGAGGATAGGCGACTGGTGTTGCAGGGGCTGCATGAAGGGCAGTCATGGGAGGAGCATGCTGGACGGCGGTTCGGAAGAAGAAGGGAGAGTTGTAGAGTACGGGAGGAGGGGGAGGGGCAGGGAGGTAGGCAGGTTGGGGAGGGTAAGGAAGAGGTGCTGCCATTGGCTGGGGAGCGAAGACTGGGGCTGGGGCGGCGACCGGCATTGGCTGCGGCTGCATGAATGCAGTTTGAGGAGGGGCGGAGAAGGGGATGAAAGAAGGTCGAGGCATGGGAGGAGCAGGAGCGAGGGGAGCGTGGGCAAATACGGGCACTGAGGGAGGAGGAGGGT
>LS504846.1:137787-175064 GCA_900490845.1 Pristionchus japonicus | reverse complement strand
GCAGCACAGGTAGCGCACTCCGAACCAGCAGAATCTAAACAAGGTCACAGTTTGCAGGGTACGCCCTCTTCTAGAACTTACCCTCCAGCATCACCAGCCCATTTGTTGTATGCATTCTGGCGAGATCTACCAATGTAAGTGTATCCAGAATCGCAGTCATCTCCCGGACTGCAGCCCCAGCCTCCTTGCCAGTAGCACTTAATAGGAATAATTAATTATCCAAATATAGAAATGTGGACTGGAATTTATAGCTGACAGTTAATTATTTGGATTTTGAGGAAGCAATCAGGACTGACGATTCCATTGATCTGAGGGCCAACAACGATTCTGTCGACTTCAACGACGTCAACTTCATTGACAATCATGTTTTTGCCTTGTTTTGTGTCCCATTTCATGGAACACTCCGAGATTGCGGAGAGGAGCGGAAATACGAGGAGAACTGAAACTCTTTTATCAATTAAAAAAATATGCTCAATAATTGTAATTAACTATATTGAATAAGGATAATACGAAGCTCACCTCGAAGCATAGTACCGATCTGGCCAAGTGCCTAAGCCGGTGCATCTTTGATGGAACATCGGCCTTTTATACTAACTCTGCTAGGTCTAATGGCATGATCACTGGAATGGTCATGTCAGAAGTGGTATCTTTCTTTTGCCAAGACCTCTTCCACAAGAGATTCTAGATAGTATGCAAAACGGCAAGATTCGAGAACACAAAAGAAAAGGACATTGATCTCTAGTTTGGCCATGAACCGTTCACTCTCTTATCGTTCTGCACTCATCTCTGTCTCAACGATTAGAGACTGTACAGAAAGGAGAGGTGTGATTAATGCATCTATTTGTTTGAGTGCATTAGATCTCTTTCTTCGGAACCTCGTTCGGTTCCGATTAGTCTTGGGTCTCCATTAGAGTGGCGAATCTGAGTCACGGTTAACCGTCCCTCTCTTCCCTCTCAGACGGTTAACCGTGAGAGGCGGGTTTACAACCTCACTCTCCACGGGTCAACCGTCTCCCATGCCAGTGGGTAAACATGAGCTGTTTCGACCCGTGTGAGACGGGTCGAAAACACCTCATTGCCTTTTTTTCGGCTCCCAGTGGTCCAAATTAGATGATTTAAACAAAAAACTGAACTGGCATTCTTTAGATAGCCATTATCGAGTTGGGTAGGTCAGCGTTAAAATTATTTCATTTGGTCTACATAGAGCTGAGAAAAGAGGCAATGAGCTGTTTTCGACCCGTCTCACACGGGTCGGAAACAGCTCACAGGAGAGAGGCGGTCGTAAAAGCGAGAGGGAACGGTTAACCGTCTGACCCGTCTCTGACCCGTCCGATCTCTCCAAAACAGTGACCCGTTGATCCGGATTTACCACTCTAGTCTCCATACGTCAGCAAGTTGCCTATCCGTGGAGACTACACCTTATTATGGCTTTATAGAAACTTTGATTTCTAAGCGTATGCAAACGAGGAAAGGAATTTTGCTTAAAAAGGTGACGCCGGTTTTCAAGTAATCCTGCACTCATTGGTAAGACGGATGTTATCGCCAGCGAATAGTTGCTCGGTGTATTCTTTCTTTGCAAACGATACAAATTAGTTGAAAGCATGGTCATAAATATTGCTTCTGCTGAAGCTACACTTTTGAATATATTCGATTCAAACTGAGAAGGTGACATAAAGAGCTCCAATCGTCACTCTATTCGTCGATTTTTTCGTTGAACGTGTTTGTCTCATGGTTCAAGTGTCTTCACTGACTCATTTCGTTGACAGCCACATTTGTTGTTGATGTTGAGAGTCACGACTAACGGAACCGAACAAGGTTTGAAGAAAGAGATCTAATGCACTCAAACAAATAGATGCATTAATCACACCTCTCCTTTCTGTACAGTCTCTAATCGTTGAGACAGAGATGAGTGCAGAACGATAAGAGAGTGAACGGTTCATGGCCAAACTAGAGATCAATGTCCTTTTCTTTTGTGTTCTCGAATCTTGCCGTTTTGCATACTATCTAGACTTTCTTGAGGAAGAAATCTTAGCAAAGGAAAGATACCATTTCTGAATTGGCCAATCCAATGATCACACTGCTTGAACCGTATAAAAGGACGATGTTCCATCGAAGAGACACCGACATCGGCAGTTCTATCGATGGGCACTATCCTTCAAGGTAAGCGAACAAATATTATCACTAATATCTCAAAATAAATTTAAAATATTCTAGTTCTCCTGGTCTCTTCACTCTTCGTCCTCTCAGAATGCGTTGATAAATGGGATGCAAATTGGGAGAAGGAAGTCGGGGCTCCGGATGTCAAGGATATTGCTCTGTTCGACAAGAAAGATCGCAATGGAATCGTGAGTCGATCTCGGACAACAATAATTTACTTATGAAAACATTGATATCTACAGTGCTACTGGCAAGGCGGATTCTGGTGCAGTCCAGGCAATGATTGTGATGATGGGTACAGATACATCGGAAGTTCTCGTCAGAACTCGTACAACGAATGGGCTGGAGAAGCGGGAGCGTGAGTTCATGCGAAATCCAGGCAATTGTGCTACTTTCTTTCAGATTCTGCTGGTTCGGAGAACGATGGCTGTGTTGTCAGAGTGACAAAGTGCACAAGAACCCAAAGACGGTGAGCATTATTGCTGTCTTGCTAGAAAATCAATATAACTCCGTAAATGAGAGCACTTCAGAGCTGCCAACACGGCGGAGGACAAACTTGCCCTGCTGGAAGCATTCTGATTTGGTACGCTTCGTGGAACGCGTGAGTGAACGCGTGAGGATACACTACCAATATAACTCTGTTCAGAGAGAATCTGTGCTGCGAGGTCGGAACTATCACTCCCTGAAGACCTCCTTTGTCACGCTCCGTTAATAATACCACTTCTTGAAGGCATCGCAATATCAATTTTATCAAATAAAAGCATTTTTTTTATCTTTTGGTATCCAGCGTCACCAAATCATGCAAACACGGAATTCATACCAGCATATTTACTTTATTGCTGCGAGAAACGCAAATCTTGAGACGGTGACATTGCTGAACGAAAAACGAATGGAGAAGACGGGTTCATAGTGTGAATCGTCGAGTGAACAGCATGCAAAGAGTTTGGAGAGTTATCTCTGCGAGTAGATTGACCTCCCACTGGATCGATTCCTCCCGTCCAAAAGCAAGGATTGATCAGAATGGGAGAGAATGCATTCGCGAACGGCATATTATACCCTCCAACTCCACGGTAGATGGGATTCACCATGTATCGCTGTCCGTCATCCGTTGTGAACACTCCATCATCCTGGGAAAATGAAGTCAAAATTTGTTATTTTCCGGTATTTTCCGGAATTTCGAAATAAACGACCGATTTTAGAGAGATTTGTTCACTGGCCTTGTCAAGAACTTCTATCGCGTTGTTGGAATCAACGTTGAGAGGCAGACGAAATTGATATTCCGTTTTCAAACCTGGACGATGTACTTATTAGGGATTGTACATTAAGACAATTAGCATGTTCTTATGAAGTATAACGAACCATCTTGGTGTCTGTAGTATTGCCTACACGGATTAGTCTCGACTCTCCCATATCCGCCTCTTGCAATATGCTGTCGAATCTGAGCTATCGGAAGGTTGTTTCTAAAATATTGTAGAAGTGAAACTAAAATAATTTCTGATCGCCTACCCGAGCATCGAAATGCCCGTTGCTTGAGCAGTTGCAAATGCAAGAAGAATGAACATAGACTTCATGGCTGAGGAAGCTAAGACTTCCGGGTGTTTGAGTTTTGATATAGGGAAGCATGTTTATCAACACTTTATTGTACTTCAATTATCCTGATCAACACTAAGTACGATTTATCGTCCTTTTCTTCCCTGTTTCTGCATCAATGTCACAGCATTTCATCTCAGACACGTGTGACTAGACAACTTGAAGGTCACTTCTTGACTATATTCTCTTTGTATCGTACTCTTACTGACCGAACACCACCGCAAAACGATGATTTATGTCTGATCAACATTATCGACAACAAGCGGAAAATTGTTAAAACATAATCTGACAACGAGTGAATTTTGTGCTCTGTTCTGCACAGTTCCCTATTCTTTCTGTTCTGAGGGTGTACAACAATATCATTATCAGTCATTTTATCGTGGCAAGAAATGCGAATCGCTCATCTGGTGAAACAGTTGAACGAAGAGGAAATGAAGAGGAAGGACGCATCTGATGGACAGTCGAATGACTGGCACTCAATTCATGAGGAATCTTGCTTCGATGATGAGTAGGAGGATGCATCATTGAGAATGGATTGAATGAACCACTAGAGGGCATTCCCATTCCTTGATAGTTCTGCATTCCCCCGAATCCTCCAATCCCTCCGAAACCAGACATGCCTCCCATTCCTCCCATTCCGCCAAACATGTTGCCGAATCCTCCGGGACCACCCATACCCATTCCAGGGCTCATCTGAGGGGAAAACCCTCCCATTCCGGGAGAAGGAAGGACAGGCGCTGATTCGGAATGGGCTCGGGTAGGTCTGAAGAGTTGTCGACGCTCCACGGCTTTCTTCTTCTTCTCTTTTTCTTCCTTCGCCTCTTCTTCCTTGAATAGAGTAAATGAGAACTGAGCATAGGGCGCAGCAAAAAGAACTTCAACGTTAAACAGCAAGTGAAACATCTAACCTGCCATGCTTTCTCCTCTCGTTGGAATTCGATCGAGTTCTCCATTGGGTAGTGATGGCGGGGTGCTCCGGCTACTTCATCTTCTCCCACGAATTCCTCTCCAACTGTTGCCTCCGTAGAGCGTCGACGGCGGAATTGAGGCGCTAAAAAGTATACCTCGCTATTCAAACTAGTCATTCACAATAACAACGAATAGCGAAATGTAAAACAACAGAAAGGACATAGCTCACCTGTCCCATCATTTATAATCGCAGATCGCGACACTGCCACTATGGAAAGTAGGAAGAAGATCTTCAAAGTTGCCATATCCGGAGCTGTTCGTTGTTCACTAATGGAAGATCACAGGGAAAGAAATAGTCGGAGAAAGTAGCATCCACCCCCAACACTTGACTGCATCTCATGCAGAAAGAATAACAGCAAGTGCTGTCTAAAGTGACCACTGAAACCTGAAATACCCGAAATTTGACAAATTGAGTGTTTTTGTGTGGCAAACTTCTGATCTCGGTCGATGTACTTTATGCAGATTTTGCGAGGTTCTCACGTAGAATTTGCCCGGTCGACAGTTCATTTGAGTGAGGGTGGAGAGAGTTGTGATTGTGTTTTCACTTTTACATTAGACACAGCCTGAGCCCAACTCGGTACATTTGCACTATTTTGTTGCACTCTCGGGAAATTACATTACTGTCACATAAATAAATGATTTGAAGGCGGGTAACTAGCTGGAGTGATCATTCTCCGTCAAAGTGACGCGTGCTGCCAAGTATTCGTAGAATTTATGACGCCAGTGACCAAACTACTCGAGACTTTCAAAATGTGATTGGATTGTTATGATGTTTACTAGCGATTTTCGTTGATCACCACCACAATTCACAACCAGATTGAGTGTGTGCAGACAGTCTAAGAGAGGAGGAGAGACTACACTGTTTGGGAATCGGATCAACCCTCAATGAAGTTACTCATCAAACCGATTGGCTCTTCGCAATGAAACTCCTCATCATTCTGTTCCTGATATTTCCCACGCTTCTGATCAGTAAACAGAATGGAGAGAAGAGCGAGAAAAATATACTGGAGAAGAGATCTCTTCCCCTCTCTCGATAGGCGGATCATTCGGATGATTTTATAACCAAACATCTCGCGTGAACAAACTATCTCTCGTTGAGCACAAGCCAGTGAAACAAAAGTGAATGAATCGGATTGTATGTAGTTGAGGCGAACTCGGATTGTCATCTATTCATGCACGCATTGCTTTGTTTAGTGTCTACTTCTCTAAGTGATCGCTTCTCCTGTTCTCTCTCTCTTTGAACTCCTGCTCTTCTCTCTCGTTCCAATAGATGAACGCTCACAGCTAACGTTGTGACAAGTTCATCGAAATTGAGGCTGCTACTGCCTACTCTTTCTTGAACTCTCGCTGAACTGTTCCTTTCTGATCGTGTTCTCTGCTGATTCTTCTGACTACTTTAGAAGGCGGAGAATGGATGTCGATCAAAACGAAGAAGTCAACGAGACAACGTCAGTTATGGTTGAGAGACCGATACGATTGTTCACTGATCGTCCTCGATTAGAGTCAATCACTGAAGATGAGGGCATATTCTTCCATGTTCCTATCAGTCCTTCGGTGAGTTTCTAAATTATCATTAATTTGTTTTGATTTGCAATTATTGATTTTCTCAGGCTCATCATCTCTCACCCGTCGCATCTCATTCCCAAATAGCCTCCCCGTCCTGTTCATCCCTCGCTAGTTACTCCACTGTAGCCATCGCTGAGAGTCCCGGACCACAGGTAAGATGATACATGGTTGCTATTGAAACGGTTTTATTTATGTTGTTTGCAGAGTATTATGAAGCGATCGAATCGAATCTGCTTCGACGAAGTTGCGATTGAGTGTGGAAGGGATAGACATGGATGGCCGCTCACGAGAGGTTTGTTCTAAGGTTCACAATGATTTCATGAGCATGCCAAATTGTGTTGACGAACTCAAACCTGATCTCGATCACAGTTTAGCGATACACAAAAGGGACCAAACGAGCGGGATTTGTGTCGGCTCTGGCTAGCATGTTCCCGATCCAATAGATTATTGCCGATCTTCGAAAAGATTTTATCTGTTTTCGAAATACGACTGTTGAAATTCGACCATTTCAGAGCAGATGCGAATGAAATCACTGAAGAGTATGAAGAGGCATAGTCGACGGAAAGATTCGATTAGTCTGCAAGAGGAAGAGGAAGAAGTGGATCTCGGAGAAGGTCCTTCCGTCTCAATTCAAGCTGAAGAGGAGAAGCAGAATGAACGAAATGAGGAGAGTGAAGAGAAGAAACAGTACTGGATCGAAAACAGGACTGCAACGTAAGTTCTTGATCAAATTTTTCAATCACAATTTTTCGTTCTAGAAGCAGCTTCACTTCATTCGTTGCATTTCTCTATGCATTGTTGGCCGTTGTTTATCTGACTGTTGAGGAGACAACATACGAGGAAATAAGTGGAGACGGACAGTTGTTTGTCAGTTTTTCTCAGCATCAATTACTGTGCAAAAATGATCTATTGTAGCCGCCCGGTACGGCGCACTCGATTGGTCGCGATCTTCGAAAGAGTGACTAGCGTCTTATTTCCGAGATTTCCGTAGTTTCGAGTAAATAGCGTGTAATCCTGTGCAGATTCTCTCACAGACAAACAGAACTTGCGAACCGAGTGAAGTGGGTAGGGTATGACGAAACATTTTGACTCAAGTCAGAAAAATGGGGAGCTTGGTGAAAATTTACATTTTCAGCAATATGTGATAATGCCAGCCGCTCACAATGCTCATCCAGTCAGTTCCCTGTATCTCCGATTGGGGACAGCTCGTGAGTTCAATCAATTAGGTAGACAATACAACAACAATCAATTCAGTATTCGCCTGTGGCGGAGTCGTTCTATTTGGGCTGGAACTGTTTCTGCTATTTTCGGTTAATGATTTTTCAATTCCAATTACAACATGTTTTTGCAGAACAAGACGAATACGAATCATCGGAATTCATCAGTAGCTGAGAATATTCTTGGAGCATTGTTTACCTTTCTGCAGATGTATTTCATGAATGTCAACTACAAGGTTTGATCTCTTCGTTTGGATTGAAAGAGATTCGATGATCCCGTTCTATGGTTCATATTTACGAGTAAACAACAGGAACCACACTAGTTGATCCACTGAAGTATTTCCATTTCAGTTATCCATCGACTCCTCACCAAATGTCTGTCGATTCGGATTCATGCACAACTTTGCCCTCAATCTGTGGATCTGGCATCGATATTCGACAGCGAAGCAGCATGAACATGTTAGCAAGGTAAGCATCGGATCGGTAAGCGAATATAATACTATATTCTAGCAAGCGATCAAAGAACGAGATGAACATGAGTTGCGAAATATGGCTCATGGAGGATCTGGTTCAGCTGATTCCGTAGTCGATTACAGTGATTATATGAGCAATTTCACCGGATCGCACGTTCGTTCGATTCCTTAGCGAGGGTTGAAGTATGCACACACAGGAATCGAGCGAGGAGCGCCTTCAACGAATATTCCCATCAACGACTTCAACTACGATGGCATCTGTTTCGAACCATTACGTCGATAAGATCATGCAGGGATCGCATCCTTTGAGAGCGAACACTTCGACGGAGGAATACCAGAACATTATCGCTGTTCTCGAGTGAGATACATTCAATTTATCCTCTCGCCATCTTAATCTCATCAAAGTGCATTTGCAGGTACTTTGGCGACTTCGCGGGTTTCCTCGATACTTGCCTTATTGAGTATTCGGTGATCGGAGCTACAATCATGTTCGTCTACTGGAGAAATGTGAGTTGTTTCAATTTTTTCTACGATTTATAATTTGCATTTGCAGCTCGACTCACACACTAAATCGACGGAGCGCAAGCAAAGTTTTCGAATGGACTTTACGTAAGTGTTATTTTGTACCGTGAAGTAGTTAACGTCACGCACATTCTAGACACACATTTACTGGATTCCATTTTGGAGTTGTGCTATTTGTGATCGGTGCAGTTGTTTGCGGTGTTTACTCAGGTGCACCATTTCCATCGTTTTTGATTACAAGAATGTGGTTTCAGCCTTGGTAAATGACAAGAACCCTGATGCTTATCTTATGCTCGGAATCTACGAGACTGTCTGCTACTCATGCTGTATTGCCGCAGTTCTGCTTGCTGTCATTTTGTACGCACCCTTTCACAGCAAAAGCGAACGTAAACATTGACTCACCATTGGTGTTTTCAGTATGCGCACTCTCGTCCTCGCAGAGAATGGCCACGCAGAAGACGTCGATCGAATCCTCCTCTACATTGCATTCATTGGAGAATTGCTGTGGTGCAGTGCGGATCTATCGAGATTTATTGATGGAGAAGGTGAGATTTCATCATCTCACATAATTCTCAGAAAACGCGTTCATAAAACCGAAACGTACTTCAGCTGGAAAGCAAGGAGGTTTCATCTTTGCCGCCACTCTGCTTCGGTTATTCCATGTCTTCCTGCAGACTTGGTTCATCCTCATGGCATCAAAGTTTGTTCGACAATCACATTCGGTTATGAACGACAACTTCAGGCTTGAACTTTCCCCGACTACGAATGTGTCAGCAATGAAGGGTCGACAATGCGTTACTTTCCTCATAGTTGTTAATCTCACTCTATTCTTCTTCAATATTTATGCGTCGATGACTGATGGGTTCGTTATTTTTCCAGCCTC
Organism: Pristionchus japonicus; assembly: GCA_900490845.1. Classification (NCBI taxonomy): domain Eukaryota; kingdom Metazoa; phylum Nematoda; class Chromadorea; order Rhabditida; family Neodiplogasteridae; genus Pristionchus; species Pristionchus japonicus. The sequence goes on along the minus strand of LS504846.1, from coordinate 165,687 downwards.
TTCTATCTACGAAAGCCTTGCAGATTTGGTTACGTCAGTCCGCTCACTTCCAATCATTCCTACATCAAACTCCTCTCTGAGCCACTTATCACTTTCTACCGGTTGGTCAGACCTTCGAAATACTGAAACCAATTCAATTCAGGTTTCACTGTACCGTTTGCCTCGCAGAAGTTTGGAAGAAATCCTTCTCTCGCCCGAAAGCGAACCATGTTCATCCGAGTATTCCTCAACAGAGTATCCTCAACCCTGTTTGATTTATCGCCGCAAATTTGTAGTCTCTTTAATAATTTATAAAAGAGTTTGACTATAACCAGGAAGTATGGAAATTCAGATGGTGGTTTGACTTTGCGTGTTTGATCTTCTCGGTGTTTTGCCCATCATGAGTATCTTGGTCAGTAATTGAATAACAAGGTCTGCTTTGAACATATTTTACTGCCAAGACTTGGAAAATCCTGAGATCAGTCGCAGGCTGAATTTATATTGACTTCCAAACTTCCTTCAAAGACTCAAAGTGCTGTTCCAAGTTGCTCGCGATTTGAGTGGAACGAGGATGGACACGAACTTCTCTTAGGCTTCAATGGATTCATTGGTTTGAGCAAATGCATTGATCATACCAGAACAATTTAGAGATACACTGCCGTAGTTTAGGATGAGATCTCAGGAAGACAATTGAGCAGATAAGGCAGTTTGACGTCTCGATCTGAATCAGAACTAGTAGTTGTCTATACAAGGAGTTACTGACAATGAAATAAAGCCCACTGCAAATAACGAAATCATATTGGCTTTTGATAATTCGAAGTCCGTACATCCAAGCAGCTGTCATTGCGAGAAGCTAAGTGCATTATTCGCAATTCCGTAGTTCAAATTACGAACCTTCATGATGAGACTGATCAGTCCGCAAGGCAACATTACTCTCGTTATCTCGAAGGCTTCTCTAATCTGAATGTTGTTCTGGAATGGAAAATACAAGCGAAACCATGGTTACTTGATATTTCTCGTTCAAGCCAGAAAGAAGAAGATTCCTCATCTTTCTGTCAGTCCATATCTTAGTAATCACCAAGCACTGTAAATCTTTCTTTGTAGTAAAGTTAATGAATGAGGCTAACCACTAATGAGAGAAAATCAATGGTGTTTGTAATAACGCATGCGATAAGTAATTTGTTCCCTGAAAACAAAACGTTTCTCAATTGAAGTATATTAAATTTTCACCTGCTGAGATGAGCCTTGAATATACGTATGCGACAGCAATCTGAACGGTAAGGTAAGAACGAGACTGAGGATTGAATACTTACTGCTGCAATCTCAGAGACGATCAATGGAAGTTTTGAGAAGGAACGATCGTGATAGGCTGATGGATTAGCGCATGCAAATGCTCGTTCAATTGAGAATAGCAATTCCTGAGTTGTCAGATTCTAAATAAAATTAGTTTATAGCTCACTTGAGCAGAGGAAAATGCGTGCACAAAACCATGAACTCCGAATACAATCAAAAGAACTTCTGAAATAACCAGTCTTGTGTCATTTCGAGATGCTCAATACCTGGATCTGAACTTGTTTTTGGAATATAGTTCCCGGAAATAATATGAACGGCAATGTGAGCAGCATGGCTGAAAACGCTCACGAGAAGCGCCGATATCCAAGCATAGAGAAGGAATCTTTAGCAATGTGAGAAATGTCAAGTGTGATGGGAGTGATAATCATACTTGCAGTTTACATGCAGCGCAGCGTTTCGCAAAAGAAATAAAAGGAGTAAAACGGGAGGAAGCGCGCAGAGGATGAACAAAGACTGCAATTGTCGACAATTAGCACAGGCAATAAAATGGCTGCTCACATGAACGGTCTGAACGATTGGCCAATTGTGTAGTAAGTGATCAATGGCGTTCGAAGTAGACATGTTAGATGATAGAGAAGAATCTCTCACGTGACTTCTTTAGATCTGGGTATGGATAGAATGGATATTATTCTCGACAAACAAGGAAGTCACGGAACTGACATTCAAATGGATGAAAACAAGACAGACTGAAACATCCAGAAACATTGAAACTTTTTAAAAATAAAATTATGAAACGATAGTTTGATGAAAAGGAATGTTTTATCATAATTCAAAAAATATTACGCAGGCTTGTTTATACTGGATTACATGAATACCACATTCACGGTACTCAATAAGTTCAATGCACTGATGGTTGAGTGTGTGAAAATATGATCTTAGTAATATGTAATGCGGACGGACATCTCACTAAGTTAATTTTTTGGTCAAGTATAGAGAGATCAACTTAGAACAGGACATTTTTTGAAATACAATATGAAGTGAGTTCAAAAACGTATTCTGATCGTATCACAGACTGCACGTCTATTTTGCATTAAGAAGAGAGCTGACGGGTGTTTGAAATGAGTCATAGCACTCTTCCCGATTCTAGTCTACGATTGAATGGGAAGTACATAAGTACAACGAGTGAGATCATGCTTCCCAGTTATTTCGCAGAGTGTCGAAGTGAAGATCTGCACTGAGTTGAATCGCTTCAGACAGAGGATTGACTTGAACCTTCCTTTCGCTGGAAAAATATGCGATTCAAAGTCGTGCTTAGAAGTCTCACCAGAATGCTCGTGACACTTTCTTCCGAAGCTTTATGTGATTTGTGAGAAAGACGACGGAGCAAATGAAGCAGTTGGTCGTTTCGATCTAGAATAATGACTATGAACAGTCTATCGAGATAACAATTACAATTAGGTAGACTCCGCTGGTCACTGTGAATGCGAATGTCGACTGAATGATTTTCAGCCCAAACGTCCATGCAGCGGCCATTGCGCAGAGCTGCAGTGATTGGATAGCATGATACTGCCTTGTTAGGTACCTTCATAATTAGACTGATCACCCCACATGGCAGCATAACTCTCGTTGTCTCAAACGCTTCTTTGACCTGAATGATGTTCATGAAAATGTTTCAGTAAGGATAAATTAAACCTGATACTTCTCATTTAGACCACAAAGGAGAAGTTTCTTCTTCTTGATATTAGTCCAAATCGTTGTGGACACCAGACACTTTGAAAGAATGAATTGATATTAGATATATGGTTAGGTCCTACCACAAGCGAAAGAACATCGATTACGTTGGTCATAATGCAGCCCAGAATTAATTTATCTGAGAGATGAATATCAGAGTTGTTCACCAAAAGATCATTACCGATTTTGAGCAGGTAAGAGAACAAGGAAGCCAATCCAATCTGAAAACGGATGCTCAAGAAATATCAAAGAATCTTTCTCTAACCCCTACTAGCTCCGACACAAATATTGGTATCTTGGAGAACGATCGGTCGTGGTATTTGGACGGATTTGCACAAGCAAACGCGCGTTCTATCGAGAATAGCAACTCCTGCATTTTTGCGAATTTTAATGATAGTTTAGTGTTCAATATACTTGTATTGAAGAAAAGGCGTGTGCAAATCCATGAACGGCGAGGGAATACGATCGAAACTCTGGAAGACATTCTCATGAATCATGCTCATGAATGTATCGAAACCTGTCTCCCCAGCAAATGAAGGAATGTATTTTCCGGATGCTAAGTCATATGTCACGTAAGCACCGTGCGATAGGAGGAGAAGAACGAAGGCAAAGAGCCAAGTGTAGAGAAGGAACCTGAAGGAACCTTACAGTGGGCAAAAAAAATTAATCAGTCCTACTGGCAATTGACATGGAGCGCTATTCTTCGCAGGAACCAGATCATCATTAAAACTGGAGGAAGTGCGCAGATAACGAAGAATGACTGGCAATGAAACGATAGTTTTGTTTTGAGAAACGTCTCTGATATGGGCTCACATGAATAATCTGGAGAATCGGTATAGTATGCAGGACATGCTCAATTGAACCAGCCCGAAAACTTGTAGAGGTATTCATTGTACGCTGAACTCCCGAGACAACGTAATCGAAGTAATGCGTGAGATTCGAACTAATGTTATTCGAATGGACAAACTTCCCTTGCCTTGCGCTCTCCCTCACTGAAGGTGCGAGAGAGCGTGTGAAATTAAGAGACCATACCTCGGATTTCAAAACTGCATAGGGAAGTCACGCAAGATTCTGTTCAATCTCAATAACAAAATCAGACAAAAGAATTATCCTCATGACGGACAAATATTCGTGGAAATTTGATCATTAACCGTTGGACGAGTGAAACTACGGTGAGAGAGGTCGCAGAGTAGAAAATCACGTGTGTTGGGTCGTAGTTCAAAAGAAGAATGATTCAGGGATACATCTCAGAACAGAGTACGACCAAGGTACGAGATGCACTGAGAATTCAACTTATTTCTCAGAAATAAAACTAACTACACCGTCCGGATATTTTGGAGCCATAACAATCACAAAAGCTAGACGTTTCCTCGTATTGCAAGAGATAGAACATTCCCAACGATAAATTATCATTGCAATCAAAGTTTCCAGGTTGTTGCAATTAATTTCTCTGAACCAAGCTCGTCATTCTCACTTGTTTGCAACTCATCGATTGGGTTTACGAGCACCGCTCTAACTTTTCGGTGCGAACGAACGACATCAGTGATTCTCTTCTGTTTGAGGAAATACTAATGGCATTTCGCACCCGAGACGAGGCAGAGAGACGAGTGCACAGTGTACGTAGTCTGTCAGCCCTAGAAGTGAGGCCAGATATTACTGATCAGCTCTATTTTCCCTAAAAACTGATTGAATGCCTCGAGCACATCTGGGAACACTATGACTCAATGAGATTGTTAATCTCCACCCGCTAACTCGATTCTGTTGTTCTTTCGACTTTGATGAGATCACGCTCATTAACAGTCGTCTCTTCAGAAAACTGCACATGCCACCTACAGAAAGCACAAACAGATCATCTTACAGAGGGGAATCCGAGTTCAAACCATCTCTCTAGCCACTTCTCACCCGATTTCTCGCGAACCTTCCTAATAGAGTCAATCAGGCGCTATATTTGCTGTTTAGGATCTCTCCGCTCACTCGCGCCAACTATAATCCTCGAATTGTTTGACAAGTTACTTTGTAGCCCTAACGAGTGAGAGAAAGAGGAGGGTTCTCATAGAGAGGGAGGTTCATAACCAACCGACCACCCCCTCAGTATCCATCGAAACGAGTAGAGGAGAGATCACTCTACTCTGATCAAGTTCTAATACTCGGCCACGCCTCTTCCTGTTCCGCTTATCCTTTTCCGTTTATTCTTGCAGTGTCCATCTGATTCGAGTAGCGCTTCCATCCGACCTCAATTCTCTGATTCAGTCATGGAAGAGGGTCCTTCCAAGAACTTCAAGCACTTGCGAATCGATAGACCAATCCTTGAGGAGGAAATCGAGGAGGATGAAGAGAAGGAAGAATTGAAAGACTCGGATTCCATTGAAGCCATCAAGGCAGAGGTATTGCCATTCTTTGAATCTGCTTTTAGATCGTCGACTATCAGAATTTAGAACATTACTTGGATTAGTACAATAAGCTCGCTTAATTTCAGAACAGTGTCAACGAATCAAGTGAGCAGACTCACGGCAAGACGTTCAGCATCTCTGGATTCGGAGATGATATCGACGCAAAGTCCTCCATAGCAACTCTTTCGCCCTCTAACTCAGTCCATCCCATCCAAGCAGTCTCTCCTATTCTCATGCACACTTCTCCTTCCGCCATCTCTTTCTCCACAGTGATGTCAGCCAGTCCGCCTCATGTGAGAATACACTGCAGTTTTAGCTGATCAGTATCGTCGTCTGATTGTCTCAACTCTTTCATTCCAGACTCCCACCCCCTACTCGAAAGCGAAGAATCGTCTTCGATTCAATATCGAAGACGACAAAGATAGTGTGAGCACGTATGACGGACCGAGAAGGATGAAGTCCATTCTCAGTGATAGAGGTATCGTTTGTTTTCCCCCTTTGTTTCCCTATTTGTGAAGTAGTAGGCGAACGTACACAGATTAGTGGTATCGTTTATTTATCTTTGTTCCTTAAAAAGAGAAGTATCGTTTCGTGATCTATCAGTTTACGTGCTCAATGCATTGTTTTCGAAAAGCGCGAAGCACCACTGAGTACCGTACTGCTTGCTTAGAACTTCTCATTGAATAGGGGTTCTCTCTAGTTGTTTCGCGCTTTGATCTTCCCTGTTTGTCCATCGCTTCTGGCACTCGACGAGTCTCTCCATTCAAATGGAATCTGAACTCTTGCTCTTCTGACCGAGAACACCCAATAGAAAGCCTCTCCACTTCAGAGATCGGCTCTGTATTTGGTTACGGCACTCCTGTTTGCACGATTACTACTCAAAAACGTGAGAATGCAAGCCCTTCTTGAACTTTTGATCACTGGTCAATCACACGAAGTTGATCGACTTCTGTATTTGTGCCTTCCGTTTCTCATCTCGCTCAGAAACTACATGAACACTTACAAGAGGGGCACAGAATGTATTTCGTAAATCTGCGAGAAGTGTGCGAGACTACAGAAAGTCAAGCAGATAATCTCGTTGCGCAACACTGATCACGGTTGTAAACCTCCCCCCCCCTCGATGTCTCCCGTTCTGTTACGCGCTACTTTCGAAAATCAGATCTACTTTGACTTGACAAATCCCCGATCTTTGAAAATCTCCTCGCGGAATCGAAATGTTGCATTACTAATTTTGATCCCATTGATCTTCAGATCAAGAGATCAAAATTGGTAACTTTTGACAGCGCTGCTTCCCATGTGACCAGATTTCAAGTAGACTCAATACTGGACTAACTCTTTGTGAAACTAACGAACTAAAGGGACCGGTCATTCTGAACAGTATCAATTTTCAGATCTTCTCCGACTCAAGTCTCTCAAGAGTGTTCGAAGACACAATCGAGACAAGAAGACAATCGTACTCAAGGAAGAAGAAGAAGAGGAAGAGATCGAAGAGACTCCGAAGACTGATGAGGCCATGGTCGCAGTTGTGCACCACCATGAGGAGAAACCGCCGGTTGATTGGGTCAAGAGCAAAGAGGCGAGGTGGGTCTGATTACTTAGATGTCCCTTTCCGCTCACGATCAAAAAATAATCATTTACTTTTTAGGGGTGGATTTGTACAGTATTTTGTCTTCCTCTATGCACTTCTCGCTCTGTTCTTCCTCGTTGTTGAAGAGGCGACGGATGAAATCATCAACGACCTCTTCGTGAGTTTTTGAGAATGTTCTTGACAATACACAAGTAAATTGCTGTTGAGCTGCTTGATTTTGCTCATGAAAAATATTCAAATATTCAATTACAGCCAGCCGGTATCATCTTCCACTACTACATGTATGGAGTTGCCATCGTCTTCATTATCTATGTCAATCTCTTCGTCATTCATCCGCCATGGTTCAATCGGATACTCTACTATCTCGCAGACAAAGGATGGTGGAAGAGCGCGGAGGTACGCATATTCGATAAGATACAATCCCACCGTACTATTTTGAGTCAACGTAGGATACGTTCGCTTACTTTATGTTACGATCATCAAAGAAACGTTGAATGGATGTCTGAACTCTCAAGTGGCTACGAAAAGGCCGCGCTAGTGTTTCGGAGAATCTCCGAAGATAAGGAAGAAGAGCAAAAAGTCAGGGACACGTGTTCCCATTAGGTGCCGTAGTTCGCGAGTTGGCAAACACTGAGAGATCTCAACGAGAAAAGGTTCTTCCCTTCTGGTACCTGATCTGATAACTTCCGATCACTTCTGAGGGATCTTTTAAAATTGACGTCGAGTGGTGAAAGAAGTGATCTGTTTACAGAGCTACATTATCATGCCGGCGAGTCACAACGCAGAGCCTGTGAGCACACTCTATTTGAGGATGGGAACTCTACGTAAGTCAGCAGGCACAATCGGTTACAGAAGTTCGAGAATAATGTGCACTACTGTAGTCGCCAAACCATAAACGTTGAGCAAGGTAGAGAATATGCGATTGTTGCTACGTTTTTAACATGCTTTACAAATGTGTTATACAGATTTTCAAAAAAAATATTTTGTTGCAGTGTTCGGCTGTGCTGGTGTGGTATTGCATGGACTCGAGCTGTACTTACTTTTCGCAGTGAGTTATCAACTGAGAGACGATCGTTCACGCTGTTTCTCTGTTTTTGACGAATTATCTTTCAGGGCAAAGTCAAGATTTCCTTCGTTGGAATGGCAGTGGCCGAGAATATTTTCGGCATCGTCTTCACTTTCTCTCAGATGTACTTCATGAATGTCAACTTCAAGGTATCAGCAGCACTAGGAACAAGAAAGGATAAACTTCTTACAGCTTCTCGTTCAAACGTCGCAGAATATCTGCCGATTTGGATTCATGCATTGCTTCGCCCTCAATCTGTGGATATGGTACAAATTTGCAGCTGCAAAGACGACCAAATCGAAGAAGAAGGTGTGTTTCGTTAACCAACTCAGCGTAAAATGAAGCTTTTGCAGCAAGTAACGAAGGAGCAGGCGAAACTGGCAGCCTATTCATCAGCCTATGCAAGCAAGGAAGTGAAGGAAGATCTCTTCTCTGGAGAGGCAGTCTCTGAGATTGTGAAGAAGAAGAAACCATCATCCACTTCCTCCACTTCCTCATCATCTGAGAGTTCGTCAGAAGACTTCCTCAAGTCGAATGGAACCACCGGTAATGGGGTAAGTGTACCCGATAACATTTCGTGCTCTGGCCTAGCAGCTACCAAGTTGGGTAGTGTATTTTACCTATATTTTCTACTTGACTATTTTCCAGACAGCGGCCACAGTGAACGACGTGCTCACTCGAGTGGTTGACTACATGACGACGACTCTTTCCCCAGTGAGGAACACGACGATGACGTCATCTACCTACCTCATGACGACGACTTACGCATCGACTAACAGCACTACCACCGAGGAGCCGCTGATAAGGACTACGGTAGCTTCCCTGGAGTTAGTGTCGAGCGAGGCTTGGCTTTTCTAAGACGAGCCATTCAGATATTTCGGAGACTTTGCGGGATTCCTGAACACCTGTCTGATTGAGTACTCGCTCATTGGAGCTGCAGTGATGTTCGTCTTCTGGACTCATGTGAGTTGCAAACGAATGAAGACATCGGAATCATTCCCATATAAGTTGCACGAAATAATCTCTTCGATTCCAGCTAGATCCTTCCGTACCTCAGCATCTTCACGAGAAGAAGCGAGGAGTGCGCGTCGATTTCACGTAAGCTTTGCTCTTCGACAATTCATGACCGAATATTCTGTATCAGTGCCTCCCTCACCGGTCTTTATCTTGGAGTTGTCATCTTCGTGCTGGGAGCAGTAATCTGTGGAGTGTATTCAGGTTCGCTATCATTCTTACTTCTATCATTTTTTTCACATCGGATTCTACTAACGAGAAGTGGTTTCAGCCCTCTATGCCGACTGCAATGAGTATGACTATCTCTTACTCGGCATCTATGAGTTGGTCTGCTTCACTTGCTGCATTATCGCTGTGATGGCCGCGGTTATATTGTGAGTGCATCCTCCCATCTTCACCACTCTCTTCTCTTCTCCAGTATGCGATCCCTCACTCTGGCTGGTCATCGACACGGAGAAGACGTCGACTTCCTCCTTCTCTACGTCGCTTTCTGTGGAGAAGTCATCTGGTGCAGTGCAGAGCTGTCGAGATTCATCGATGTTGGAGGTGAGAATTCGCATTTACGTGCTGATAAATATCGTTTGCTCAGGTGACGGATTCATCTTCGCCGTTACTCTCGTCCGTCTCACTCACGTCTTCTCTCAGACTTGGTTCATTCTCATGGCGTGCAAGTGAGAGTTGCACCTGCTTGTTATGAAACACTTCAGTACAGAAAGATCTATAATCTCCCTTCAGACTGGAACTCTCATCGTGCACTAAGATCACAGCGATGCGTGGTCGACAATGCGTGACGTTTATGCTCGTCACGAATGTTACGCTGTTCTTCTTCCACGTCTATGAATCGATGACTGAGGGGTGAGAATCGAGATTCACTTGAACAAATATCGAAATTCTCTTCAGATTCGGTTACATTAGTGCGTCCTCGAGTAATCATACGTATGTGAAACTTCTGGCCGGACCGATTATTGCATTCTATCGGTTAGTTTCTCTCCAGGTTTCTTGAAAAAGAGAAAAAGAAAAGAAAATTCTTATTTCAAATCATTCCAGATTCCACTGTTCCGTCTGTCTGGCCGAAGTGTGGAAGAAGACATTCTCTCGTCCGAAGGCGCACTCTCATCATTCAACCGGCGATGGCCATACACCAGCCACTTCTCCCGTCTCTCCCACGAAGGAATCTGATGTGCATGCTCTGATCGGCCATAATGGCGACCATCACGTGTAGCGAATCTGTTGGTTATGTTGTAGATATCTCCCATTTCCGAACGAAATTCCACAGGGTTCCCGGTAATCGGGACTCTTTCCATGCGAAACCGGTAACTATTGAATCACATTGTTGTTGATTGCTTTGAAAGTATTTGTTCATTAAAACGGGATTATTTGACTGAAAATAAAGATTGTGATTGGTTGTGGGCATCGTCACTTCGTGAATGTTACTATCCTTTCTGACGTTTTCCACGTCCTTCACAATGCACTTTTCGTATTTTGATACTCTAGTGTCACTTACGTAGCGAACAAGCGTTTACTGCATCACCATAAATCTGGTCACTAAGAAAACAGTCAGCACCTCTTTGTCTTTCTAAATGGCACGTTTCTTCATTTTTTCTCTTCTGAATGTCTCATTTCTGATGCGAATCTCTTCTCTACGTCACAAGCGAAGATCGCTCGAAATGGTAGTACCCACCTAAAAGTGGCAGGTGCAAAGTGGCTACTCTCTGGCCGATTGAAACTTCTTGTAAAAGGCGAATGGCCGATCTCGTTCTATCAGTAGAAAGAGCTATCGTCCTATTCTACCGTGTTTCTGGTACTTCGATTCTCGATATTCCAATGTATTCACTTGCTTTTAGGCTCCATTTTCTTACTTGTGAACCTTCTTGTTGTCGTTCTGATTCTGACTGATCGAGATCCGCGAGGAAGTGCCTATCGAAAGTATCTCGTTATGCTGCAGGTTTGCTGAGCAGAAGACCATTTATTTTCATCGCTTTTAGATTTCTTCAACAATTTTTGATGCATTTTTCAATGTGTACGCACCATTTCTGCAAACAAACTGCAGTCTGCTCTATTCAACTTCTTTTCTTTCTTATTACATTGATGTTATCTATTTCTCAGTGAGTTTGTTCTTCAATCGCATTTACATTTATGTATCGCTCAGGGTATAGAAATTGCTCTATTCTGGCAAGTAGTAAATTCATACTTTTCATGTGTTTATTATCGTCGGAATGTGAGTCGACCATTCAAATGGTGATTTCATTGATGATTCCAGAATATCATGCCGACGGGAAAACGTTTCCGTTACTTTGGGTGGAGAAAGGCAATACTCCTATTTGCATTGCAATTAGGTGGATGGGTAATCAGCGTAGCTACTTTCTTCTTTCTTCGAGCTTGGTCAAATTCCGAGGTTAGCAAGAATCCAAAAAAAATGCAAACCAACTATCTACTATTCAGGTTCTGCCAAATGATCTCCTATGGGTTCGCACAAAACCTACACATCTCGTATTTTATCAAAGCTCCATTATATTCGGTGTAATCACAGGTATTCCCTGTCATCAAGGGAACGTTAAAGTTTATAGTTTCAGTGACAGTGATATGGGGCCTGGGCATATTTGGATTGATTTTTCTCATGATCTCGGAGCTACTTTCGGAGATTAAGAACGGGATGGTTCATGCAAGTGCGGCTACAAAGAAATATCAAGTCCGTGCTGTTTTCTCGCTTGTTTCACAGGTTATTTTTTGATATTTTAAATCGAATTATTGGTCGAAGCACTCTTACTGTTTCAAGCTGAGGATCAGTTGGTGAGATCTGGGCAGATGGGCAATCATAGCCTAAACAAATCAGGTCCTGTAAACTGAAAAGGGAGATGTGAGGGACTTAAATGAAAACAATTCTTCATGTTGAAGGGAGTAGTGCCCTCTCTCGTCTACATCATCCCAATAAGCGGTCTACTTTTCATTTTCGCCTGTTCTTTCGCTTTCGAAGATATTTGCGCTGATAATACTGGTAGGTTTCGAAATCAATGCATGTATTACCAACACCGATTTCAGTGTCGATAATATCTCCTATTATCTTTAGTCTGGTCTTTACACACACGTTTGCCCATTCTGTCACGGTGCTAGCCTGCTCTCCTGTTTATCGAAGAACTATATTATCTACATTACAACGTGTTGCCACTTGCAAACGATCAGAAACGACTCCCTCGGTATCTTTCGTTGCTGTTTCCCCGACAACCCAAGACCCGTGTCAACAAATCCGACGCGGAACTCTTTTTCAAAGACCGAGTCTTAGTCGGTGGTTGCAATAAATACATAAATACACATAATTTATCGGAATAAACATGTTGAGATCTTACAATTCTGATGTTCGATTCCGAGAGCCATCACAAAATTGATGTTCCAGAATACTTAGAATAGCAAAAAGCGATCAACCAGTCCTGGATTGGAGTTTGCAAGAAGTGAGACGGGCAATTGGAAAGTGTCCATGGAGAAAGGCTTATGGTCCGGACTTGGTTCCTGTTGATGCTTGGAAGTCAATGGATGAAGCGGGAGTTTGGTGGTTGATGAGAATGTTCAATAGGATAATGAAAGAGATGAAGATGCCAGATGATTGGCGGCGAAGTGAAATCGTCACACTCTATAAAGGAAAGGGAGATATTCGTGATTGCGGTAATTATCGAGGGATAAAGTTGATATCACACTCCATGAAGATTTATGAGAGGTGTATCGACAGAAGGTTGCGAGAAGTCATGAAGTTGAACCCTTCTCAGTATGGATTTGTGAGCGGATCGTCAACAGCTGAGCCGACATTTATCCTCAGTCAGATAGTGGAAAGACATATTGAGTTCAGACAAGGTATTTGTGCTGCTTTTCTGGATCTCGAGAAAGCGTACGATCGCACGCCGAGAAGGCAGATATGGAGAAGTTTGAGAGAGAAGGGAGTACCCGAGACCTATGTGAAGTTGATAAAGGAGATGTATAGAGGAGCCTCAGCACAAGTCCGAACTCCATTTGGCCCCACCGAAGATATTACTATCAAAGTGGGTGTCCATCAAGGGAGCGCGCTGAGCCCACTCCTCTTCATTACAGTACTCGACTCAGTGATGGGAGATACGATGGAGAAAGCGCCTAATTGTTTGGCATATGCCGATGATTTGTGCTTGATAGATACGAATGTGGCCAATCTCGAGAGGAGAGTGCATGAGGTGCAGAGAAGACTGCAGGCCGGAGGTCTCACGTTGAATACGAAGAAGACGGAGTTTATGATGATTGGAGGAGGACAGGAAAGGATGGTAGATGTGAAAGGAGAGACGATCAATCAAGTTGAAGCCTTTCGATACTTGGGATCGATGATACATGAGGGTGGTGGTCCGGAAGTGGACGTGAACAATAGAATCAAATGTGGATGGGCGAAGTTTAGTGCTTGTGCAGGAGTCTTGCATGATAAGAGGATCAGGTTGAGACTGAAAGGAAAAGTGTATAGGACAATTATCCGCCCAGCCATGATGTATGGAAGCGAGCATTGGACATTGACCGATAATATGGAGGAGAGATTGAATGTGGCTGAGATGAAGATGGTCCGATGGATAGTCGGAGTAAGATTGAGAGACAAAGTACGGAATGATAAGATCCGCGGGAAGATCGGCATTGCGCCAATTGTTGAAAAGATTCGAGAGAAGAGGCTGAGGTGGTATGGCCACATAAAGAGAAGGGAGAGGGATCATCCATGTAGGGAGATCCTCCAATATCAGCCTGTTTGCAGACGGCCTGTGGGGAGGCCCAGAATGAGTTGGTTGAAGGTGCTTAAGAATGACCTCGCCACAAAACGATTGACTGAGCGACATGCTCTGAACAGAGAACTGTGGAAGGAGAAAACGGCACATCCAGACCCAGCCTAGCTTGGAGAGAGGAGGAATGCAATTCGAAGATTATATAATGAAGAAGATCTACCCTCTTTTTTCATAGTATGACCCCTATTGTACCCGATTCGACCTGGATAAATTGATGTGATGTGATGTGATGTGATGTTTCACGCAACGTAATGGATACCATGGCGACAATGCATAGAGAAGCAGAGTTCAGTAGTAAATTGGGAGGATGCTCACGTACTGAGAAGAACCACAAGTTAGAGGGATGGGAAATGGGCAGTTGCATGAGCGCATCTCAACATTCTCCCGAAAAGTAGAGATTTCCAATGACTGAGCTCGATTTGACCCTCGAAAAAGGTCTTATTATTCTCTTCCGCGCTTCGGGTAAAAATATTTTCACAGCGGTTCTATATGAATCTTCTCAGGCTTTATTTTCATCATTGTTAATATTCTGGTGGCTATCCTTATCGTCACAGATAAAGATCCCAGAGGCAGAGCATATCGAAGATTTTTATTAGTTCTACAAGTGAGTATTTCGCCGCGAACTGATAGAAGTCCCAATATGGTAGATATCGTCTATGTTATTTGACTCGTTCTCCAATGTTTACGCTCCTATCGTCCAAATAAACTGTCGTCTTATCTATTCTTCCTCGTCCATCGCAAAAAGCATCAGTATGAATTTATTTCTAGTAAGTGTTCATACTTTATGATGCGTATTCGATTGCATTTTCAGGGAATCGAAATTGCGATATTCTGGCAAGTAGTGAACTCGTACTTCTCTTGTGTCTACCATCGAAGAAATGTTCGATCTCACCTTTGCGGATTTGACAATTTCAAAGTTTTTCAGAATATTTTACCATCGGGAAGACGTTTTCGCTATTTCGGATGGCGAAAAGCGATACTGCTCGTATCGATTCAATTATGTGGATGGATCCTATGTATTGCGTGTTTTGTCCTGCTCCAAGATTTGGGCCCTACTGAGGTTTGAATGTACTTATTTTAGAACAAATGTAACGCATTTCTCAGGTGCTAAATTCTGCCCTCCAATGGGTAAGCGTAAAAACAACATACCTCGTGATCAGTCAAAATCCCACCATTTTCACAGTAATTGGAGGTTTGCCCTATGCACGTCAGAAGGAATCGACTATCGAGATCTTTCAGTGACTCTTGGATGGGCGGCTATTATGGCTGGACTGATTGCTGCAATGATCAGCGAATTACTGCTAGAGATCAAAAACGGAATGGTTCATGCGAGTCCAACGACTAAGAAATACCATATTCGAGCTGTATTCTCACTTGGGTTTCAGGTATTTGCACTTTAAAGCCATCGAAATCAACAAGTTCTTTCAGGGACTGGTTCCCGGTCTAGTCTACATCGTTCCCATCGTTTGTGAAATCCTCATCTTCGCCTATGCTGTCATTCGAGGATACGATGTGTGCACAAACAATGCTGCGGGTTCGATTTTGCATATGAAAGACGATAATTAACCCTTATTTGAGCATCAACCATCTCTGCACTTCTCTTCAGTATCATCTTCACTCACACATTCGCCCATTCGGTCACAGTGCTAGCCTGTGCTCCTCCATATCGAAACACCCTCACTGTACTGGCCCGTAGAATTATATATTGTTCAACTCCTGAGACGACTTCATCAAATTCTTTTGCAACACCTCCTCCGAAAAGTATGATCGACCACTCAAGAGCTCCATTCGGACCCCGAAATGTCATCAGAGGAGCCAGTCTGACACGATTTTAGTGATAAATACAGAACTTATTGTACGTATCTAACAATGCGTCTCTAAATTCATGCTACTAAGCATTTATGGACAAAGTTTTTTTTTCTCAATGCATATGTAAATCATAGTTAATTGGATTATACTACTTTCTCGAAACAATCACGAGTTTGAGAGCCTACAAATTGGCAGGTGCACCTTCGCTTTTCGACATTCGCACGAAAGTTGAGAGTATTCGAATGACGAAACTCGACCTGCCATTTGAGAATGCTCTTATTATTCTTACTCGCTCATCAGGTAGGTAGATAGCTTTAATTAGCCATATGAGTCATTTAGGATTACTGTTCTTACTGATGAATTTCATAGTTTTATCATTGATAATTACCGATCGAGATCCGAAAGGAAAAGTTTATCGGAGATTTCTCGTACTGCTCCAGGTCTGTATTTATAAATGTAAATGTCTAAGATCTGATTCAGATATCTTCAATGACGTTCGATGCATTTTCAAGTTTGTATACTCCAATAGTTCAAATAAACTGAAGACTGATCTACTCATCCTCTTTTCTTTCTCCGACCATCGAGATCACGTTATTTGTAGTAAGGAAGTGATTTCGAATTCCTCTGTCTCATTGTGAACATTTTCAGGCCATTTAAATTGCTTTATTTTGGCAAACAGTTAATTCCTACTTTTCATGCGTCTATCATCGACGAAATGTGATTCACGGTCATACTTCAGTCATCATTTATGTGTTACAGAACATACTTCCTCCGAGTAAACGTTTTCGCTATTTCGGATGGCGTAAAACAGTTCTTCTTTTGTCTTTCTATTGCTTCGGATATATTATTTGCGCAATAAGTTTCATCCTACTACGAAATTGGTCGACATCAGAGGTTTGGTAAAATGGACAAGGTCACAATTCATTGCTACTAAGAGTTTACCACCTGCTCTTCAATGGGTAAGCGTCAAAACAACTTATTTGGTCATTCGGCAAAGCCCCATAATCTTCACTGTAATTGGGGGTGAGTTCTGTTAGATCTTTCTCATAGTTTTGGTTTCCGGTACCAACACGATAATTGCAGTAATGCTCGGTTGGGGTTTCATCATCACTCTCCTAATTTATGCGATGATATCCGAGCTTTTGTCGGAGATCAAAAGTGGAATGGTTAATGCGAGTGGTGCAACGAAAAAGTACCAGATTCGGGCGGTTTTGTCGCTCGTATTCCAGGTGAACTTCTAATTTCTCCCTCCTCTACTCAGAACTTAAAGGGCGTCGTACCAGCGCTTGTCTACATTGTTCCGATCATTTGTGAGCTTCTTATTTATGCCTACGCAATCATTGCTGGTTATGAAGTGTGCACTAACAATGCTACAGGTTTGTTCTTTTTGAGAACGCTGATTTCAAGCTAAATTTCAGCCTCAGCGATTTCCGCTCTACTCTTCAGTCTCATCTTCACGCATACATTCGCTCATTCCGTCACAGTACTTGCATGCGCTCCCGCATATCGGAGAGTTATCATGACCATCGTTTTCCGAATTTTCCTTTCTTCTGCCCGTTCCTCGACTCCGACGACCCCAATCTCATTCTCACAAAAGAGTATCGTCTATCCATCTCGACCACCATTCGGTCTAAAAAACGCCATCCGAAGAGCGAGTATGAGGCGCTTTTGACTTTCACAATTGTGAACATGATGAACTTTGTATGTATGATGCGTATGTGTAAAGATGAAATAAATCGTTGAACCAGATCTTTGAAGTGCAATAAACTGAGAATCACCGAGTCCAACTCCTCCTTCCTCAATATTCTTCAGTCGTCAGCGATCTCTGTGTGAGATCTTTCGGGATTATCGAATCTCTCCTCCCACTTCTTTTCCTCATCGAGAGAGATCTCACAGATAGTGCTACTCTCACAGAGTCCCTGAGAAGTTACTCCATCTCATCCGAGAAGAGCTGCTTCTTACCACTCTCAAATGGTGAACATTCCCGTCATCGGAGGCTCTCTCTTCGCCGTTCTCTCTGTGATTGGAGTGAGCTTCTGTTTCGTTTTACTGTAAACATTTGTGTTTCAGGTAGTAATCAATTGTGTTGTTCTCTATGCAATCTTCAAAGGAAAACTACTCAAAGGGGTTAGTACGAAATTGATTTATTTTGATGGAACGCAATCCTTTGCAGCACAGCAGCTCCGTCTATATCTACTCCGCATCGTCGATTGCAATGGACAATCTCATGATCATCATACACATCGTCTATCAGATTCCAGCAATCTTCCTGCAGGTTAGTTCAATATTCTGGACAATTAGAGCCAATTACTTATGAAACAAGGATACGATATGCAAAATGAATGATGAATGATGTTTCAGTCATGGATCTTCGATGGCGGAATGCATGCTGTCCCCGTTGTCTTCTTCTCATTCGTATTCATGTACTGTTGGTACTACACCACTCTATCTCACATTCTTATTTCGACGACAAGGTTGGTAAACTATTTGAAATGATCCAACTCATAGGATAGATCAAGAACAGCCAGACAATTGAAATTTATCTGGATGTGCGATATTGCAATTTGAGATCTGGGAGGAAGATGAAAATGGATTATTGATATCATGGGAATATTTCTAGACAATTCTCAGATTGTTCGCAATCGTGAAGAGTAATTCTCTCACGAACGGGAGAACGGTTGGACTCGTCGTTCTCGTTCACTTTCTCTCCTTCGGCGGTGCAGTATTCTCACAGTTTCTCTCTCCTTGCTGCAAGTATGTTTTCTTCGTTTAAGCTCAAAGCACTGTATTCTCCCAGGTATATCGAAACGTCGCTTTTCAGGTTGTCCTTCAGCTTTGTAATCTACTCCTATCTCTACGAGACCATTCCCGGCACTCCAAACTACTCAAATGATATCATCGATCTTCCATTCAACACCTTCAGTTCAGTCTGCTCATTCGTCTGTTATACGGCGGTACGATTCAGAATTCTTAGATGATCAAAAATCTGTTCAGTAAAATTTCCCAATAAGGGTCCATGAAGGCCAAAGAAGGTCATTCTAACTATTTCAGATAATTGTCTACATGCGCCATCTAGGAAGTGCCACCTCAGGCCCGGCCGCATTCAAGAGACGTCATCAGGAATACGTGTACGTTCTCTGTAGTGATGAAGGAAGTGATCAAACACGGATTAGCCTAGATTGAGCATGATTTCGCACAATTTTCGGACTTCATTTTGCACTGATACATCAAGTCTTGCTCGTTCCTGTACATCTTAGGCCTAGAAGGATGCAAAACTCCACTTTAGGGAAGTGCCTAATTATACCCATTTGCAGTTACGCGATGCAATTCGCATCGATGGCAGCTTTCTACAGTATCTCGTGGCTCTCCTTCAGAATTCTTCCTCCACTCGTCGGATCTTCGGCCGAGCTCGGCTGGCTCTACGGGTGCGAATAGTCTTGATCTTCTGAAGTCAGGCGCTAGTCAAAAACAGAAATATTGGCAAAAGCGTAGCCTGATTGAGATTAGTGGATCTCGTGATGGATAAACAGCCGAAATTTGTTTTCGTAGATAGGAGCCATGCTGCAGAGGCTAATACGAAACGAAATAGGGACTATTTCCGCACATTTCAAATCATCGAAACAATGTTCTTTGCTCTTCAGAATCACTACTCTCTTCGTCCTTCTCAATTCATGGAGTAATGCCTTTGTGTATCTCGTGAATAATGCTGAGGCGAGTACTTCTCGTCCATTTCTTTCAAATTGACATCAAATCGATTTTTGAACCCGGAATTCTAAGAAGAACTCGTTGATGGGTGCGTCAATGCGCAAAAACCGTTTACATTTTAAGATCAAAAAGACACTTCTGAGGACTATCGCTAAAGGGACGGTCAACAGTTCAACTCGAGCTGTTGCCGGAAGACAAGCGAGTTCAACGCAACAGTCTTCATAATATTACATATTGAAAGCTTTTACTAATAAAATAATCTCTTACTCGGCTCGTTCTATGGGCGCAGAGATGTTTCTCACCGGTACAGTACAGACTACAAAGGGCAAGGGAGAGAAGGGAGGGAACGCGCCTCTCTCACGCAAGGGAGCACTGAACATACAGACTACAAATATACTGTTTAACCCTCTGGTCCCGATCATCTCATTCCCATGTCCCTTCCCCACTCAAAGGCAGCACAATGTTATGCATCTCTCTGCTGAACTAAGGGCGAAAATACAGAAAGACGTCAACTATGGAAGAGAGTTCTAGTCTAGTGAAACGTGACTGGTCGATTCCCTCTTTGATTGATAAACTCTCTCATCTCCTTTTCCGCCACTCTTCGCTCTCTCTTATCAGTACTTTCCTTCCCCTCTCATCCATTCTTTCCCCTCCCATCCGCCTTATTTCATAGAAAACGAGTGACCAAGACTCGCTAGCAGTCAACTATTACTTCAATCTCCTACTCTGGTATTCAGATGAGGAGCTTAGACTTCTTCATATCGATCGCTTTGTTGTATCTCTGATTGCACGTCATGATTGTCATTGATTGATTGTCTCTTGCAGTAATTCCTCCATCCACAATGCCCGCACTTGGAGAGGGAGTTCTCCATTGGAATACTGATGGAAGAGTGCTCACTCGAGATCAGAAGCAGTACGTTATTGATAATTTCATTACTTTCTCTTCCTTATTGAGGGAGGAATCAAATAATTAATCCAACTTTTGCAGACACTACGAGAAGTATGGCTTCATCGTCATCAAGAATTGCATTCCTCTCTACGAGTTGGAGAGATACAAGAAACGATTCCAGGTTTGTATTCTTCCTAGCTTCCATATTCGTTCAGCTGCGATAATTTCGTACTGAGTTATCTTCCAGGAGATCTGCGAAGCTCCCAAAGGCGAATTCCCCGAGATGACGATCATGAGAGATGTCTCCATCGCAAAGAGCGAGTTCAAGGCTGGAGAGAAGGCCATTACGAAGCTCCAGGACTTCCAGGTACCGTAATCATCGTGTGCTATCGCTAACTACCTTTTTTCAGAACGACGAAGTTCTTTTCGACTACTGTAGGTATCCGGCAGTAGTCGATACGATCAAGGATCTGATTGGAGTGCCCACTTCTAATTTGACTGCAATGCACACCATGCTCATCAACAAACCTCCCGATACTGGTACGCTTCAGCCATCGAATCGTTTTAAATTGTTTGCTTGAGAGCTAGGGAATTGACGATGATTAAGAATGATGGAAATTGGCAATTCATTAGAACTGCAGGATCTCTCACTTCCCGTCATCCGATGCATCAGGATCTGCACTACTTCCCCTTCCGTCCCGCTGATTTCATCGCCTGCGCTTGGACTGCGATGGAAGTAGTCAATCGGTTAGTAAAATAACAAGGAGCATCAGATGATTTTGGAAAGAATAACATTGTCTATGTTCTGTAGCCTTCGTGATAAAGTAAAGGGCAATTGTGCAACTGATGTGATCCTGCTATTTCAGTGCCAACGGCTGTCTGGTTGTCGTTCCCGGCACGCATAAGGGCCATCTCCTTCCTCATACTTACCCCAAATGGGAGGTAAGAATATACCCACTCAACCTTTTTTTTCTATACCTCTCGACGATCATCAATTGTTTTCCAAATGAGGGGAAACGCAATCGATTCCACTGCAGGGTGGCGTCAACAAGGCGTATCATGGAATCCAGGACTACGATCCTTCGATGCCTCGTACTCACGTCGAGATGGAGGCCGGAGACACAGTCTTCTTCCATCCCCTGCTCATCCATGGATCGGGAGCGAATAAGACTGAGGGTGAGATTTTCTAATTTACTGATGCGTGGATAATGAAGATTATGAAATGAGGAATAGTGAATAACAATCTCTACAGGTTTCCGCAAGGCGATCTCTTGCCACTACGCGAATGCCGACATTTGCAAGTACATTGACATTCGTGGAACGACGCAAGAGGAACTCTCACTCGAGGTTGCCGATATTGCCAGGAAGAAGATGGAGAGGTCAGTGTCTTCACGATCTCTCTTATTACCTTCCTCTTTTGGATACCAGTAATTCACGATTGTGACCATTTCAGAGCAGGCATGGACGCTGAGAGTGTGAAGACTATCGAGCTGGACTACGCTGATATCTGGCGCGCCCGTGCTAGAGCTGTCAACGGATCCCGAGCTAATCTCTAAGAACATCCTCACTGACCCAGGATGCTCATGGTTGTCCTGGTATACATCTCGCACATATACCATGTAACTATTGTATCACTCGTTGCATAGCTGTAAATAAAGATACCCTGCTCAACTCTCCTATCATCGCACCTTGCATGGAGGGAGAGAAAGAGCACGTGTGTAGTTTGTAGAGGGGAGAGAACTGTGTACCCTTCACGCAACCAGCTGGTTACATGCTACCCTAAGGAGAGTGGAGAAAGCCGTGTGAATAAGGTTTCTATCGAATGTTTCATGAGAGTGATCGATAGAACAAGTTCAGGGGAATGTTTCCTTAGGAATCTGTTGATTTTGACTACTCACGGTTATTTGAAGAAAGTTCAGATCTCGGTCAACGGACCAGATTTGTGAGTGTATTGATCATCAGATCGAAGTCGAACTTTGCAATAGTGAGGAAACTACTGCCTGAGAATGACGATAACAACAGCTGATCTGCAAAATTCAACCCCGTTCCATTCACGGGAATAAACGTTCTCTGAAGAATCACTAGATCACTTGATCAGAATTGGCCACATTGTAGCCTCTATTCTCTCTTTTCCCGTAGTCTAGTGGAGGCGCAATCAATGCGTGCGAATGGACAGAGCCACGCTGGTCAGCTGATACTCAGTGGACGGTCCATTTTTTCAACATACGATTATTGTATTCAGCTATTTTGTTTTGTTATTATTTCGAATGTCGAAAGGTGCGTACTACACAGTTGTTATGCATCGCGGTTAAATACCATGTTGGAGAACGAACGTTTATTGATTCTAAATTGATACTTAGTGACGATCGTATCAACAATGGGAGAGTTGGGTGGAGGAGTTATTGAATGGCAGAAGGATGGAGTTGCGCTGACTGCTGCTCAAAAGAGGTAATTGATCGCTTTATCGTGCACATTTGCAAATGTTATTGTAGATTTTACGAGGAGAACGGTTATATTATCGTTCGCAAGTGTGTACCACAACGAGAGATCGATCGATATCTGGAAAGATTCCATGTTAGTCTGACTCATTCCATTGTGCCCAGTTGAGTCATCCTCAGTACCTCTGCAATGCCGATCCATCTGAGTTCCCCTTCATGACCGTGATGAGAGATATTACACTGGCTAAAGCGAAGGAGACGAAGGATGTCAGCAAAGTGACCAAGATACAGAACTGGCAGGTAAACATCAGTTCAAGAATAGGATTTTAACTTTAATTTCAGGACGATCCCGTGCTCTTCGACTACTGTCAGTATCCGGCCGTGAGTTATTTCGAAGTTGTTGATTGTAGATTGAATCGGAAATACATAGGTGGTTGACGTAGTGAAAGACCTAATCGGAACGCCCAAGTCCAATCTCTGTGCGATGCACACCATGCTGATCAATAAGCCTCCGGATACAGGTTTCCTCAGGCGCAATTATAATTCCAATCGAATTGTCCTCAGGTTCTCTAACCTCCCGTCATCCTCTCCATCAGGATCTGCAGTATTTCCCCTTCCGTCCGGCCGATTTCATCACTTGTGCATGGACCGCGATGCAGACTGTCAATCGGTTAGTTATCTTACGGATCCGTTTCGAAAGGAAACTTCAGAGCTAACGGCTGCCTAGTTGTTGTTCCCGGAACTCACAAAGGTCCACTCCATCCACATGTTTATCCCGACTGGAAGGTATTCAACGCATCGCTTTCATTGAACTTCAAATCGTTTAGGTTCGCAACCAAGCCTATCACGGCATTCAAGATTTTGATCCGTCGATGCCTCGAACTTATGTCGAGATGGAGGCAGGAGACACCGTCTTCTTCCATCCACTCATCATCCATGGATCGGGTGCGAATAAGACCGAAGGTGAGCATTCTAACAGCATTCTTTAGTATTCGCCCTTCTCATTTCAGGATTCCGTCGTGCGATCTCCTGTCACTACGCGAACGACGATCTCTGTCGATATCACGACGACAAGACGACGAGTCAAGAGGAGACAGACAAGGATGTCATGAAGATTCTCGATGCCAAGATCAAGAAGTAAGTTGTATCTGGATGCAAAATACCGATCGAGTATTTGAAGACTGGGTCTCGATCTGAATCCCTCCGAACTCGACTACAGTTTCATTTGGAGAATTCGATCGAGAGCAGTGAATGGACAGAAATGCAATCTGTGAACAGACCCTTTAAATTTTGCTAATTTGTATTTGTCACGGAAATCGGACACGAACAATGTACATAGTATATCTACTCCCAGAAGCATTACAAAATAGTGTTTGCAACTATTACATAAAGCTGATTGTGAAATTCAGATGAGCTTGAGCTTAGCTACGAAGTGCGTAAATTGAGCCGAAGATAAGCAGTCCAATCATAATGAGAATCTCGTTGACATAAGCGTTCTTAGCAGTGAAGATGCTTCCCGTCTTCTTCGGATTTGTCGCCTAAAGATAGAGATGTACATTTCATGATTCCGTGTCACTCGATACGGCCTACGCTCGGATGCCGGATAAGTCAGATCTCACTGAAACTCGCCTTGACAACTCGATCTTCGATGGTGAGAATGGCTTCTCTTGCTCCAGCCCATGGATGGGGACCACGAAGACGATAGAAATAGGCACAGGCAGGGGATAGAAGAGTGTGAACAGCCATCACTGGATCGAAGGGAAGGTAGGAGAACCTGAACGATCAAAGATAATCATTGTCGGTGTGAAAATGATGAATACCAGCTCGGAGGATTGCATCCGATGTATTTTGCTAGTTCATCCATGTAGGGAATGTAGTCAACCTGATCAAGTTCTTCAAGTTAGTTACCGTAAAGTTTAATTGTTCTCACTTGGATAGTGTGCCTCCTACTCTTCACGAATTGTCTATTCATTTCTTCTCGTTTCTTCTGCACTATGGACATTCGCTCTTCCTGCAATCAAAAGTTAGTATTCAATTCTAGGAGTTGGTCCTCACCAGACTAGGCAGCTTTGATCTTCCCGCCAGCACATCGAGAACGACGCGAGCTTGCATCTCAGCGATTGGTATTATGCAGCCCAGCGGCTGAAATGAGAAGGAAGATCATATGCGGTTTTCGATTATAAGGTACCTGAATGAGCCCAATGATTCCGAGAGTATCGTGCTCGCACGAGAGAGGGAAGACATTTTGGAAGAGATCCACTTCGTTATCTTTCACCTGAAACAGGTTTGAGACTTGGATGACATGAATCTGAAAAAAAAACCTTCACGAGTTCGCCTCTCTCCAATATTGGAAACTCGAATGAGTAACCAGTCGCAAGAACGACGGTATCCACTTCCTCAACACTGGTACCATCTTCAAATTCGAGACCGCGTTCCGTGAATTGTCTAATCTGCGGTTTCACTCGAACTGTACCAGCGGCAATTCGATTGGGTAGTTCATCATTGACTGTGGGATGAGCTCTACAAATAAAATCAAGCCTATCTCACTCAGAATGTTGAGAACGTACCCGAACACTCCGAAATCTGGCTTGAGACGGAATAGATCGTGATCAAAGCGATGATTCAACTGCCGCTGCGCATGTTTCTCAACCAACCACATCGGAAGATACTGCAACACAGTAATCTTTGAAGCTTTCAGGTGAAATTCTGCTAACCTTTCTAAGGAACAGCGCCAAACGCGTGTTCATAGCATTGTCGAACGGTTTTCCGTAGTCGAAGATACGATTGAATATCCAGGCTCCTCGACGAGTTACGACGTACACCTGATCAAATCTATTAGATAAGTTCATTCAGAATCATCATGAAACTGGATAATGTAAATCGAAACCTGTTTCGCCATCTTCGACAACTCAACAGCAACGTCTCCTCCACTATTTCCGATGCCAACGACTGCCACAACTTTATTCTCCATTCCTGGAATCAGCTTTTAGATCATGTCTGCATGTATACAACGCACCTCTGTGATCCTTGTAAGAGTGAGCATGCATAATTTGTCCCTTGAATTCCTTCTGTCCTTTCCATGGTTGAGGCCAATGAGGGAGAGTGTGGTGACCAGTGCACATGAGAACTCCATCGAAATTCTCAGTGAACGTCGTTCCGGATCTGAATTAAGAAGTGAATGAACTCAAAACATCATCAAACTGACTTGAGGTCATTGACAGTAACGTTCCATCGCCCTGTCTTTGAGTAATCGTCTGCACGTTCGATGTTTTGAACCTGAAATTTCGCAGTGAAGGATTGAAATTCATTCTTATGGATATTAACCGACAAATTTTACCTTATGCCACAGCTTTATAAACTCATTGAGTTTGAAATGGTTGGCGTAGTCGATAAAGTACTGGTACAACTGTCGATTGTGCATGAAATTAGCCTCTTCGGCTTTGGGAGGAAAGTCAGAGTATGCTGAAAGCTCTTTCGAAGTGTTGATCACAGTTGAGTTCATCACTGAAGATTCTGAAATAACCAATACATTTTGATTTTGATTAGGGCTCACCATCGGTCTCATCTGGTTTGTACTTCCACAATCCTCCAATATTCCCTTGACCCTCATAGCAGACAACGTCGAATCCATAGAGAAGTGCGTGCCTGTGATTGCATGATCTAACTGATCCAAACATGGCTAGATACAGAGTCGGGAATAATCAAGAATGAAGGTCTAACCGAAGCGATGGAAGTCCTGCTCCTCCTGCCCCTACAACGCACACTCGTTTACGGCGCTCCTCTGTCTTTGACATCTGAAACCATATCTAGAAAGTAAAACAGAGAAGGCGCTCAAAACAGCAATAAGTTCATGCTCAAGATATGCAGAAAACTCAGATATGAGATTTTGCTATGAGTAAAAGTTCGAGTGAAACGAATTATCGTGCTTATAAGGCGTACCACATGCTCATGATTGTTCAGGAATGGTATCTAATCTCAATGAGCAGGAACGTACACAGACTAGTCACGGGAAAGTTTATTCCACGGTTTTGGCACAATTTTTATACTTTGTATGTGCCACAATTCTACATGTGACCTGTGGGGTAGATTTGTCACATGGCGACAACATCTATTGCAGAAATTGTATCATTCGTCCAGTGAATGAAAAATCACATCGAACACGGTTATTGTTTTCGAAATACGACTATAGTGGAGGCTCAAATGAGTGCCTGTTGATTACTGCAGGTGCTATTTTAACAAACATCGATCGAACACGCAAACATATCAAATGATCTTGTTGGACCCCATGTAGTTTGATTATGGATTTTCATAATCAAATAGAAGAACTATAAATACTTTGTAAACCGATTGTGTTGCAATTCCTTTCCTTTTATCTCATATTTCGATTTATAGGCTATTTAAGAATGAGTGAGTTGGGAGGTGGTACAATCGACTGGAATACAGATGGATTCGTGCTGACTGCAGAGCAGAGAAGGTACTTCAAATTAACTTTTCCAATGATCCTAATTCTTCTTCAGATTCTACGAGCGTAATAGATTCCTAATCGTGAGAAACTGTGTAACTTTGAACGTGATCAAAAGATACAATACAAGATTTGAAGTGAGATCTCTTCTATAGTTTCTGCTGAGCATTGTGATTTTTTCAGGAGATCTGCAATGCCGATAGGTCTGAGTATCCACAAATGACTATAATGAGAGATGTCACACTGGCGAAGATGGGCGAAACTAAAGGAGTGGATAAAGTCTCCAAGATTCAGCATTGGCAAGTAAGACGTATTCTACGGCAGTTGAACTCGATATTATTCTAGGACGATCCCATTCTCTTCGACTATTGCAAGAGTCATGATGTGTTTAAAAAAAACTGAGGACCACTAATCAACCATTTAAGAGGCCGGCTCTGAGAAAATTCACCATTTCAATTCTTTTCCGGACATTGCGCCAGGACTTCCGATCCCGGCTTTCATACTCATAGGGCCTGAGGGCCCTTTGACCTTGTTTTCAAATATGATGATGAAACCGGCAAAGTTGCGAAATGCGGCGCGCCAGATGCGCGCACATGGAAAAGTTTGGAAAATGCATAAGTTCTCAACGGAACAAGCTAGAACTAAAATTCCTTTTGCATTGTGTTAGGCTTGCCCATTGTGTGCTGAGACACTATTGCGACCGAATTTGCGACGGTTCTGATTAGCATATCCCAACCAACTCGATCACATTTCTCGCG
>LS504846.1:113294-132797 GCA_900490845.1 Pristionchus japonicus | reverse complement strand
TCAGTTCGTGATTGATCAGAGCACGGTATACCGGGCCACAGTAGTATGTGTGGTGATGTAGTATCGAATGAGGTGTGTTACCTCAGGATCCCCTCCAACTCGGTTTGGACCATGACCCGGGGTTCATGGTTGGAGTGTGCAGAGTGCACCCATGACCCCCGGGTCATGGTCTTAGAATCCAAAGTCGCCTCTGGAAAAAATACCCAAAGTGCTTCAATCATTCCAAGACTTCAAAGTTAGTCTCTATAGGTACCAGCAATTCTGATAGAAGTACAATTAAGGTATTAAGGTCAAAGCTACTTTTCCGTTTTTCGGATAACGCAGTATACCAACTTCGGGTAGCAAAAGTCCAGGTCCTTGTAAAACCGATTTCTTCCAAATGTGGTGGAACATGTTCATACATAGTGGAGGCACACTGTGTGCTATGTGAGACCTCTCCCCCTCTCGAAAAGCGGGCAAAATTCGTGAAAAAGTTGATTTCGAATTGAAGAAATAGACTTTAGATTCAACCGTAATCGAATTTCTCTGTCGCATGTTTGCCCATTTGAGCTCAGTAACACAATGCAAAAGGAATTTTGAGTCTAGCTTGCTCGGTTGAGAAGATATGAATAATGAGTTTCTGAATTTCGCGCGCACCTGGCGCGCCGCGTTAGGAGTACGAAAGGCCAAATTGGCCGGTTACGTGAACAAGGGCCTAACACCTTCCTGTGATGTTAGTATGGGGACCTGAATCGAATATCCTGGAAGGATGTCCGGGGCATGCTGAATTTTTACGGAGACAGTCTCTTAAGATTGTCGATGTAGTGAGAGATCTGATTGGAACTCCCGGATGCAATCTTGTCTCAATGCATACCATGATTATCAATAAGCCACCTGATACGGGTAAGTGCTTCACATCAAACAATCGATCATCCAATTAATCAGGTTCGCTCTCTTCCCGTCATCCTCTGCATCAGGTTGAATAAGAGTATCACTTCATCAATCTGCCCAAATATGTCTTTAGGACATGGAGTATTTCCCCTTCCGCCCATCCGATTTCATCTGCTGTTCATGGACTGCAATGCAGACTGTCAATCGGTTCGATCCCTTCTTGGAACATGTTCATGCTAATATTTGAGTGCGAACGGCTGTCTGGTCGTGATTCCCGGCTCGCGCAAGGACCGTCTCCATCCGCATGTCTATCCCGATTGGGCGGTAAAGACATTCTACCTAGTTCTCAGTGTGACCAGGGTCGATGTTCAGGCCAACAACAAGGCATATCTCGGCATCCACGACTTCGATCCTTCGATGCCTCGTCTCTACGCTGAGATGGAGGCAGGAGACACAATCTTCTTCAACCCGAACATTATCCATGGATCGGGCGCAAACAAGACCGATGGTTAATTGATCTGATTCTAAGGTATCTTGCAAATATCTTTGAGGTTATCGCCGTGCCATCTCAGCCCACATCGCTAACGACGATCACTGTCGTTACTCCTACGAGAAGACTCCGAGTCAGGAACAGACTGCGAAGGATGTAATGGAAATGATGCAGATTCGGCTCAAGAAGTGAGCAGGGATTGGAATAAGACTTTGAAATAATCAAATAATCAGATCGGGGCTGAAACTGAACCCCGATGAAGTGGACTACACAACTCCATGGAGAATGCACGCAAGAGCCATCACTGGTGCAAAGGCCAACCTGTGAAATTTGCCCATCAAATGTAAATAAATACTTCTAAACGTATTATTGTATCATCAAAACACATCTAGCTCCAAAATGGGCTGAATTAAAGCACAAAAGAGCAGTTAGATAAATGTCGAGGCGGGTAGTTGATATGCCCATTACTCCTTAGACTCTTGCCAGAGAAATTTTCCCATTGAATCGACCTTAAGGGAATCTGTATTTTTCTGAACCTGCTCATTGTGCATAACTAGTAGTACTGCATAGAGATAGAGTAAGCCTAGGGAGATCAATTCGTTGCGAGACGGGTGGTTCGTGTCCACACTACTCTTTAGACCCCTGCCTCCTTTGTCCTCGAGTGTGGAGAAGAGGCTCAAGTTGTGTCCGATCTCCGCTCCTCCATGTGAAAGAAACCCGTATAAATAGAGGAGGTTCTTTCTCTCGCCCCTTTCCCGTCCAGTTCAGACTCAACACATCTTGCTATGTCTTCACTTGGTCAGTTGCAGTTTCCTTGCGAAATGCTCTCATTAAACTTCTTTTAGCCGTTCGTTATGTCTTCTGTTTGCAGATTTTTCCGACGTTTATGAAGAGTTACTCAAAGTAGTCAGTGAGAATTACAACACAGTAAGTAGTTTTGGAGCATTGTCGACTATATTAAAATATATTCAGGGAAATCTCGATGCACTTCTTGCCAATTACGACGAGCACGCAGTAATAGTGGATAAAATCAGTGGAAAGGTCGGCTATGGGGAAGAACGTGAGTGAGTTACTGAGAGAATAGATAGCATTAATGACACAGCCATAATCATTGATCTCGAACGTATCATTGCAGAGATCCGCACAATGCTGCAGGCAGAACTCGGTATAATGGAGTTCAGGGTACGTCACTTTTGTGCGGGTTTATGATCATCCATCCCTTAACTGGCCAGTCTAGTGCTACGAGAGTAATACTATCGCGATCTAGGGACCACCATCCCTCTCCGATCTGATATGGCGCATGCAATGTCGAATAGCTCAAAGGGGGTTGAAAGGCCGCGTGTTCTGACATCTCAGGGGTATAGTACACCATGTCAGCCAACTTTGCTCGAAGTTTGAGACATATCTGCGGGCGTCCACGTTTTCTGTGCTCGATAATGTATCAAAAATGCTAATTGAACATGAATATTCGATCTTTGAAGTGCTTTCGGCGGAGAACAAGAAGGAGGCCGCGACTTTTGAAAGTTTCCAGTTGTAGACTAACGTCCCGCGTACAACATATCCAAAAATCACCCAATTCTGCGGTCGTCCAAGAAAGTTATGTGAATTCAAAGATTAACTACGGAAATGATTTTTGATCTCTTATAAAAATCATGGACGGCCGTGAAATCGGCTGATTTTCGGATATGTTATGCCCATTACCTTAGTCTATCACTAGGAACTTACAGAAGTCGCGGCCCCCGTCTAAAACAAATTTTATAGGGCTTTTGTAGTTTGTAGTCTCTTGATATCGACAACGGAATTTTTGTAAAATGCAAATATCTCGAATACCATTGGATTTCGGATGGTCATCACGTGGTGGTCCCTAATCGAGATCTCATTTATTCCACTACAATAGGAGTGGAATTGATTATTAATCTCTGACGAATTCGGCAACTTTGAGAAATAGCCATAACTCTATGATTCCACCGAAAGTCAACCAATGGAAACCTATTGGTGTCATTCACTTTCCACTGATCCCTTCAACCGAAATCAGAAATTATTTCAACTTGGAAAACATGTGATTATGAAAATGGTCACAATGGTATCAATCGAAACACCGCGACATCTTAGTAATGACAGGCTTACATTACGTTGGTTCCCGAAAAATAATTTTAAATTCCTATGTCGTTCAACTCATCTTATGCGGAAACGTTATTCCATCTTGTAAATTTTCAAAATGCATGCAACTTTTCAGCAATCAAACAAAGAGGTAATTCCGTTGGCTGGGGATCGATTCTACACCAACTGCCAGTACGAAAACACTATTATCGCTACGGGCAAAGTAGTCAAAGGTATGATTTTCTGTGACTATCAGCATAACACGTACCCAAAACAAAACAGGCTCCTACCAGGAAATCTGGGCAATGCGAGGTAATCAGTGGAAAGTCATCTTCGTTACTTATGATCAGAAGAACTAAATCTGGCACGCTTATGACCCAGTCAGTATTCGATACTCAGAAGTCAATACTTCATCACAAATGTATGTACATGTTCGGAAATAATTAGTAATAGATGAAATGTAAAGAATGAATACCCGTTACAAAGTGGTGATGTGTTTCACAAAAACAACTCTCTGAGCATATCGTCGTTTGCATACATATCGAAGACTGTCGAGTACATTCGGAACTCTTCCTTCATCATACGAGCACTTTCCTGGAAGGAGATTCATCATGAATATTATTATTGTTTCTGCCCATCTTCTTTCACCATCGCCTAACCAAGTTGTCATTCCTTTCAGATGTTCATTTCTAATCGACGCTATTCATGCCTTTGCTTCTTTCGCAAACTCACTTTCGCCAGTTGATTGATCGTAAGCAGATTTCCTAGTCGAGAAGAGTAATCTTCAAGTCCCATTTCTTTCGTGTAATATCTCTGCAGATCGGAGAAAGTCTCCATTCGAATTCCATCAACGATTCTCATCGTCCGCTCGTTTATTTGCCCTTCGATGTCAGCTGAACGATATCGTTTAGGTTTGAGCACTCATGTTCCTTTTATTGACAACACATAGTGTTACATTTATGTGTCTCATAAGATATCGAAAACGAAAAGACAAACTTAGTTAGTATGCCACGAGAATGCTCACCAAGATCACAGAGCGCCAGAGCAAGAAGCCCGTAGAATTCAGTGTCGGTCAGTTCTGCTTTTCGAAGTGTTGGGAAGATTATGGAGAACTGCTCACTTGCGTAGCTTTTCATTGTACTGTAAGAAGGAGAATGAAAACACCAATACTCACTATTTCGGTCCGATCGCTCGTTTGGGTGTCTTTTTCATTTCATAGAGGAATTTCATACTGTATTTTCGTCAATTACTCTTTTGATTAGGACGGAAATATGTTCTTCTATGCCATAGTTATGACAGATTAGCCTTTACTGGGTGAGAGTCAACGACCAAACACCATACCCTAGCAGATTCCTTCGTTCAATATGCTTTTCGGTCTCTGATGCCCAAGTCTCCTCACGACTCATATCAAAACACGTCGTAAGCGAGCTCATGTAACTGAAAACATCAACTTTGAGATTAAAATTTTGGATTACAAACTGACTATCGTTCATCTTCCCACACTTTCACTGTTCTGTAGTGGCCTTCAATTATGGTAAACTTCGTCACGAAATTTCTCAGAACTGATCTCTGAATGAACATACGCATTTTCGAGTCTAAATCAACAAAATTCACCTGTTCCTCTGTAGTCAGCGCATTAATCGATGGAAATGCCTTTCTTACAAAGTTGATAGACTCGAAAATAGTGATTTGGAAGCTTTTCTTAGAGAAAGTGAGGTTAGACAGAAACAGTTCCTGAAAAGAGTGGCATTTCAGATACGAACACTTCGACCGCCACTTACAATTGAAGGATGAGCGACTTTCGGTAGAGTGAAGATTATGTGCAGATTTTTTTCTTGGACGAGTCGACTCTCCGCAGATACTCTAAATTATTGGTTTCATCGCGAAAGTCGGGAAGCCTTACTTGTATTCCCTCTCGATTCTATCGAGAATCGACTCTTTTGGGCGAGGAGAAGAGGTAGAAGGAGACTGAAATGACGTGTAATCAACGTCCTTTAAGGGCAAATACCTGATCAGTAGAGCTTGAACTCGTTTCCAGCTCAATCTTGATCTCCTTAGGCTTCCTTGGTTTCCTCAATGGTCCTTCATACTCCATTCCTACTTGAACACATCGATCAAATCTGCATTTTCTGCACGTAGAATTGTCGTCTAGACGGAATTCATTGATCACGAGATCTACTCCACTAGACTGACCTTTCTTGATAATGCAGCTCCCTTTGCCAGGACATGTAAACTTCCGACCAGCCAGCTTAGTCCGCTTGAAGAATAGACAGCAAGCTCTGAGATTGAACTTGTTAATAGGGCAATACAACATTTATGAATGCATGGGAATCTCAGTAAATGACCCCAAATAGAGTAGAACTACAAATCACGAAGCCAATCAGCTCAAAAGTAGAAAATCATTGATTTACCTGCATGCATCGAGTCCAAAATGGGTGGAAGTAATCGGAGAAGTGCAAATAAGACACGCTCGTTCCTCCATCTGTCACCAAATCAAATGAATCAGAGGAAAAGGAAGCGATCAAGTGATTCCACGCGGCAACAAATCGATAGTGATTGACGGATAGTGGGATGGATGGGGAGAATCCTTCGACTGAGCAAGAATCGGAGTGCAAAGTGATCGATAGAGTCGGAGAGTGCACCTTCCCTTCTTCCTCTTTCCTTCTCTTGATGTTTTGGTTCTCTGTCGTTCTCTCTGTCGTCTCTTCTATCGGGTATTCACTCTCGTTCTCTCCTTCTCTCCTCGGGTTGTCTCTCTTCTCTCCTCTCTTCTCTCTCCTTTCTTTCCCTCCTCTAGTAGCACACTCCGACCACATAAGAGGCACACCTTACACAGGAAAGTGAAAGCTGGAGAATCGTACGATTTTATCAATGGCATTGACAGGAAAACCATCAACTCCAAGCTCTCTTCAGCGCCTCGAAGTGTTCCTTGGCATTATTGTTGTTCGTGACGTCTCTTGTTCTGAGAAGTCATATCATTCTCATCTCCTTCGTCCCCTCATTCACTTACCTTCTTCCTACGCGTAGTTCTATGAATATAGCCAGAATGAGAGGAAAGAACATTGGATAAGTGGATAACTCAGTGAACATTTGCCGTCCGATTTCTGATGGGTTACCCATTATCTGCAATTGTGATATTTCTTTGATTGATTGTGATCACTAACCGTATTTCTCAATATCTGTAGAATAATGGTAATAAGAGTAAGTAGTGAGTCAGTTAATTCTATTGGTAGGAGAGTTAGAATAACCCGTCGATTCTCAGCACGCTTAGATACAGTGATCATGATTAATTCGTTGATAACAAACTAACCTGATAGGAGACAGCTAACGATGTATTCGTTGATGGTTTCCTTATGAAATTCAAGTAAACGTCAAGGCTGAACATCACGAGAGAGAGGGCGTTGGACATCGCCATCACTATCATTAACTCCTGAATTAAGAATGTTTAATGACTGCATAATTTTCTTAATTCACCTTGTATTTGAGATCATTCTCTGCTATTCTCTCATCTTCTATGAAAGCAACGATATGATCTCGAAAGAGTCTGAATCCATTGGAAAGACACGATACTGTATACGCAAAAGTTACTACCGTCTGAGAATAATTATTACTGAGGCAACTTCAGATTTTCATACCACTGTAGATGCTAGGATTGCCGTCAAAGGCCTATTCGAATGTTTCTCGAATCGAGCAGGGAAAAGAGTTGAATAAAGCCTCTCGAACGAGAGATAGATGATAATGAAATGAGCTGAGAACACAGCAGACATTCCAAGTCCTCTGAAAACAGCACCAGTTGTGAATTATTCATATCTCAATCTCACTTTGACAGTATGACTGTGCGGAAATTGATAAGAACGCAATCATAGCGAAGTCTGAAATACACAAAGGATAAGAATAGGTCGTCGACAACGGAAGAACCTAATCAGCTCGAAGAGATATATTAGCATGAAGATTGAAGAGGTGAACAAATTGAGAGCATAATAGAAGTTGAACAATACTTTAGTATTTTCATGAACGAGAAATCGAACACCCTGAAGTTATTCAATAGCGACCAAAGGACGCAAAAATATTTAACCTGCTTGTGCCATTGATAGCAGATTCCACAAACACCTGCCAAGCAAAGTGAAAATTTTACAAAAATTAATATTTGATATTGCACGTTGTGAGATAATTCGAGTAGTAGAGCACAGTGGTCAGTGACCATTCCTGAGAAAATATAGATCATAGAAGCCGAAGAATTATGAAAACGAGCAGTAAATAACATCAGAAATATTAATTCAAATCGGGAAAAGTCTTGTTTTCTCTATACTTCACGTCAACATGAGTCATATCCAAGAGTCATTTCAAAGAAAGTATCGAGTCCATATCTATGATGTTGCTCAACATCATGGAGATAGAGATACTAGAGATAGAGAGATAGAGGGATGAGCCGATTCACACAAATCTCAAGCGAATACGATAGTTTTCGATGAGAACGATGACATCCATGAGTAGATAATGCCAGCTAGTTTTCCCTTTGGTATCGTGGGTGAAAACACTTTGTTCGATGAATGATGAAAAATATATAGAAAAAGAACATCGATTGAGAACATACAAAGTTTATCAAGGACCATAACATCAGAATAGTTGGGCAACACAAAGATTCTGATTTCTCTAATGTACTTCAATCGTGGTTGCAAGATACTACAAGTATTCATTTCCACATTGAGTCAAGCATTTCGAAATGTGCCGTTGTGAGAATATGTGTTGTTGGTTCTTCCGCGATCCGATTTTCGAATCTATTTCTTGAAAAATACAGTTTATAAGATAACATATTTCATGAAACCTGCAGAAAATCAATTCGACGCGATGTCTGAGAGAATTGTGTCGAAGTAGGAATACTGATGAGACGAAGTCGGAGTCGGTAAGGTAGTATTCAACTAAATCGAGAATGAACAGCCAATTGAAGATGAGGATTGGAATCTGAATTGGAGTTTTGCACATAGACTTAGAGTGGACGAACTTTGAAAATGAAACTGAATAGGTAGACTGGTATCATGGCTCGAGCAATATTGTACGTCTCTAGTGTCTGATTTGCAATCATTGGTTCAAGTAATGTTTTCGACGATACCTGATAGCGTCCATTTAGCGTCATGTCATAAATATGATACTCATGGTTCCGTTTGCAGTTAATGTAAATGGAAATGTTTGTCTAAAAGAGGTCGAATAATAACAAAGTAGAATCGATAAACAATTTCCCACCAGAA
Organism: Pristionchus japonicus; assembly: GCA_900490845.1. NCBI lineage: Eukaryota > Metazoa > Nematoda > Chromadorea > Rhabditida > Neodiplogasteridae > Pristionchus > Pristionchus japonicus. The sequence continues at coordinate 124,091 of LS504846.1, read as the reverse complement.
ATGCGCTAATTTCTACCGCATGCACGATAGAAGTGCCAAGGTAAGCCTGAGCAGTATTTGCGCCTAGAATGGAACGTTGAAGATTGTGAGGCAACAAATAAGTGTGATACACCTTACCGAAAGTTATCAATTTCGCAGTGATAAAAGCAGAGGAAACCTGAAAATAATATATTTAGAAGATCTCAACTTGGCCAATGTACCGCTGAAATCGCAAACACCAACAAAAGCTTGTTCGACCTCGGACTAATGTGGTACATGTGAGGAACGCGAATCGATAATTCTGAGAGTTCGTTTGCATACATATTTTTAACGGCAGTGCATACCACGTTCAATGCTGATTCCGAGCTCAAAACAACTGCACATACACCACATTCTGATAGCTTGTTCGGTAAAGAATGTTCGAATCGCTGAAATTTAGTCACTTTTTTGTTTAAAAAGAACTAAAATAATCACTGACGTGGATTGAATTGGTTCTTTGGGTATACTTCGTAGTCAATAAAAGTAAAATAGAAACTATAAGTGAGCATGGAAATGTTCATCACAATTTGGGTGCAAGCCCAAAAGGAAATGAGGGCCCTTGACGAATTCTGTCTACTATTTGGGTCTCAATACCGTACCTGCAGTTGGGGTGCAATGTCGATTTCTGAACAAGGATGAAAAGAAGTGAACAAGGAATCAGTGAGAGGAGACAGAAAAATGCCTTTCAACATTTTTGTAAAGTACATTTGGAAAGAATGAAACCTCAATGGGATGATTAACTGGATACGATCGTAAGAACTCCATAGTAATAATCATAATGATTTTTCAGTCTGTCTGAAAAGCTTCTAATGAAATGAAATACCCTGGAGGCCAATAACATTTTTTACCCGAATGAACGGAATTGTGAATACACTCGAAACCGAGAACGACTGTGGGTGGTTGAGTGATTGATCAAGAATGAACTTTCAGGAGGACACTGTTAGATCAGCGGCACAAACGTAATGAACAGTCTGGAGTGTCCACTTATTCACGTCAATGACGAAGTCACGAATTACACAGCAACGAAGCACATACTTTATTTTCACATAGAATCGAGCATTTCATAATGAGTTGTTGCAAGATTCTGAGCTGAGCGAGATCTCCAATACGACTTTTTCCGAAATAGCTTCGTTTGATCAGAAACATCGAAATTCGAAAATACTATAAGTTGGAATTCAGCTCGAGCTCTAAGTGTATTGTGTCGAAGAAAAACAGAGACGGCACGGAAGGTGTTGAGATGGCAAATAACTAAGTTTGTTTTTTGAAGATTTCTTTCCTCGGCAATTATTGTTTTTCTTCACAACAATTAATGAGTTGGCGATTCTGATATCGACCATTCAGTATGGCCTCAATTGAATTTCTCTTGCTTTTTATTCACATTGTAACAATAAAAATCGAAATCGTGCTATTTCAAAAGTTCGCCCGGTAAAAGTACCATTATATTGTATTAACGCCTAGAATTTGATCCATGAGAAACAACAGATCCTTCCAAACATTACGTAACCAATTTAGTAGTTACCTGAATAGCATCTGAAGTTTCGAACTCTAATGAGTCATAAATAAGTCCAATAGTTGTCAGGTAGTCCTTGTGTGTTAATTGTGGGGAACGAACGGAAATCCCTCAACGATTATTTCCCTATTACTCACCCACGAATCAACGCCTCTCTCGGGACTAATTCCGAGCTCGTATCGACTAGTGTGGCGAAAACGACTCTTCGGGTCGCCTTTCGGGTCAGCCCATGCGGGTCAGATTCGCGTCAACGGCTCACCCGCAGAGAGTGAGGTTGTAAAAAGAGAGAGGGTGCGGGTGAGTCGTTTCGTGCGGGTCGAGTGCGGGCCAAGAGCTTCTCCGAGCCGAATTGCAGAACTATATTATCATGACTCAAATGACCATTCTATAGATTGCCCTGAACATGGCAAAGTCAATGGTCTTACAAAATCGACATTTGGTCCACTAGGAGCAGAGAAAAGCGAGTTTAGAAGATCCTGACCCGCACTCGACCCGCACGGAACGACTCACCCGAAAGAGCAGGTTGTAAATCCGACTCACCCGCAGAGATGAGGCTGTAACCGCGCCTCGCTCGGGTACCCGAACGAGAGAGATCGGAAGTGCGGGTACCCGAGATTCGTTTTCGCCACCCTAGTATCCACTACAGATGAACCACAGATGAATCACCGTTAACAATGAAAGAATTTCGAGCTACTAAAAAAAGTTCAAACATTCGAAGCTCACAAAGAACATTCCTCAATTTCGGAAACGCCTCGAACTCAATTATGATCAAGTACAAACAGTAGGAAAATGTTGAAAAAAGATTTTGAGATAGGTGAGAAATCGTTCACAGTGAAATTAGTGCTCAGCGACAAAGAATTAGATTTAAAAAGACATTTTCGGCAGATCGTAAATTTGAGAAAGACTTTCATTCGAAAAACCGCTGACTTTTTCTAGTTATCACGGAGAAGGAAATATAGTTTATCAAAAAAATTCATTCCTTTGATCGCTGTTCATATTTTTGGGTATGATTTGCCATTGGGCTTGAAATCATTTCGAGTTTCTCAAATCATTTTCAAGCCAATTGAAATAGATATCCGTCGTATGAATAGCGCTAACATGTGTCACTTCCGCTCTAAACAAATTACTTGTGAAGCACAAAAATAAATAGAAACGTACGTCCTCCGCACTGGTTTTATCTTCGTTTTCTCGGAAATGAAGTTTCTGATAATTCTCAAATCATAAGCTGCTTTCTCGAATCGAACATCAGCGAAAGGACTGGCGATTCCCGCAACGAGAGTCATTCTGATTGAGAGATAGTAACGAAGTTCTGTGCAGAGAACACTCACAATCCAAACCACCAATCGAACATTGCAATGCCAAAAGATCGAATGAACTCGTATTCAGCTGTTTTTGGCGGTAGAATGAACAACGTATAGAAGAAGATTGCTGGAGTGAACAAAATCGCCATCGGTGCGCTTATTCGAATAATCATCTGAAACTCATTTGAATAGAGTAACTAGAGATCTTAAAAAGTACTTTCATCACAGCTACATTCTCTCTCAACTGATACATTCTATTCAGAGAATATTCCAATCCTCTTCTGGATCCTCGTATTCGTAGTTTGCTCAACTCATGATTATTGTAGTAAAGCAGCCCAAAATACCCCTGGAAGGATATTGAATTTCAAGTAAAACGCGACAAAACACGTAAAAATAAATTTCCATGGAATTCATTAAAAGATATGAGATACTTACAGTAAACCCTGCAATAACCACAGTTATACAAATGCTGAACAGAATCCATCGGTAATTGAAAGCAGCTGAAAGTCAATTCCTGTTAATTGTTCACACAGTATTGCCTACATGTGTTATCTTCCCTGAAGGTGAACGAGTACGCTATCGAACACGAAAATGCTTCGGCAAAGGTTGTTAACACAATGAGGACAATGATTGTGCTTCGACTCTGCTTTTCGTACCTCAAATGTCCGTTTTTATTATACATAATTCGAGAACGTTGTGGGGCTACGAACCAAGACCAGTAAAATGTGGCTATCAGCCGCTCGAAAGCAATGCAAAACATCCTACAACGAATATTCGTACATTGAACTTCACCATTTCGCTCGCAAAAGAAACTTACATGGACACGAAAATAATGTAGGAAGCGCGTCGAAGTAATGAAGATACCATCAGCAGAAAGTGGAAGTCTAAAATCTCGTAAAAGATAAACAGAAAACTTCAAAACCTGAGAAATGATCGGGGAAATGTTGTGCCCACAGTAAAATCATTCTTGAAAGAGATCCCTTTGCTACTTGTAAACAGCACATAACAAGACCGCAACGTATCTATTTAGAGATATGTTGAAAAAAAACTGAATGAATGCACATTTCTATGAAGTAATTCCAATCTCCAACACATCGTCATCACGAAAGGAATTAGACACAGAGAAACTATCAAAATTACCACCTGAAAAAAGGTAATGAACAAAGGTAATGAAGAAACTCTCTCACTTCAGTAATACTAATCAATTCAAATGTAGGGTTGAATCGTTCAATGGTCGATCGATTGACGAGAATCGCATAGACAACATGCGCCATTGAGAACCTCTGTTTACTCCTTCTTGTGAGGAAGCGTATACCAATCTATAACAATCCAATAATTAGCATCTGTCTGCCAATGGCAGAATGGGAGGTAAGATAACACGCGGTGTTGATAAAATTAGATATCTCAGACAGGGCAGAATTACGTGAGATTGGTCGTACTGATTCAAAATCTATGGTACGGAAATGGTAGGAAGCAGGTGTGAATTATGAAGTATTCCAAGTATTTGACGACAGTTCTTTTCCACAAAAGAGATTACATCTGATACTTCCTCACCACAATGCATAGATATTCAAGGCACAATTCTTGCTTAATTGACGCACTCTGTACTGTCACATTATGTGGGTGATTTGATTACTTATACGTGCCATGCTGCGAGATAAGTGAAACAAGTTTGTTGTCAACGATTTATTCGCTGGACTTTCCAGTCATCATCAAGCCAATTGAAGTAGTCATCTCCAGTTGCAGTACAGTTCGGCACTATCGAGACCGTAGATCTGGAAATACAATGCGTAGCTGACATCAATTCAAATCCTCTAACACTTTCGCTCGTTGTTTTCGAATGTATTTGACAATTTCCATCTTTCGAGCGGCTCGTCGAAAGCGAACGTCAAAGAACGGAAACGACAGGCCAGACAAACAACAGATTCTGAAGATCTTTGTTTCGTATTCTCTGTGATGAATCCCTCACAGTCCAATCCACCAATCGAACATTGCTGCTGATAGCGTCCTCAGAAATTCAAACTCGGATGTTTTCGGTGTGACAAAGAATACCACATAGAGAATATAAGCGGGAATCATGAAAGTGAAGAAGGGAACGGCCATTTTGCATATCATCTGAGAAGACTATTTTGATTATAAAAAAATCAAATTTGAGTTCCACCTTCATTGCAACGACGTTTTCTCTGAATTGGTAAGTTCGTGATAGAGAATAGTTATCAAAATCGGCCGTTTTGCGATGGAGTTTCCGGAGCTCTCGCAGATTGTAATGGAGAAGGAATGCATACGCCTGTGGTTGATTGGGTGAAGATACAAATAATCAGCTCTTACAATTCCTCCTATGACAATAAGCAACATGCAGATAGAAAACATAACTGCGCGGTAATTTATTCCTGAAAATATTTTCAAGTTAGCCTGTCAGTCATCAAATGTGCTCGTTCTTAGAAAACATTTTACTATTCCCACTCCCTCAGTCATTGCTTACTTGAGATAGATTCTTGCGATTCTCTGAATGTCATATTGAATGCCATCGCTCCCGCGAATATTTCAACGAAAGCGAAGATGCCAATGAAGACGATAATCGTGCTGGGACTCTGTTTCTCGTACCTTAGAGACAAAATCTGTCAGTCTGAGATCAATAGTGTCAATTACCATGACCAGAAGAACGTAGCTACGATTCGTTCGACGGTGATACAAATGAGCCTGAATTCTTTAGATCACAGAGAGTTTGGTAGAAACTCACATTGCAACGAAGAAGGTGAGGAATGATCTGCGAACTAACGATGCAGTCACCAAAAGAATATTATGATCTGAACAAAGACTGTTCAAAAAAGAAGAAAAAGTGATAGACTCGCCATTCAAGTTTTCGAAAAAGTGCTGGGCGATTATTAGAATCGCCCTAGAAATGGTTCCTGTCCAACCTTGCAGAATGCAAGTTATGAAGGCGAATCGTAACTAGAGAAAATATTGTTTTCACAGAATATATTCGTTTACTCACATTTCTGTGTAATGGTTCGGCATTCAGTGTGATCCAGAACAGAAACGGCATCATTGAACAACAAACAGTTAGAATTATAAGCTAGAAGGAGAGGTGAAGACGTTAAGTAACAATGTCGATACCTCTGAGATACTGATAATCTCGAAAATGGGATAGAATTTGTCTATCGAACTTCTGTTCACGAGGACCGCATAGACAATTTGCATCCTAACGCAAACCTGACACTAGAAAAATCTGTTGCGAATACAACTCATGAGAAATGCATTCAATAACATTGTTGGGAAGGCAATCTAAGCAATTGTACGAACGGGTGGTCACGATATTTCCGAACATGTCTCTTTAATCTCTTTCTTAAGATCGCATGAATATTATGAGACAGTGAACAATGTGCTCTAGAGACTAGACTAGACTCATAACAAAAATTGTGTTGCTTGGGGAAATATCAAAGATATAATGAGCACCATCATCTTCATATGAATTTTAGACGGAGCGATACGGTTGAGTGAAGTTGTGCCAATGTTGAACTGGGAATGATCGATTACACTCAACAGAGCAGTTCATCAGCTTGCTGCTGGTCAGACGAGAAACGATGAAGTGCCGGCAGTTGAAAGTTCAGTGAAAGATATGAGTGAGATACGAGAATAGAATCGCGTTTGTCACACTTCGCACGTGAACAGCCAGTTTGAATGAGATAAGAAGAGAAAGAGAAGGGAAAGATCGCCACTCGCTTCCTCCCCTCTAAACAATCTCAGTTGCTTTCATTCCTCTTATTCTGTTGGCCATTTTTCGCGTATAATTTTTCACTTATTCCAGACATGAGCACACTCTGGTTGAAGAACTTTGCGGGTCTACGACAGTCGGAAGCTGATTTTCGAGCAGTTTCAAATGGAAAAGTCGAATTGGGAATTCATGTGACTGCTAAATCAATCCAGGTACTCCCAGGTTCAGCTTACTCAATATTTGGCATCTTTTGCCAGGCGATGACTGTTTTCGGCAGTGTGGTTGCTCCATCACTCGCAATCATACTGAGAAAGGGTTGCCCAAAGGCTGCTCTGTTCATGTGCGGAAAACTTGGCGCAGCAACTGGTGCAATCATCGGACCTGTCGCTACTGCCATTGCAACGAAATCGAAAACAGAGGAGGAAGTCGCCGAAAGATGTCATAGACTAAGGTATTGATGAAACAAGTCGAAGTAGCAAATGAGGTAGTTTTTCAGGCGGAATGGGGGTCAATTGTGGGTCGATCGATCTTTCGTTGTCGCTGCAACGCTTGGATTCATGAGTGTAGGCGCGAGTGGAATGATCGTTGGTGAGGTTTGATGCTAGCAGTAATAGTGATGATCTACAGGCATGAACGGGGCTGTACTGCTTACGCCAATGGCTCGGGGTGCTTGGACAACAGCAAAGGATGTGTTCCATTTAGAGCGCGAATAAGCAATCGAAAGATTTGCTTTTGTTCGCGTATGTTGTTCACAATTGTAAATATGTTCTAATGAAGCCTGAAATTGTATCGATGGCAAAAACGATGTGAAAAATACCATAGAATCTGAACAAATACCTAAGCAAATCAAATAGCATATATCATTGGCAACTGTCTCTAGTGAATATTTTGCGTTTGATCACTGAATCTATCATACATAGATCTTCCTTTCGATCTTTCAATGAGAATAGGTTGCTCGTTCTTTGAGTTTCTCTCTCACTCTTTCCTCCCTTGCAACCGATAGCTTGCATCTCTTGAGAAGTACACAATATGGCCGCAGAGAGCACAGACGAACAAACCTACTTCACTCGCTGAACCTTTGATTGAAGAGTGATGATCGACCGTGCTCTACTCATATGGAAGCTACTCGTCGGGTACAAACGTATAATCTTTGTGGAAAAAACAGTCTGATTCCATTTAAAAACTAAAGTTTGGTTTTTGTATATTGTGGACAGAAAAGATTTCAAAGCGTTGCTTGATGTTGAAGTAGGATAGATGCATTTTATTGACTATGAATTTCCTCTCTCTTTTGAAAGGAGTGTTTATAGCAAGTGCTAACAAAGTTGTGATTCCGAAATATTTACTGCCTCAGATGGGCACAAAAGGAGATCTTCTCTTCTATCGGCAAGATATTCCAGAGCGATGCTTCCGCTCTTAGTTTTACTTGTCCTACAACTTCACTTCTCTGGATCAGCCATCACGACCAGGCATTCTACTCATTATTGTGAGTAATGGTGGCAATTTTAATGGTTTTTAAAAGTGGTAATTTCATTCTGAAAATGAAGTGAGCAGGAAGATTTTGTATTTCGCAGCGGACGTTCTCAAACTCAAGTGCGATTCTCTTCCGTATCGTACGGTGTTCCTCAATGCAAACTGCTATTTCATCATCGACTCTGATGTTTGATTTTCATACATTCCTACTACCTCTTACCTTTTCCATTCGTAGAATTCCGCCAATAAATGTTCCTCCATTTTCCCTGGTGCAAAATTAACAGGAAAAGCACCCGATGAAGTGTGGAGTTCGCTCTTCGCTGATGTGAGTTTCGTTTACGTTAGCTGTGAAGCGTTCCTTTCATACTACTCATTCAGAAGAGCCAATTTGTAAACGATGGTGAATCTGCTGGAAAGACGAAGGCAATGTGTCTCTACGGTTTGCGATTAGTCTGAAGTTCAAAGATCGAAATCAGCTCACAGAGAGTGGATATCGTTGCTCCACGGGCCAATCAACTTCAATTGCGGGAAGATGCATTCACAAGGGAGACAAGAAGATGAACTATCGCCAAGTGAGAAGACAAACCACCTCTCACTCATAGTGAATCAACTCAGGCGGAAAATTTCTGTGCGAAAGTCGGCTCCCTTCCGTCTCCTCTAACCGACAATGAGAATAGAGAATTGGCCGGTAACTATAACTGTATGGACTATTCCACCACTCATCATTCAATATCCAGCTGCAAGCAAGAGTCCGATCTGGTTGCGTCCCGCCCACACCAAGGCTTGGACAGGGCGAAGTTCCTTCTCTCGATTTGGAACGTGTGCTGCCTCGTCCTTCTGTGAGTCACACGAATCAAACTTGAATAGCACGAGGAACATTGTTCTATAAAATCTTTTCATTGCAGTCCTAGCCAACGATCCGAAGTGGTGTCCTACTGCAGTTGCTGATGTTGCCAACACTGCAGACACTTCTCGTGGATACTGGGTGATAGCAGATCAGACTAACACGTATGATTTTGAGCATAACTAATTTAGTTCCTCGGTGTTCAATTTTCTTTGAAAGTGCTAGGTCTGAAAATCAAAATATATTTGTTTGTCTTGAAAATTGACTGCAGACTGGATGTGTTGTGTATCGGAGACGCCGATAATGAGGGCTACTGGACCCGTCCGATCATCGTGTCGAAATCGAAGCCAGATGAGGTTTGTAAGGAGAGCCACGAATGGTCGGAGAAGACAAGACAGTGCGAGTGTGCGTTTCATATTTTCGCATAATCGTTTAGGCCAATTCACATGTAATCATCTTTTTTGTAGGGACGGGACCACCCGATGGTTGTGTGCAAGTATTTAATCTTCTCAATGATCTCGTAACAATTATGAATTTCAGTTCGACTTCACAGTTGCAGCCAACAAGAAAACGTTCCAAACGTACCATGACAGAGTGGGTGGATATGTACATATTAGAGGGTTATGGAAATCAAAAAGATCGTATTTATTATATCTATGAATTTAGACACCTCGTGCGATCGTCCGTCGTGGATGCATGGCAACTTTCTACTGGATGAATCATATATTCGAATATCCGGATCACGCTGAGGTATTGTGGAATCGGAGGGGATAAGTGCGGATGATAAACGACAACCATAGATTTCTCACCATAGTTTAACGGATTTTTCAGCTTAAAAATCTTCGCAACATCGAATACGGAGACTATAAATTGCCAACGTACGCTGCGGGAACTGTTTGTAGGGGAGGTATACTATTTTGAAGAATCCCAAACATGTTTTTACTAAGCAATTTAAGGCGAGGAAGGAGCTTCTCGTGTAATATGCTACTGTGATCCCTTTGAGACGGAGAAGGAGAAACCGGCTCAAACTAAATGCGTCGATCATCATGAGTGGAGTGAAGAAAAGCAGAGATGTGTTTGTCAGTTCATCATTTGAAACGTTTTCATTTCAAATTATTAAAAAATCGACTAAAAATGGTTCATGAACTAACAATGATGCAGGGACAAAAGATGAGATGTACGCAGGAGAGATGCACAATTACGTGGGACAAAAGATGCTATTCAGTATTCCAAGTAGGTTTTTTTTAATTGATGGGATACTTTTTTCAACACATTTGCCTAAGTCGCAGCATAAAGAAATGTCAACGTAAGGTAAATTTTGCAGACTGGCCCCTCAACAAACGCTTTGACATCAACCTCAAAGACGCCAATCTTCCCGACTTTCTGTTCAAGGTAAGAAAATAATATGTATTTGGAAACTAAGATTGAAAATATTTCACAGGTCACTCGAATAATCGTTCGTCAAGGCTGCTTCTGCACTATATACAGTGGCCATCATCTCGCATCGGTGGGTAGTAAATGAATCCCGTGCATTTCATCCAATTTAGTGGCAACCTCGTACCACTGTCAACTACGGAAGTCATCCAGTAATGTCGAAGTATGCGACTGAGCAACCACTGGCGAAGGCTGAGCAGGGCGCACTGAGGATTGTGTGCGAGTGCATGAATGAAGACAGTGGAAAATGTAAGCATCTATTTGAGTCTTGAATGAACACGTTTCTATCATTTAAACTTTATTGGATTTAAGAGACCGGCTCTTAGAAAATTTACCATTTCGGCCCATTTGCGGTCATCGCTCCAGGACTTTCGATTCGGGCGGCCATACTCACATATGTTGGTGGACCTTTGACCTTGTTTACAAAAATAATGACGTCACCGACTGTGTTGCAAAATTCGGCGCGCCAGGTGCGCGCGAAGTTTGAAAAGTGCATTTTCGTATC
>LS504846.1:96748-110645 GCA_900490845.1 Pristionchus japonicus | reverse complement strand
CCCTAACACAATGCAGAAGGAATTTTAGTTCTAGCTTGTTCGGTTGAAAAGATACGAAAATGCACTTTTCAAACTTCGCGCGCACCTGGCGCGCCGAATTTCGCAACACAGTCGGTGACGTCATTATTTTTGTAAACAAGGTCAAAGGTCCACCAACATATGTGAGTATGGCCGTCCGAATCGAAAGTCCTGGAGCGATGACCGGGGGGTGATCAATTTTCCCGGAGCCGGTCTCTTAAACATTTAAACTTGATATATCTTGTCTACAGTTCGACTGGTTCGCCTCCCCGAACTTCCCCAATGTGTCGAGATGCACAAGTACAACAATGAAACAAAGCGATGTGAATGTGAGTTTATTTCGGGCTTTCCCGATCGGTAAGAGGAGAGTGCAAAAGTAATAAAGTAACTAGTTCTTCAGGGACTGGCTCTGCAACAGGATGCATGGTAGCAACGAACACTAGAAATCAGAAGCTTGAGCTCAAAATGGAGAATTGGCCGTCCTATCCAATCGGAAGAGTAAGCACCTTAACATCTCGTGAAAACTATGAGTAGCTTCCCCAATTCTTGTATCGTCAAACCTCCTCACAATCACATGAATCTTTTCCAGCGCCGACTCAATGCGGTTTTCGATAAGCTGGTAAGTGCCGCTCATTTTTTCATCAATTTTCAGCAAAAAAAACGAAACAAAGGAATGGTTGTAAGTGGTAGGATACGTTGATAGGCAAATATTTTTCCAGCTCACATATCTCACCATTCGACAGGGCTGCAGTGCCATTGTCTGGGTAAACCAAGTCGTAGAGTTGGCATATGTCGACGTAAGTCACCGAGATTATTATGTTTATCGTAGTTAGATTTTTTTTCAATATTATCCCCTACTTGAACATTGAAAAGCCTTCATTTTTAGTATAAATTGGTCGATAATCTAGCCCCTCTCTCCTACGGAACATACCGAGTTCCACAGAAGTACTTCGGTGACGTTGAAGTGGGATGTAAGTAGTTCTAAACATAATCAAACCGTTGAAATAAATCATTCTCGATGCCAACATGGGATCGAGTCAAGTCAACTGCATGTGCTACGATGATTTAATGATACTAAAGAGGGAACTACCATCTACTCCATGTCTCGCTGGTGAATATTGCGGGATTTAAGAAAATATTTAAACAAACATATCAGGACACGCCTACAATGAGGAGAAAGGAATTTGTGACTGTGCGTTTTAAAAATTTCTTTATAAATAACATGTTTCAATAACTTTCTTCCACTCTTCCAGCTCCTCGACTTATCTAATCGATTTCGAATATTGTATTCTGTAGTTTGATCATTCTCAATTATTTAGGGACGCGGGATAGAAAAATATTCGCTGAAATTCGAAACGACAAAGGAGAGACTCTGGAACTCGAGATGCCTAGTGAGCAGAAATTCTCGAGTTATTCGTATCCAAGATTCCCGAATTGGCTCTTCAAATAGTACCATGTTGAGTAGCGTTTTCATGAAAAAAATTGAAGATTGGCCTGTCGAAAGAGTCTTCTCATGGAACATGGCGTATGCTTCCAATCATCCGCACTACCGAAATAAAGCGATGTCCTTTCTAAATCGAGTGAGTTTGATCGCATTGAGAGCGATCACGAAGTGATGAAAGACAAAAAAATATGTTGAACTAGAATAAACACACAATTCAGATCGTGAGTATCCTCATCCGAAGACATTGCTTCGTCACTTTGTACGCCATTCCCGATGAACCTCGATTCAGAGGAAAATATGGACCTTATGTATGTTTCCAAGTTTATTTAAAACCCTAATTTTGCAAAAATTGAAAACCCGAGACGTCTCGAAACATTCGCATGTCATTTCAAAAACCGAACATCTTGACGTAAACATGAGCTGGGAACTTGATAAATATACTTTGCAGTATCACACATTGGGAGGCAACGGCACTCGCACCTACGGAAATTTCTCTGTTGGTAGAGGAACTACAAGAGTTGTCGCTTCATGTATTGATTAAACATCAATCTTCAATAATTCGAGTTTCTTTCTTCAGTGGCATAAAAATTACAAATCAGTTCAAAATTACAAATCGCAAAGTCAGTTTTACAAATCGCAAGATCCTCTATTTTGTGATCATTAAAAAAATTTTGTAGTTGATTACGTATTTTTCACCTAGCTCACAAACTGTGTAGACTTTCATTTCCTATAACAGTATCGAACAGTGTGCACACGACAATGCAATAAGATCAATTGAAATTTCACCGATCACTGATAACTGTCCATTGTGGATGTTCTGCTTTTTACCATCGAATCCATCAGAGAATCTGATCTGCCACTTGTTCTTTCAATGAGAGATGAGTGCTCGTTGATTGCGTTTCTTTCTTCCTTCTCCTGCTCTTCTGCGGCCTTGCAATCCTTTGGGAAGTACACAATAATCACAAGATTGCACGCAACAACGGCGATCATGACGGAGGAAGTGAAGATAAGTCCCTGAGAGAATTCAGAATCTTTGATTGAAAGGTCTTTAGCGAACCATTTGATAAGCGTGAAACCGATCATATGGAAGGGTAGAATCACCACGAATAGCGTCGGTTATCTGTCATGCGGATTTGCAACTCTCGAAAGAAAGTTTTGCAGACCATTCCGATAATCTGCGCTGAAGGAGTGCTGATGATTCCAGATATGAGACGAGAAAGAGCGACTGCAGAAGCACGAGAACTTGAGGGGACTACCATCTGATGTGTAATAAGGAACTTAGACGGTGCAAGCGGTTTTTACTCACCAACACCATTTGCTGATTCAAACTTATCGTTGCTGCACTTCCCAGACCAGTGAGAAATGAAGCCGCCTGTAATGTTTACTACTTCGTAACTGATATGCTGTCATGCTTACCAAACTAGCCGCATAGCTTTTATGGAGAAGTAGGACTGAGACAATGAACATCAACGCGTATACGGATGTTCCAATACTCACAACTATCGGATATGCACGGCGATTTCCAGTTCTGTTAGAGAATGGGCCGGTGCCGTGAAACCAGCTCTTCAGTTGATCGACATAAGAATACAGAAGAGTATGATCAAACCTGTGCGATCCACAGGATCATAGGAAGACCAGAGAAGGTTCCAATCATCGAGGCCAATGATTTCAGAGTTGTGAAACTGAACGTTGCTTCTGTGGTGATCCATACGAATTCAACACATACGTTGTGTACGATAGTCCTTCGAATGTATCCGGGAAAGCATAGAAGGCGCTGAGAATATATGACGGAAACCAAAAAGTGAGAGCTCTTCCGTAGAACATTTCCATTGAAATCCTTGCAGTCATTAAAACGAATGATGTTCTGAACGAAAATGCAATTGATTGAAATAAAATCTAAATCTCACATTGAGAATAGTCCAAAAGCGTTGGAGAAAATGGTTTCTCGGTTTAGATGTCTTTTTGTTAGGGAAAGTCGGGCTGAAGTGTTCTTGGTGAATACAAGTCCAATCAAGGGAACAATTGTGACCAATGGTCCGACTATCAATCCAGACTGCCAGGGCCACTCGTTGTTCACTATCATCGAACTCAGAATCTCGGTGAACATTCTGAAATGTCGAATTGCATTAGAATTCAACACAACTGAGACCCCGAGACGGCTTCACACGCCGTCATGAACATCAATGCGACTCCGAGAGCCCGATCTGCAAAATATCTTATTCGTTGCTAAAAGAAGTATCATCACCCTTGAATAGGTCAGCAAGCATTACTGGGACCAACACTCCGAAAACGGAAGAGGTAGCCGCACCAAGGGAGCGAAAGACAGCGAATAGCTGTGATTAATGCCTGGGGGTAAGAGAATGGAAACATTTACCAGAAAAGAATTTGATCCTAGAAACACTGAGAGAAGTGACAATATTATCCAGACAAATCCAGAGATGAGGAAAAAGTTCCTGAAGTGAAGATTTAAAAACAACAATGCAAAAGTACGTCTCTACTTTCGATTGAACACATCTCCAAGAATCCATATTAGTGCAAGAGAAAGTGTATGTGTTATTGCTGAGGTGGTCTGCAATAAGGTTGTGAGAATGAAGTGACTATAAATATTATCTTAAACCCGAATGATTGCCGTTTGCGCATCGTCGACTTTGAAGTGATCCTGGATAAGAGGGACGATTCCTGAAGTATTCATATTTTGCGAGTGAAGCGAGTACCTCATACCATCAACTCCATGCGAGTCGAAATATGAGAGAAAGAGAATTATGAGAAGCAACACTGTAGTGAAGACCTTAGTAATCTGCAAATTCTTTAAGGAAGATCGAAATTGGAAAAAACGGTCTAACCATGCTTTCCATCTCTCTTGGCATTGCATTCAACAGCTGATATGAGAATGTTGCGAAGTGAAAGGTCGGCGAGATAAGAGCTATTTATCGAAGGATTGAAATGAGCAGCATGCCTGTCACCAGGTTGAGGGATCAGAATAGATTATATTGCAAAAGATTGCAAAAGTTTATTGTCACTTCGCGGCTAAGGGAATTGCAGAAATAAGTAAGTGCAGCGATGGAAGAACACGTAAGACAACGAAATTTGTTCGAAGAGGATCGCTACCAATTATAATTGCTGTTTACAGTCGTTGCTCGACTTCTAACATAAGATTCCAGAATTGAGTCAGCCCTCATCTTCCGTTGTCCAATGAGACACGACTTCTCATCTATCAATTCTTGTTGCTTATCTTCCAACTCTTTCGAGTTATCGCAATCATGAGGAAAATAATATACGAGCGCGACGTTGAAGAATGAAACGACTACCATGACTCCAGCAATGCAAAGCATGCCCTGTGAAAGTTTTCAATATTAAAATCATTGTTAAGCAAATGGTGTTCATACCACTTGATATGCATGGAAACTGTCTAGAGGCACCAAAGAATCTCCTCGAACCGCGTCCGATATCTGAAATATTTCATTTCATTCCATCCACGGTTTCACTCACCATTCCAACAATCTGAGCTGATGGAGTGCTAACAATGCCAGAAATGAGACGGAAGAGAGCGAAACCAGCAGCTCGCGAGTTAGTAGGAATTACCATCTCAAAGGGATTATTGAGCAAATGTATGAGTTGTTCTAAACACACCAACAGCATCTGCTGACTCAGACCCATATTCGCAGCAGCCCCGAAACTGTTGAAGAACAAGCAAACCTCAATTTGGTCTGGTCTATACTGTGAACAATAGTTGGAACACTTACCAGAGCTGCAACGTAGCTCGTAGGAAGCAGAATGATATGGCCGATTAATGTTGTAGCATTTATGATTGTGCCTATGGCTACAACAAGAGGAAGGGCTCGGGAGTTTCTCCTCTTAGTAAGGATGCCTGTTCCTTGTTGGTATCTCTAGAATGATGGCTGGCATTACATATTTACATGACAAATATCATCAAACCTGAGCTAGACAAAGGAACACTGGCAATCCCACTAGCGTGCCAGAGATTGCCGCGAGTGAAGAAAGTGTTGTCATTCTGAACAACATGATATCTGAACTTCGCTAAAACCCTCAACAAACGTTGGGTATGATAATCCATTGAATGCTTCAGGGAAATTTGTCCATGCGCTCAGTCCATATGATGGGAACCAGAATCCAGACGACTTGATATAACACATTCCCAATGACTGAATTATAGTCATGAGGAGGTACGATTTTCTGAACAAATCTAGATTTGTTTCTCGAATTACTAAAGAATCTATTACATTGACAATAATCCGAATGAGTTGTGGAAGATCTGTGCGAGGCTCCATTTTCGCTCTAACCGCTCATCACACTTTAAGTGCCTTTGGGTACAGATTAGTCCGATGAGTGGCACAATGACCAGCAATGGCCCGACCAGCAATCCTATCTGCCATGGCAGTCCACTGCTCACGATAAGCGAACTCAATATGAACGTAGTCATTCTGAAAGTGGTATTTTATTGAAAGATACTATTTTGAGTTTCACCCCGAGATTGCCTCACAAGCTGCCAGAAGCATTAAAGCCACTCCGAGTGCCCGATCTGAGATATGGATTGACGTACGCAAATTCACGTAATACTTGCCTCGGAACAGATCGGCAAGTACGATTGGGGCCAATATTCCGTAGACTGCTGAGGCAGCAGCTGCAGAAGCACGAAACACAACGAATAGCTACAAATTTTATAATGTTTAGCAATTTCATCATTTCATACCCAGAACGCCTCGGATCCTATGAGCAACGAGAAAAGGGAAAGTACTATCCAAGTTGTGATAGAGACGAGAAATAACTTCCTGGAAGTTAGAGATAGACTTTTGATTGATACCGAGAAAATACCTTCGTTCAAATAGATCTCCAAAAATCCACATCAAACAAAGTGTGAGAGTATGCATTGCGGATGCTGAAGTCTGAAAAAGGATGCATGACAGAGAGACATGATAAATTATACCTGAATGGTTGCTGTTTGAGCATCGTCGACTTTGAACTTCGTTTGAATTAGAGGAACGATGCCTGATAGGCAAAGGTAAGGTATTTGCTCGATTGAATCTCGATACCATCAATTCCAAACGAGTCGAAGTATGTGAGGAAGAGAGTAGACAGCAAGCATGTTGAAATTAACACTTCTATGATCTGTAACAGGAACTAGTTGAGACTCAATGGTAAATAACGAACCGGTATCTCACTAGTGTTGCTCTCTGCAGCCATTTGCACGTTTTGTATTGTCCATTCAGATCGTCGAAAGGTGAGAACCGTCGAAGAAGATAAGAACAGATTATCTCTTTCTGAGAAAGACCATTCGTGCCATTCATGACGTACTCTTATCGAGACACCAATGATCGGTTTCAGCCGCTTGACCCTTTGCTTACGATTATTCATAGAGAGTAATTTAATCGGCGCAAGCATTTGAAACATAATATTGATAAAATAGAATTTACAGCAAAACGCCATACACAGAATCAGAATCAAATGGATCACTAATGATATGTATTGGTCATCGTTGATGTTCTACTTTTGACATATGATTCTAATATCGACTCGGATCGCAACTTTGTTTCTTCAAGGAGAGAAGTATTCTCATTGAGATGCTCTTGTTCATCGTTCTTCGAGTTTTCAGCCTCATTGCAGTCTCTCGAGAAGTATTTTATGAGGATGAAATCGCAAACCGCGCTGAGAACCATAAATGAAGCCGAGAACAGAGTAGCCTGTAATATTTGGTTTGTTTATTCGCTTGGTGTAAATGCAGGGATTTAGCAATGAGTGAATCGACGTTCTCTACTCGCCAATGGAAACGGCTTCGAAATCATGATCTTTCCTCTCATAGCCATTACCAACAGTCGGTACCTTCTGGTATCCGTGAAACCGATCGGAAGGGAGCGAGGAATCGCCACGAATTGCATCGGATAGCTGAGAACAGCCATATTTTCCTTTTCCGTCTCACTCATCACATGCCATTCCAACCAGCTGTGCCGAGGGAGCACTAATGATTCCTGAGATTAGACGAGAGAGGGCAACAGAAGCAGCTCGAGAACCAGCAGGCACTACCATCTAAGAGAAGAACGATTAGATAAGGATCTGATCTGCTTAGCTCACAATCATCATTTGTTGACTCAAACTGAAATCTGCTGCTGAGCCGAGAGCTATGAATACCAGGGATGCCTGAAGAAGTGATCGTAAATAACTAGTTTGATTTATTGAATTCTCCAGATTTTTGATTGTCTATGAAAACTGACCAAAGACGCTATGAAACTGTGTTCGAGGACCAACAATCTGAAGATTGACATTCCCGCATTGATTGATGCGCCGATGCTAACAACAATTGGATATGCACGACCGTTTCCATTCCTTCCCGAAAACGGCCCAGTTCCATGATTCCAACTCTGGAAATATCTCGAAATGATCTGTTTGAGATACTGATGCGTACCTGAGCAAACCAAAGGACGAGAGGCAGACCAATCATTGTACAAAGGATCAACAGAAAGGAATCAAGAGCTGTCGCGCTGAGTGGAATGATTATTGTCTATACAAATCCACATTTTTTTACAAACGTTGTGTATGACAGTCCGTAGAAGCTTTCTGGAAAGCTCGTCCAAGCCCCGAGAAGCATAGAAGGAAACCAAAAGATGAACGCTTTTGTATGGAACATTCCCAACGATAATGTAGTCGTCATCAGAACGAATGATTTTCTACATGGTAAACGAGGGATTTTCGAAATACGAAAATAATGCTTACATTTTGAACAATCCAAATGCATTAGAGAAAATTCTTGAAATGCTTTGCTGACCCTCTCCTTTTTCGCCGATTTGTCTATTGTTCATGAGACAAAGAAGAGTGAAAGTTGGTACGATTGCAAGCAAAGGCCCAGCTATCAATCCAGATTACCACGGCCAGTTACTTGCAACTATCCACGAATCGAAGACGCTTATTACCAGTCTAGAAAAAATGTTTAACTTTTTAAATATTTCAAATACGCACGCTGATAGGACATCGCTTCCTGTCATGCACATGTAGGCAACTCCTAGAGTCCGATCTAAGCATACGATCCGTACAATTTGATTTGAACTAATCTGACCTTTGAACATATCAGCAAGAATCACAGGCACCAACACTCCAAAAACGGACGAAGAAGCAGCAGCGAGACAACGGAGAATAACGAATATCTGTGAGTATAATAAGAAAAATAAGCAGACCTTAAAGTATACCATGAAAGATTCGGATCCAAAAATAAGTGAGAAGAGTGAGAATACGAGCCAAGTACCAACAGAGAAGAAATATAACGTTCTGAGTTAAATTTGAATATAAAGTTCAGAAACTGTTTCGAACCTTCGCTTGAATAAATCTCCAAATAGCCAAACGAATCCAAGTGCAAAAGAATTTGAAATTGAGGAAGATGTCGAAAAATAATTATCATTATCACAAATAATAAGAAAACCCGAACTCGAATAACAGCCGTTTGAGCATCTTTGACGTTATAATATTTCTGTATCAGAGGAACAATCCCTGATATAGGCTTTTAATCCATTATGCCATTTCTTCACTTACTCACCTTCGATTCCAAACGAATCCAACGCAGAGAGAAACAAAGTAATCAGTAGACTCAATGTAATTACTACTTTTGCGATCTACAATAACATTTTAAGTTTGAATACAAAGAGTGAAGCTGCTTACCATGACCAAAA
This sequence comes from Pristionchus japonicus, assembly GCA_900490845.1. Lineage (NCBI taxonomy): Eukaryota > Metazoa > Nematoda > Chromadorea > Rhabditida > Neodiplogasteridae > Pristionchus > Pristionchus japonicus. Next base: position 101,510 of record LS504846.1, on the reverse strand, counting down.
CGTCAAATGATTACTTCCTGGATGGGTTTCGTGAAAGGCAAGATGCAAACGTACTGATAAGGAGGTAAAAGTTATTTGTCATCTAGAAAAGGTCCGAGAAAGTGACGCATCAGAAAACAGCTTCATAACAGCGATTGCTCATGTGTATGGCACGAATAGTCTCATTCTCAGCCTCACAAAGGATACCTTTTTCTTATTTTATTGATATCAAACATAACACTTCTTTAATCAACGCGATATCGCTGTTCTACTTTTGTTGGTGAAGTTTTCCTCGTATTCGAACGATTTCGTGATTTACTTCGTGGTTGATTCAAATCTTTCTCGAGTATACTGAAGTACATGTCTGTCGCTTGAGCAACGTTGTTAGTCGCGTGTTTAGTGGCGAACCTGAAAATCAGAGATCAGTGGTTAATGAAATCGAATCATTCAAGTGATCTATGAAACTTACACTTTAGCAGTGTTGACGTTTTTCGCTGATATCAGCGTGCGAAAGACGGGAAGTCGAATGGCGACTCGTAGAAATCGGAAATCGAATACAGGAAAAGATACAGCAACCGCTAGTGACAGTCTGAATGCGATTTTCGATTGGACTTCCAAGAATTTTCTCCTCACACTGCAATCCACCAATCGAACATCGCAATTGAGAAATAACGTAGAAACTCGAATTTCGCCGTTTTCGGAGGTGAAATGTAGATGAGATAGAATACCATTGCTGGTGTGGTAAATTTGCAGACTGGTCGGGCGAGTTTCAGTATCATCTGAAGAAGCGAATAGTAAATGTTCTGAGGAGAAACGTACTTTCATAACAGCAATATTTTCCCTGAGCTGATGAATTCTTGAGAGGGAGTAGATTCCGAAGGTAGATCCACTTCGACGTTTTAGCTTCTTGACTTCAAGAAAGTTGAATCGGAGAAGTAGTCCAAACCCCTGAACTGGTCTTCGCATTTGCTTATATTGTTTGAACTTGCCAATAATCCCAATCCAATCGAAAGCACGCAGAATGAATAGTGACCCCATCGAGCATAGACGATGTATGTTTCTGTTATAATTTTTCATGCTTAGGGAGACATTGCTGCATTGCAAACCTAGCTCCTGTTCCCAATGGATTGTCAGAACAAGGGCGAACGAAATTGAGAAGAATTCAAGAAATATTCCATTTCCGATCATAACGTAAATAGTACTCCATCCCTGTTTCTCGTACCTAAATGTGTGTACTTCATGCGTTTTCGCGTTTCCTTCCGTATTATATTTTTCTTGAACAGAAATTATAGCATTCAAGCATGAACTTCTCGATATTTGTCAAAGGCCAGGAAGTCGTCTCAACGACGTAAGAAAATAAGTGCAGATGAACTCTTATTTCGACTAAACATACCAAGACCAAAATAAAGTGGCTACTAATCGCTCGATTGTTACTTGAGATAATCTGAATATTGAAAACTTTCAGATATCAGTTTCAACGAGGGAAAACGTACGCTGCAGCAAAGAAGGGATAAAACATTCTTCGCTCCATCGAAGCAATGAATAGCAGATCACGATAATCTGCAACTTTGACTTCAAGTCATATTAGTTTTCACATTTTGCAACCTTCAAAATCATGAACAAAATGTTGTGCACTGAGCAAAGTCAGCCTTGAACAGGCCCCTAAACCTCCTTTGAATGTGCAGAATATTAGTGAGTAGCGTAGCTAAATTATATTTTTTTCATTTCAGATTAGATAGCACTAATTACATTACGATGGAGTGGTTCAGCTTTCCAGCAAATCCACGCAATAAACGGGCAAAGGAGCAATACACAAATGTGAATTAGCACCTGTATTAAAATTTATTGCTTTGAACTATTAAAGAAGGATGGGCACGAAACATAATGGAAAAGTCTTGGCGCGATAAGCCTGCATCCTATTTGGGAAACGGTAACGGTAGGTAAGTTGAGTGCGGCTATTCTGCGCAAGTATCACTTTTTGTTTGTTTATTGATTTGTCGATTTTTTCGCAATTTTTCTTTGTCGTTTTATGTCCAATTTACTCTACAACGATCACCCGACAAAAGCTATGCCTTTTTATCCTCCCCGTAATCGCTTAATCGTCAAATTTATGGCGCATTTTTTTGTCGCGGCGATATTTCTCCTTTCTACTTGGTCGTTCCCCATCTATTCTTGCCTGTTCAGTGCATATTTCACGTAATTATATCATTCCATCAAAATTATACAAAACACGGCTGAATTTTGGCTAAAATGAGGATAGTGGAAGTTGCACTGGATCGCTCCCATGTATTCTACCTATTGTACCCGCGTATTTTGATTGCAAGTTGTCGTTGCCACGCTTATTAATTGATTTTTATGTCGCAGCTCTTCCTGGAATAGTAAATCAATGAGTTTCTGTTCAGGCAACCTCAACAATGGCCAACAAAGTGGTCGGTCCTCCCATGGACTGCGGGTCCATCTGCCGTCCACGTCGACCGCCGCAGCCGCGCTGCACACCAGCGCGCTCGCAGCACGCAACAACTTCCTCCAGGTGCGATCTACCCACCTTACTCATCTAATGTATTGTTAGAAATGACCTACGTAAAGCACTCAAGCAGCAGGAAGTGTCAAATCGTCGCAAAATTGTATTAACCCTTGTGATTTTGTGGTTATCCTTTGTCAATGCCAATGGTTTAGTTTGTTTAGGTCATATTTGGCTCATTTCAGTTCATCCACGAGCGAAATGGGCCTCCCGAGCGACGAGCACGCTCCAAGGACAATAACCCCGTCACCGACTACAATCACTTCAAAGGAATCGTCCTCAAAAGTGAGTTGTTCGTGTTTTTCCTTTTGACATGGAGTGAAAAAGATGCTTCCTGAAACTTCGGGGTTTCCTTCGTTCCATTAGAGGGCGCTAGTGACAGTTTCCAGCCTCGAAACCTCTTGCTGAGTGGTCGAGGGCAGTATAAACATCATTCCGATGTAATTTCGAAGGAGGTAATCTTTAGAGCGTCATGTCTGTCATAAGTTCACTCCACCTAGGCCGTCGTTAATTAAGTTATTATTAGACTTCAAAAGAAAAGTTTGGCTATGAGAAACGTTTGATTGATCGTGGTACAAGTATATACGCAGCTTGAAATAACGTTTGAACTGGGTTTCGATAGTAGACCTTGCTATTACAATGTCAACGATTAGCAGGGCGTTCGAGCCTCTATTGCGCTAGTACTAATTCACAATCCCTTCCCCATTCCAGCCGTAACCCGAAGATGCCCAACTCGGGCAATCGCAAGTGCGCCATCGTGCGGCTGAGCACGGGCGCCGAGGTGTGCACCTACATTCCCAATGTGGGACACAACCCGCAGGAGCACTCACAGGTGGGTAATTCGATATTAATTAATGATATTAGTTAAAACAAATGTTATTTATTTAGTGTAATTACTAACTATAGCGTCGAAATCACACTTTTCCAAATCAGGCTTGAACAATGGCCTTTCCTAATTTCCCACTTTGTTCGATGCTCATTCATTTGTCGATTTCCTATTCTAGAGAAGTTGTGTGAACGACATGGGAACACAGTTGTGTTTCAAGTATAGTATGAACTGTGAGCTGCTTTGCTATAATCAGCAGGCGAAGAACTATTTACAACCACTCCTGAGCTATATAATCTTCCCATGAAACAACCACGCATCTGGGCTGACCGAGTTACATCTCTTTAATTATTCATCTCAGGTGATGGTTCGCGGAGGTCGTCGACGAGATCTCATCTCCGTCAAGGCCAACATCATCAGAGGCAAGCTAGACTGCGCGCCCGCCGGAGGAAAATAGATTTATAGTATTGTTCATAGTCGTTATTTCGTTGTTTGTCGTTGATAAAGTGCCTCTATCATTGACTGTTGTTGAGAGTTGCAGTGAAGAAGGGAGGGAAATAGGCTGTGTGATAAACGATTAGCTGGAAACAACAAGAGCGGCTACTTCCGGATACTTGAGTCTTCATCAGAATGAGAGGGCGCATGATGAGGATAAGAATGTGGAAGTGTCGTGGTACGGAAACCGAGGAACTCACTATTATTGAGATACTTCTGTTGATTATCCGATAATTGCAACCTGCCTAATGATATTGTGACATACGAGCCGTACTTCCGTAAATCGATTTGAAATGTTTCACACTTTATATTCGCGGAAACAGTGGTTGATGTTTTTGGGAATGATAGAATCCACACGCTGTCAGTGAAACAATATTGTTCGAGACACGTAGTCTCTGCAACCTCTCCTCCCCAACTCGCCCTGTAGCTCAAATGGGTGTGTGTTGGCCTTGCTATCGTCACTACACTGGTTCGAACCCCGCCCGGTGCACCCTTTCTATTGCTGCCTTCCTCGGTCTATTTTTCGACTGTGTAGTGCAATCAGTCGATATGGGTGGACTACCGTACATTCTCCCCCGCCTCCCGTCCGGATTAGCCTGCATCGTCAATTAAACTTCAAAAATCCGTAGAGGGCTCTAGAGGCATATCTGAGGGTTCGGATAGGGTGGAATCTGATCGGGTAGACGTTACCTACACCTTGACAATGCCAGTCTATGTGCGAAAATATTCGTGCCTATCCTTCTTTAAGAGACCGGCTCTTAGAAAATTTACCATTTCGGCCCATTTGCGGTCATCGCTCCAGGACTTTCGATTCGGGCGGCCATACTCACATATGTTGGTGGACCTTTGACCTTGTTTACAAAAATAATGACGTCACCGACTGTGTTGCAAAATTCGGCGCGCCAGGTGCGCGCGAAGTTTGAAAAGTGCATTTTCGTATC
>LS504846.1:82000-93445 GCA_900490845.1 Pristionchus japonicus | reverse complement strand
CCCTAACACAATGCAGAAGGAATTTTAGTTCTAGCTTGTTCGGTTGAAAAGATACGAAAATGCACTTTTCAAACTTCGCGCGCACCTGGCGCGCCGAATTTCGCAACACAGTCGGTGACGTCATTATTTTTGTAAACAAGGTCAAAGGTCCACCAACATATGTGAGTATGGCCGTCCGAATCGAAAGTCCTGGAGCGATTACCGGGGGGTGATCAATTTTCCCGGAGCCGGTCTCTTAAGACGTAACAATGTCGCACTTACCTCGCTCGCGCTTACTATCTCGAAAACAGGCCAATGTGCCTCAATTGAGCTTCTATTGACGAATATCGCATAATCCACTCGGATCATTGAGAACTGAACAAATTACAGGATACGGAGAAAATAGAAAAGTAATGGATTTAGAGAGATGGAAGTTCGAGTTAATGCTTATCTGTGAATGGAAAACAAGCAATAAATCATAAGGATAGTTCTAGACTTTATTTTGTTCTGTCTCTCCAGAAAGAATTAGTGTCTAGTAGACATGCATGTCATAACTTTGCTTATAATTGTGAAAGCTCATGAACGTCACAAAGATCAAACCTTAGAAACGAATGCTTCGATCATTGTCCAATACTGTCAATACCACACTGGTTACGTGCGAAGTATTCACGTCGTCAGCCACAAATTATGAAAGCAAGCGAGGATTACTGTAACATTGTAGTTTAGTGTCATAACACAATACGAAAGCAACAAATAAATGCAACAAAAGTTTTTTGAAGCAATAAAACGGAGAACAGAGCGAATCTAGGCGATGGGACTGGAACAGTGAGTCTATTCTGCCACTCGTGGTGTGTTCCATCTGCTCTCACTGACGATAAACAAGCAACTTCCCATCAGATTTTTGTATTAATATGCTGCTTTCTGCTAAATATGCCTCTTGTACAGATGACAGATGAATCTACCACATTTGCTCTCTTCGCATTACTCCATTCTAGAAAACACTTACATGAGCCAACAACAAGAACAATTTCTGGAAAATATTGACGACAATTCTTAGTGTCAGAAAAAAAGATTACAAATTAATAAAGCTAGACAAAGATTCAATGAACATGATTGCAGTTACAAGTCGACTGCTTTGCTTGCTTGATGTGTGAAGTGTCCTTAGAATATTGTGTAAGGTGCGGAAAATGAAATCAGGGAATTGGATAAAATTGGTTAGTCAAGAACTAATTGTATTGCATATTTGTCACGTTGAATTGTATCAGTTCACCGGAAATCAGATGTCTTCAGCTTCATGAATAAATTAATACAGTAAACTTAATAAGTTTATTATTCAATTAGCCTGTAGAGACTTGGCAAATCCCATTCGCTTGTTGCCTACATCATAGATCTGACAGTATTGTCGTATGAAGGGATCTCCCAAGATCCAAGAGGGTCCAAATCCGAATGAGTCAAATCCTTGGATGGCGAGAATGCAAGTGTCGTCGTCACCCTGAAATAATTGTTGTCAGTAATCCAAACACAAATATCCCGAATGTGGAATAAGAATACTGCATTCGATGCACAATGCAAAATGTTAACTCTTATAAATGCTACGCTTGCTTACGGGAACAATCATATTGACGGAGTTGAGGGAATAGATAGTCGATCCGATGGTCAACTGAAGGTCGGGTATCTTCGCATCACAGTCGATTGTGTACAGTTGCCACTCCTTCTTGTACTGCAATGAGATGGATTTATTGAATACGCGCATTATGATTATTCCAACTTGCACTCGTTAGCACCGATAGATACTCACCACTCCTCCGGCCTCGATTGCGATTTTTTCCACGATGTCTTGAGGCGCAGCGAGCAGTGACGTACCGGTGTCAGAGATGACCTACGACCGTGAAATGGGTTGGAACCGGGTATCTACGAGATCCGGCGATTAATCGTACCTGCCATCCAACATTGTTGTTGTATTTTCCGATGGAAACAGCAGTAAGCTTGAACTGGTAATAAGTAGCAGAAGACAAAGGTTGATAAGCAATGATCGGGCCGCAGTTTTCCGTGTCGATCTGGAGAGCCGGAATGTTATCAAAACCGGAATCATCAGATCCGTTTTTAGCGCTTACGTCTCCATAGGTGTAGACGCCTCCATTGACGTTTTCAGCGAAACCTTCGTGCTCCAGCCACACCGTAAACACCGGCTTGTCCACCATTCCTGCGATTTTCCGGCTCCGGTCGCCGTTTCGAAATGCCCTGTTCTCACTCACTCTGGTCGATGGCCTCGATAAAGGGAGGCTTCACGTGGTTCACGGCGATCGACTGATACGCGAGACCGAGGATTCCGTCGATTGGCTATTATTTATCAATTTTCCGGCTTATAACCCAGATCCCGGTTGTGAATGCAAATCTCACCTGTTCAGTGAAGAATTGTGCGAGATGGGTGGCCTGACCAAACGTGCATCCAGGAACAGTCAGCGCGTTGGTGCCCACGTCTCCGAACTGGAATACAAATTAACCTCGTTCTACGATCTACTAACTCACTCGGACGGTATCCTTCCCTTGGAATCCCTTCGCTGATCCGGTTCCATACGCAATAGTAAACGCCTTCCCGTCCTGGAATTAGGTTCAAATCATCAATAAAAGACACTTTTTGAGAAAGTGAAAAGTTTTGTCCATAACGTTGGCAAAGTTGAAAAACTCGATCCGGTTCAAAACTCGTGTACAGATAGTACCCCTCGAGTGTAGCTCACCTGCAACATTTGGAATCACCGGGGTCGCTCTCCGCCGAATGGCAAAATTCAGGTAGTCATACACACCAAGTTTCATCCCAATCGCTTTGAAACTCGACGAGAAAAATCAATTTTTCGAAAAAAAATTCCGTTTTTAAATTGCAGCTCGTCCGGTAGTTATGAAAGATACCTTTTTTATTTGATTAATAGAAAGATAAACTATCCATCTTGCTTTCATGCGAAAATGAATGAAATTTAAAAATACGTAATGAGCCAATTTTGGCAAAAAATGCGAATAATTTCGAATAAAGTCAGTTTTCGATAGGCCAACATACCGTATACAGGATTGAACAAACGCTACAGGTCGACAACCCAACTTAGTTTTAGCTTTTGTTTAAGTCTGTGAATGGTTGTAAGAATAAACAATTCTAATGTACCTATTGAAAGTATTTTTGCTTCCGTTGTTTACATGAAAATTGAGTCAGTTCACGATAGTTTGGTCAATCGAGAACTGACTTTATTCGAAATTATTCGCATTCTTTGCCAAAAAAATTGGCTCATTACGTATTTTTAAATTTCGTTAATTTTCGCATGAAAGCAAGATGGATAGTTTATCTTTCTATTAATCAAATAAAAAAGGTATCTTTCATAACTACCGAAAGAGCTGCAATTTAAAAACGGAATTTTTTTTTCGAAAAATTGATTTTTCTCGTCGAGTTTCAAAGCGATTTGGATGAAACTAGGTGTGTATGACTACCTGAATTTTGTGCATTTTTTGCGCCCTTGCTCGTTCGAAGGGATTGTGTTTGCGCAAAGTCGATTGGGTTACGGTAGTTTGTCGCCCTCACCGCCATTCGGCGGAGAGCGACCCCGGTGATTCCAAATGTTGCAGGTGAGCTACACTCGAAGGATACTATCTGTACACGAGTTTTGAACCGGATCGATTTTTTCAACTTTGCCAAGGATATTTTCACTTTCTCAAAAAGGGTCTTATAAACATTTTGTACCAACGAACCTTTGCATAAGTGGACGATTTGGTGGAGTCGAACAAGTTCTTGTTGGCACAGGCTGAGTTTCTGAGAGTTGGAAGGTTGACTTGGAATGACGTCGCCACCTACCTCGCCGTTTTTGTCAATGCCTTCTTGCAGCAGTGAGGATCACACTCAATCTCGCAAAGGACTGAAAATAAAATGAAAATCATCTTTTTTTCAAAAACAAACACAAAATTACACACAAACAAACAGATATTTTTGAAGGTGGAAGAAGCGGTGATAAAATGAATGTACCCTCAACTCACACTCTAAATCACAAGAAGCAGCACAGTCAGCCGTCTTTCCACAGTCGACATCGGGAACCCAGAGAGTGGCAGAGCCGGTGTCGAGGATAACCTACTTGAGTCTCTTATCGATAATTTTGTATTTCCGTTTCGGTACCTGGAAGGTCTGCTCGGGAGTTCCGATCGTTATGTTTCCGATGTAGGCAGAGTCGTCGTAGTCGTTCACCTACGAGAATTTTTCTACTTTCTACATCACAGAGAACCTCATCATTTAGCTCACTTTTAAATGACTGGAGACATAGAAACTACAGAGCAAAGTCAAAACAGAAGAAGTATACCTTCTCGGGATAACCAGCCAGCACACTGTGCTTCACGAGAGTGCGCATTACTTCCTTCTTCTCAGAGTGCTGTGTCCATCTATTCAACCTGATCATCTTCATACGGAGAGTTTCCTAAATCACGGTTATTTTCAGATAGAGAGGTAGATTCTTCGATTTACAAAACGTCGCACTAACTGACACGACGCTGCATGGTCATCCTTGTGATCAAAGCAGAAGAGAACCCGATGAGGGCGAGGAGAAGGAGAAGGCTGCGCATTCCCTGTGTGAATTGATTGATTACAGTAGTAAAGTAACTTTATTGATTGATCACAGTGAAAACAGAAGGAACTCAGAGAAGATTTTGAGGAATTAGCACCGGAGGGAAATGACTGTCAACAAATGCACAGGAACATATTGGACGATAAGAAGGGTGATAGGAAGGGTGAGTGATGAGGGTAGTCAGTTGATTGAGAAGAAGGAGGACAGCCTCTCCAAGGGAGTATCTCTCCAAGACCTTATCAATTGAGCTAGAGAGCTCTTTTCCGTCTAATTACCCACTCCATGAGCTGATTCGACTTATTGGTCACGCTGATAAGATCACAATTGACGTGTGAGAGACTATTTCGAGTGACTCAAGTGGACCGGATCGATGTCTGTAGTTCGGGAGGAGATAATGACGAGGCTACAAACTTCAATATTGTGCGTTGCATGGATACGTAGAAGCGATAGTACAAAAACTTCGCAAATTGTATCAATTGTATGCGACTGAGAGAAGTACAACAGAGCGGACGATATATCAACTTCATTTTAATCACAATACACTGAAAAGGACTTCACAAAATGCGTTTGTAGTTACGAGATGCTAAGGACAATACAAACAAATCAAGAAGATTTAAAATCCCTACGGTTCAGATACTAATGCTGTGGGATTCCTCGGAATACATCATGTGAAGATTCAAATCTCTTCACTTCGTTGAATATGAGTGCTGCAAAGCGGCATCGGTTTTTTTCTTCAAAAAATACACTTCTAAATTGGTTACACTCACAGTTCAGTTCAGTCAACGATTGCTCAGCTTCAGCCAGATCCCAGTTATATCGGCTTCTCGAGTGAGGTGCATTCACCTGATTAGTGTATCGATACTCAATCAATGCAGAGTACACACCTCTTCTTCTCTGAACCATCTCCTAACGTAGGGATCTTGCAGAGCTTCGGCAACAGAACATCTCTCATTCGGGTCCATTTTCAGCATTTTGGATAATAGGCGACGAGCGTCATCCGCTAAAATCACATTGAATTATCAATACTACGATTTTCGAAAAAAAAACAATCTAAATTCACCCGTAAGATGTGACGCGGCATGTTCACTATTGGCGAGAAAGTGGCGATCAGGAATCATTTCCTCGATAGAGCAAGGCTTTGAGATCGGAAGAGATCTCACGTAACTGAAATAGAAAACATACCTCAATAATTGCAAAGATGAGTTCACATTCACCTTCCAATCGGTTCTTCCACTTGAGATATGAAATCGTCTGATGGTGTTCCCATTCGTTTCACAATCTCATTCCACTGGTTGACTTTGTCTTTTCCCTGAACAAAGTTTACTTGCGCACTCAGAATTGGCAGTACTCACAGGGAACAGAACTCGTCGAGTGATCAGTTCTGCGAAGATGCAGCCAATTGACCAGATATCCGCTAAAATAATTATTGTTTGCAGTAATTTTCTCGAAATTTTCGCTGACCTTTCTCTGAATAAGGGAGACTCAGCACTACCTCAGGCGCTCTATAATATCGGGTAGTCACGTAGACGGTCATTCTATCTCCGGCTGATGGACTTATTAGACGAGCCAGTCCGAAATCAAGCACTTTGAGAATGCAGTTTGTGTTGACGACAATGTTCGACGGCTTCAGATCCTCAATAATTATATCTTGTTATTTCTCAAATCTCTATCGGATACTGACTCTGTGAATGATTCCCTCCTTGTGCAAGTGATTTACAGCGCAAAGAATTTGATAGATGAAAAACGAGAGCTTCGAGTGGTCAAGCGGAACATTCCTAGAGATCTGAAATTCTGCGACTTCGAGTGGCATTGTTCATGATTATCCGGATAGATCGTACAACTTCACTGAGAGTGTGATCCATCAACTCCGTTACTATGTAGACATCTCTGAAGTTTTCTTTGCTTTGCTGTGGAGTGAACACCGAATAAGTTGGAATGATCTGAAGTTGTAACCATACTCTGTGAGGGTTCTTGCGTCTTACATTTGGATGCTTCACTGACGATAGGAGAACAAATTCTCGGTATGCTCTCTTAGCCGACTGGCTCATTACGAAGGGTTGGTGCATTTTCTTGATGGCAACTCGTTTTCTCGCGATTGAATCATCGGCTGATCTGAATAAGAATTGACACGAGGAAAACAACCAGAGAAGTTATGAGATGACTAATAGGAATCTATTTTTGGTTACGGTTTCGATTTTTCCCCTACGATTTGTAAAATTCCTATTGAATTCCTTTTGAAGTTTCAGTGCAACTCACACCACGGCTCCTTGCGTTCCCGCATTGATGAACTGCAAGTTTGTGTATCTTCTAGGAATCGTGCACGAATAGCTATTGAAACATCGATCATGAACACAAAGTGTGTGGAAACCACCGAGACCATTTGATTGAGAAGAACTCATCTAGAGGAATGAGGAAATTCGGTGTAAAGGTGAAAGTGACTGTTGAAATCAGAAGTGTGATTCATCTTATCAAAAGAGGTGCGGTCTCTGAGTAAGGGTGTGCGGCGGAGTTTCGAAAGTAAGAAAAAATGCTAAAATTTGCAACTCGTTTATTCGGTGTATGAGAATACCTAATGCAATTTCACGAAATTAATATTGTTCTGCGAAAAAACATTTCTGATGTAATGGTCAATACAATGTACTGATGTGTTCCAATCCGACAAGAACAGCTCCTCTTGCATTACTCTCTAATCGAAGTGGGGGAAGATATGAGACTCCTTCACGAGCATCTCGAACGTCAAGGAGGTAGTTGTAACGCTGAATTTAACAATTATTGGGGTAAAGTAAAACAAACTCACCAGAAATGCAACTCGTAAGAGCAACAGCTCCCACATGAATGAGAAGAAGAGACCAACTGCGAAACAGAAACACACCCACATTATTTCTGGAAAAAAAACAGTTAAAGTCCATTAGCACACCTATTCTAAGACTCGCATTTCACCTGTATTCGCTTCTTCTTCAGTCAATCCATTCAATGAATCATCGAGAAAGCCAAATTGTAGTACATTGTCCATTGCGAATCTTCCAACCGTTTTGGGAAGAAAAATGGAAATCACGCAAACAGTGAATAACAAACTAACAAGTATGGAGAGAGTCAACTGAAACGAACGGATTGGTTCGTAATGAGAACCAAATCTTACCTGTGTGACGAGATAAGCAATCACCAACTTCGGAATGAATGTGAACGTTGCAATGAACATCGAAGCAGATGAAATAGTAACGGCAGCAATCGCAGAATACTCTAACGCAAAATATTAAATTGAGAAAGAAAGTGTCCTCACCTCAATTATGCTAAAAGCCAAATTATATGGAATAAAGTACAGCTGAATGACCATTGTGCTCGACATTATTACGTTCAATACTGAAGTGACGCGAGCTCCAGTCTAGTAGAAATAATCGATAGTGACTAATATATTTATTTCCTCCCACCTTGACATGAAATATACCGCAACAGCACTTGTACAGAGGATCACGCTCGTCAAATTCCAATTCGATAAACACCATTTAGGGTTGAAAAATTCAAAACTTCGCTGCGAGCGACGAAGAGAGTAAAGACGTTAGTTGGGAAGAATAGTGGATTTTTCATGACTGTTATCAGTCTAATCCCCTTTCTGCCTTGCTAATCCATGTTATGCGACCATGTGGCTTCATTGTGGCAACGCTGAGTGAGAATATTATTTTATCAGAAACGGAAGCCTATTTCAACAGAGGTTCAATTATGAGATCTACACTAATTTCCTCGCACAGCAGAGTGCAATAGAGGCAACGATCATATTGGCGATATTGAGGGCGAGAGCACCGCAAGCCAACCAGAAGGAGTAGCCAATGTATTCATCGACATTGACTGGAGGAGCAGAGTCGATGGGCGGTCGAAGTTCTGGAAGAATGAGATCGAAGTGAAATCATCCATGATTTGTACTCTTACCAATATATTGATCCTGGAAGATCGCGTATACAATAACTGCGATTCCGAGGAATATTGCAGCAAGACCAGTGAAGAAGGAAAGAGGGTGGAGAACGTACTGAAAATTACTTTTTTTGAAAACACATGGTCCGATCACTTCTTGTGAAGTGAAATTTTTATCTCAATGAGCAATTGACAGTCACCGCGAAGTTCTCCCTATCAACCGACTCTCACGTCACAGAGAGGCTGACGCAAATATAGCTCACCGAAAGTAAGCGCAATTTACTGGGTTAAACTTATCTTACCTTCTTGCAGCAACAAGCAAAAATGGAGAAAATATTCCAGACAAACGCCACGACCTGAATATAATGAATGTTTTCAAATAATAGCTATAAATTCAAACCTGAAAGGCGAGTCCGATGCACATGCAGACAACGACGAGTTTCTCCGTCCAGGGAAGGTTCTGTGAACATTCAGATGATTGAAAGAAAACAGAGAAGAACTGCTCACATTGAACCACTCCGTACAGTCGTCCCATGCGAAAACTGAATTCGGCTTCACGTTTGGCTTGAATGCAAAGAATTAACACAAGATGGGGATGTTCGAAAATACATCTCCAGGCATGGCGCAAGTAAACGGCAGAATGCCTTGGGTCACATCGTCAATGAGATTGTTGACGTCGGGGAAAGTGTATGTAGACCAACCTGAAAAGAGATTGATCGCACAACGCATGAATCGTAAATGTCTTTAGCTAGTAGACATTGTTCGCCCTCCATTCTCACCTGGGGTGACCATTGAGACTATCGTCATGGCAGTGGATGCAAAACTCACGACGCCATAGAGGATCTGCACCAGGAAAGAGCACATAGTCTGAAACAGTGAAAAATAGTGAACCTATGATGGGTCTAGACGGGCATCCAATGAAATGAAAGCGATCACCCAGCAAATCAGGGATGAGCATTATCGTTCACGACTCGAATGACCACAATACCAGAACGAAAAAGGGTTAATTATTGCGATATAAAAATTACAGAATTGAACGTGATTGGACAAAATTAGAACGTGAGTGACAGAGCTCGAAATTCTTCCGGGACTCAACCGCAAGCCGACTGATAACTGATAACGAAAAGAGGCAGGGAGAGTGCATTACAATGGAGAGTTGCAAAGCTCGGATGGCCGTGAAAGATAATTATCTGCTCCACCACTCCACGCTTCTCAAAACGTTGATTGATGCAAATTATTCGTATGTACTCAAGAACTTTGAGATCTAGCAGCACTCGAGCAAACATCACTTTATCTCGATCGGTTATCTTTAAGTATTCATCGATGTTTTGTTTGTCTTCTCTCGTTCGTGAGATGGAAAGATATCACTACGAATCGCCCCAGTCTGCGTGCACTTCCTGCAGTAGTTTTTTTGAAAATAATTTATTTAATGGAAACTCCGCCTCCTTCATTATCTTCGTTTTAACCACGCTATTTTTTCAAGGAATAACTCACATCAACCGTTTCGTCGTCCTTTCGTGGACGGAATACGTTCCCGCGAGCAATCGCCTCGTTCCAGCAGCGAACCTGAGAAGTGTATTTTTTATGTAGGGGCTTGGTCTAGAAAGCTCGTTTGCAACTTTTCTTAGTACAATCGGAAAAAGTATGCACTTGGTTGCTCAAATTAAAGAATGAGTTCCTCACCTCCTCCTCCTTCTTCTTGTCTCTCTTCTTCGCAGGTTTCTTCTTCGGAGCGGGCGTGGGCGGGGCTGAAGAAGATCAAAGATTAAATATAGAATTGACAAGGTCTTATAATAAAGTGGGCGGAGTCTAAAAGGACGGATCCTCCTCACCAATCTCGACGGCGACTTCCTTGCTGCAGACGGTCGTGTTCTGCGTCGTCTCCTTGCTCATCCTGAGGATTTATAAGGTACGGTAATATTAGAGTACGACGGTTGGTTACGGTATTGTCTAATGATCGTCTCCGAGTAAAATTATACAAAATCGTGTTAAGAAATGTAAAGATGTAATTATTAGACAAAAATTCAGTAGTGATTGAGATTAGGTCGCACTTCTGGAGTCTCTTGACTGAATCGAGCTCGAATTCGGAAGGAACGTCGTCCTTCTTCGAAGTGGGAACAACGTCGAAGACGGAAGATCGAGTGGCGACGTTGGCGTAGATGCTCGTCTACAATTATCATTGTAATTACGGTCTTGATTGAATCTTCATGCTTTTTTATTGATAAAGTATCGTACATCGCGCACAAAACCGAACAGGTTTACATTATTTACATTTTGTAACAGTTTTAAACTTTGCGAATTCGCTTCGAATATTCACCATTTCTGTTTCTTATTTTTTGTCCACCCCTAATTCCGCGTGAATACGAAAATTACACGGTAATATTTATTTGAATGGGTGAAAAAGAGTGCCGTCCAGTATCACCGAAATACGGAATCATAGAGCCGGCATTTGGTATGACCAAGCGCCAGCTGGCAAACGACGTCGCCGCAGCTCAGTTTCTAGTTCAGTCAACTCAGTACAGCTCAAGCAAACAAACAACAACGCTGACAACGCTGCGACAAGCAAGTGATCAAATAGAAAGGCGAATGCGTATTTACTAAGCGCATCTAGTTTATACTAAACACCGGCTCTGGTGACCAGCTGGAAGCGACGCCGTCACAGCTCAGTTTGTTCACATGCTATTCTCAGCGTTGTTGTTAGTTTGCTTGGGCTGACCTGAGTTTTCTGAGCTAGAAACTGAGCCGCGACGACGTCGCTTGCCAGCTGGTGCTTTGTCATACTAAATGCCGGCTCTATGATTCCGTATTTCGGTGATACTGGACGGCACTCTTTTTCACCCATTCAAATAAATATTTCACCGTGTAATTTTCGTATTCACGCGGAATTGGGGGTGGACAAAAAATAAGAAACAGAAATTGGGAATATTCGAAGCGAATTCGCAAAGTTTAAAAACTGTTACAAAATGTA
>LS504846.1:64793-81443 GCA_900490845.1 Pristionchus japonicus | reverse complement strand
TGATACTGGACGGCACTCTTTTTCACCCATTCAAATAAATATTTCACCGTGTAATTTTCGTATTCACGCGGAATTGGGGGTGGACAAAAAATAAGAAACAGAAATTGGGAATATTCGAAGCGAATTCGCAAAGTTTAAAAACTGTTACAAAATGTAAATAATGTAAACCTGTTCGGTTTTGTGAGCGATGTACGATACTCTGATAAATCAGCCGAGTATTGATATTGCTTGGGTTTGCTCAAATTTCCAATCTTTGACCTCAGGCATAAGTACCTTGCTCATCTTGGTTGGCCACGGTCCGGCCCCGTTGGTTCCGGTTCCAGTGCCGGTACCCGTGCCAGTTCCCGGTCCTGTGCCCGGTCCGGTTCCCGTTCGAGCGACCTTCTCCGTCTCTTTCAGCGAATTCTGATAATATCGGAATTACTGCGTTGTTCAATTTGTTTACGATAAGATCAAGTATCATTCCCGATCATCAACACCTGAGCTCCCGAAAAGTCAAAACAACCTGCACAACGAGATAAAGAGAAAGGTCAAGGGCCAAGTGTGGAGGGCATTCGGACGAAATTTAGTGGGATCATCGAACCTCCTGCGTATCGGCCTCCTCTGCATCGATTCCCATGTCCTGACACGTTTTCCTGCAAGAAATCCGCGTTGATCTATGGTCAAGCACTATTTGTTTCTTTTTGGCCATTCACATTTTCAACGCGTAAGGTTTGCTCCACTTCCATTTTGCGGACTCAGAATAACGAATAAGAGACCCTAACGTTCACAGGGACCTTCACAAGAACCGAACTATCTGCAGTATCCCCTAGACGAATCGCTAACTGACTCTTCCATTCTCTCGCTGCTCGATCCGCCCGACGACTTCTTGAGTGCGTCCGCCTTCTTTCCGCCGTCATCGCGAGTACGGTCGGTGGGCGGTTCCTGAGAACTTTCGGAATGATAAATGCTTCTGATGAATTAATTAGTTTTCAAATGCCCTAGCGCAGAAGCGTCAGGGGTTTTTAGGAAGAGCACATTCACTTCTTCGTTAGAGTCTTCCATGCTCAAATCAGAACAATTCAATCAATTCACTTTATCTCCTATTCACACACCTTCGACTTCGTCTCCTCCGTCTGCTCAGTCGTTGTGGCAGCGCCTCCGCGACGACCCGAGTTGGGGCTGCAAGTATATTATTTATTTTTGGAAATTTTGAAATTTCTGTAAGACTTCAGTGCAACCTAACAGATATTAGTCCGCAAAACAATTCTCATTTCTCGTTCCCCAGGGGTTCGTTTTCATTAGCAGCAATACACTCATGATAGTGGAGCCGATAGAAGCATTCAGGAGTATTGCGTAATGATGACGAAATCCCTGACACAGGAGCGGTCTTCCTCGTCCTCGCCCTTCTATCCTCTGTCTTCGTCGTTCGATCGGTGCGAGTGCGAGGGGTCGAGGCATCCACGTTGGTTCCCGATTGCTGGAAGGATTTCCCACTGTGCCTGTTCTTTGAACTCTCACTTTTACTACAATCATTGTATGCGAACTTTGATCTTTGATCTTCGATCTCACAATCCCTTCAATCTGACTCGCTGCCGATCTCTTTCACCAAAGGCAATCTGAGTTTTTTGTAGTGCAGTATGAACAGGCATCAAAAACGGTCGGCGTAGAATACGGTAGATGGGAAGTAACGGTAAGCTACAGTAATCCTCACACTGCTTCTCTGTCGAGGGATGCGTCCACGCGATCTCCTCGTTACATTCGTCTCACACGTCAGCACGATCGCTGAAGTTATCGATTGATATAGTAATGGTTATCGTAATCAGACTTCAAAGACCAAAGTTACCGTACCCGTAAGTGTGGGTAAGAAGAGGAGGAGAGTGAGAGCCAGTGCGGCCATGGTAGAGTGGAGAGAGAGAAGGGAGGGAGCGACTACTCGGGAAGACGAGTGGAGAGGAGAATGAGAGGAGGAATGGAGATGCGAAGAGAGTAAACAAGTTGATTCAATTAGATTGTATTTGTTTCGTATGCAAAGACACTTTGCTAATGCAAACATTTTTAATACAGCAAAAGTGTCGGAAACCTCTAGAAACTTCGAAGCACGTTTTTTTAAATAATTTCTTTCATTATTGTCTTGTCCATTGTCTGATCAAGAGAGACGAGGTCAACACTATCGGTCTTCCCAAATCATAAACGGATCAGGAGGCAAAATAGAGTTGCAGATTGCCAACACTTTGTCTGGTTTGTGTGGGTTGGGACAGATAATTGTCGAATAATCTCTCGATGGTTTCCTATGCATTCGAATGGTAATCCTCCTTGTGTCTCTCGCATTCTAGTTTCGAGTGTTGCACTCTTTCTGTCCTCAGTTATAGCCATTTATCCTCCAAAATCGACTGTTCCTCCTCATATCTCGCACTCGATCTCTGTTATTCTCCTCCTGTTGCTAGTCGTGCTTCCTACGAGTCATTTCCACCACACCAAGTGAAGTGATGGGTTGCTGTCAGCTGAAATGGGTAAGTAGTTTTTCGATTTGTAACTATCATTTTCTTTTCTTGTTTGAAACTATGATTGTGTATCTTTGAGAACCCCGATTACAATTCCCTTCTGATCACTTCCATCACTTTCTTTCTTTGCTCCGTCGAATTCTCCATTCTCCAAGTGGGAGAATGGCCATACATGCACGAGGTCAGTTGGTCTCTTTGGACACTAGATTATTCAAATTTCCGACTCCATTGTGTTTCGCTACTATAGATCTTGCAAAACAAGGAACATAAATTTTGTGGCAAAAATGTGCAGATGATACATGTTTGATCTCCTCTCTCCCAACTCCCCCTCATGCTCGATAATCCTCCCTCCTCTCACATCATCCAATCGTTCCGCAACTGTCTGTCCAATCGGAATTCGCAACAAACAAACGGATCGAAAGATCAATCCGATTAGGATGTTCAGGAACGTTTAGTAGAGTTTTTGCACCGTTTGGTCTCAGATTGAACGATTCCGACATCATTAGTCAGTCAACGACGGGAAGGGAAAAAGTAATTTAGATCGATGAAGAAGCGACTTCTTCCTTCTACGGAGTAGCTTCGTCTCTTTCCGAAGCAGCTCATGCGATTGGAGCCATTATCTTTGCAGTTATGGCTCACAAAATGGGAGATATTAAGTCAGTTTCACTGCTCATGTTAGGGTTTTCATGGACATATAATTTCAGGCCAGCCTTGCTCACTGGCCGCATCATCACTCTCATCGGTTGTATTCTCTATCTCACCATTGAATTCTTCCCCTACAATAAACGATACGTGCAACTAACAGCATACGTTCTCTTCGGATTCGGATTCAGTCAGTTTTTTTCTGATGTCCGCTTTGATAATTTGATTCGATGATTTCAGGCACGTCTCCGCTTCTTCGTGCCCTCATTGTTAGTCAGTCTTCGATTACCAATCGAGTGGTTGCATTCGCATTCCTGAGTACTGCACTACGTCTCAGTTTCGTCGCCGGAGCAGGTAGGCATTGTGCTCAGTTCGGAAGCGAGAAAATGATCGAGAATAACTTTTACGTGTTTTTCAGTTCTGCAACTCTGTTTCTCGGGTCTGGAATATCCCGGATTTGAAATTCTGCCCTTTATCAAAGTGCACATTTACACGAGTATGTTTTTTTATAAATTGTTTAGTTGTTTCGCGGGAAGGCATCTAGTTATCTACATTGGTTTCAGTCCCAATTTGGGTTGCCCTCTTCACAAACATTGTAGTTATTCTCTTGATCACATTCAAATTGGATGTGAAGAAGAAAGATGTTGATGGTGAGTAGTTGATCACTCCCACTCTTCTTCTTCTCCCTTTCAGACGCCTCATTCTCACTCTCTTATCTACGTCGTGAGTGCACTCGTCTCCGTAAGCAGAATCTTCCCTGGATGCTGATAGGAGTGGTCATCTTAGAGAGAGCTCTCGCCGGATCCATTATCCTTTTCAATGCCGTGTATGTCAACGTTATTCCTTATAGTTGAAAGTTCCTGAAAGTTCCTGATCAATTTCAGCACGACCGGTCCAGTAATGACGGCCATTTATGGAAAGACAGGTCAAGAAACAGTGATCATCAAGGCGATTATGCAGATTGTTCAAGGAACAATGGCCATTCTGCTGTCGATGGCATTCGCTTTTGGAAATTTGGCGAAAATGTGAGTTTGGATAGACGTCTCAAATCTAGTTTCTTGAGGGATCGAATCCATAAATAAGCAACAACACAATTTCAGAGTCTCCACTCGCTCGATCTTCCTCCTCGCCGCTATTTTCGTTGCCTGCACTGCAGTAATCTCATTCCCTTATCCCAATGCTGACTCCCCCATTGCTGAATTCAATGGTGCGTAAATTCTGTTCAAGAACAAAAATAGGGAATTATTTTAGAAACGACGAGAACTGGCTGCGATCCGGATGAGTACACGTGGTGCACTCAATCGGTATGCTATTCAAACGTTGGCACAAATACTTTCTCTTTGATTCAGGCAACTCCGTTCTTTCTCTTCGTCATTCCAGTGGCAGCCACATTTGGATTAGCCCTTCCTTGTGCTTTTCTTAGTGCGGATACGATCTATTCACGGCTGTTAGGGGATATCGATCAGGTATGACAAATACAATGTTGATTGAAGGTATAGTTCGTTTTAATAATTTTAATTATTGAAACTTTTCGTAATTTCGGAAATTTTAAGAGTGTAATGCAAGCAATGCTGATGGTGATCGATGACATCTCCGACGTTGTCATTCGTCTCGGAGCATCGTGAGTGCAGTGCAAACCAGATTCTACTAAAGATGATACCAAACTCAAATACCAATACTCTTTCTCTCCAGGACGGCCTTCACTTCCTTTGGCTACTCTTCCATTTCAATTTCTAT
The DNA here is from genome assembly GCA_900490845.1 of Pristionchus japonicus. NCBI lineage: Eukaryota > Metazoa > Nematoda > Chromadorea > Rhabditida > Neodiplogasteridae > Pristionchus > Pristionchus japonicus. The sequence goes on along the minus strand of LS504846.1, from coordinate 76,581 downwards.
CGGGACGATATTCCTAACGGCGATAGTTATTTGGTTGATTGTATGGAGGAAGATCAAACCTTATGTTTGAGTGAAAAAGTGAGAATTATCATCGAGTATTCTTGTAACTATACTTGTAAAAAAATTATCGGTACTTCTATGTATGAAGCGAATGAACTATTTACATGTGGAGCACTGTTTTCCTTTGAATGTAACGTACTATAATAATTTTCTATGGTTGATTGGAATTTGTATTTATTGAAAACTAGTATAGGACGAGCTGACATGCTCCATTCCAACAAGAAAAACTCCTCTCGCACTACTCTCCAATCGAAGTGGAGGAAGATGAGAAACGCCCTCCCTTGCATCTCTAACGTCCAATAGATAATTGTAACACTGAATAGAGGTACTGAGAACTGTGAAACAGGGGTGTGCTCACAAGAAATGAAACTCGCAATAGGAATACTTCCCACATAAATGAACCGAAGAGACCAACTGAGAAGGAAAAGCAGCAAAGAATTATCTCTGAAACTGAAATTTTTTAAATTCTCATGTGAATTTCTCACCTGATTTTGCCTCCTCGTCAGTTAATCCGCTCAATTCATCATCAAGAATATTTAGAACATGCTCCATTACAAATCTGCCGACTGTTTCGGGGAGGAATATCGATACCATACAGACAGTAAAAAGGACACTCGCGAATATTACTAGCGCTAACTGAAAACCATTCCACAATTAGAAGCTCCTTCTTAACAAACCTGAGTGACGAGATATCCAATAACTAATTTGGGCCAGAATGTGAAGGTCGAAATGAACATTAATATTGATGAAACTACTATGGCAAATACCGATACGTACTCTAATGAATGAGATTTGATCAAAAGAGTGACCATTTCTCACCTCTATTATACTGAACGTCAAACTGTATGGGATGAAGTAGAGCTGGATAATCATCAATGATGAAGACATTATTACATTCAACGATGATAGAATTCGAGTTCCAGTCTGACAAATAGCAATTGAACATGTGATGGCATTTATTTCTTACCTTGACATGGAATATTCCGCAGCAGCACTTGTATAGAGGATCTCTGTCGTCGAATTCTAACTCGACAAGAGGCATTTTCAGCACCAAATGTAGATTGTGAGGAAGGATCGCGAGACAAGGAGGAGAGATTGATGGAGGAGAGCGCGATTGTTCACGCCTCTTATCATTCTAATCCCTTTTCAGCCTGACTAATCTCTGTTTTGAGGGATTTCACCTCTGAAGCAAAATTTCCAGCGCTCTACAGATGGCTCTTTCACATGTTTTACATTTCTACGAAAATTCTCATCAAGTTTTATTCGTGAGATATTCTTGCGAGATGAAGCATTCGAGTGTATCACACGAGACAAAAATATGCGACAAAAAATGGCAAGATAAGGATGATCAGCAGGAGAAATATTATGTCTAGATTCCAGTAGATATAGAGTGTATAGTCTGTGCCCTGAAATATGTATCGCCTTACAAGCAATCGTCAATAATGAACTTCAGGATCGAGAGACTTCACATTTCCGAATTCCGCAACGAACTTGACATGCTTGACAAGCAATTCTTCTGCTGAGAATGGTCGGCTCCGCATCATTTGAGATACGGATTTTGCTGCATTTGAGTACCTAGCGGAGTACATTGATACTCATGTTGGCTGGTTCACTCACTGCTCATTGTACAGAACTTCTCTAATTGTCTCTTCAATAGTTGCCGAGTCGCCCAAATTGTGCTTATTCAAGAAAACGCCTGCGAATTTTTATGTTGGGATTAGTGCGTGAGAGAGCTCACCAAACCCGAGATTGGCTGCGATGGCAGCGTTTCTTGGTTGATCACCGAATAGCGGTATGAACACTACAGGAAGTCCCTGCATTCCATCTCAATTGTCAATCCTCACCAATCGTAATTACCTTTGCAGCGACTTCATTCAACGACGTCTTTCCTCCATGAGTGATCAATGCCACAACTCTCGGATCTCCTGTGAAGCACCACTACTTCAAGAGAAAATTCTGAATGGCTGCTCACCTAACAGATCGTTCTGGGGAATCCAATTTCTTAGAATGACATTATCAATTCCAAAGAGTGGAGAATCCTCATCTTCAGGCTTTTCATATTTTAGTAGGAATGTTACCTTAAAGATATGTTTTTTTTGTTCTCGAGAAGGATTACTGACATCAGGGAATCGTCGGAATGCGTCTGCGAGACCCTTCTTGTATTCTACTGGCAAGAAAGCAGTTGGAGCCATGGAACCAAGAGAGAAAACAATTGTTCGAGGCCGTTGATCCAGTATTTGATCATATTCCTTTAGAATTGTGTTGTTGTAGAGTTTGAACGAGTACAAGAACCTTATCAAGCGGCTTTGCTTCACTGATTCCAATAGCTCCGATATCAATGATCTTCCTTTGAGTGGGACGAGGAAGATCGAGGAGAGGATCACCCGCAGTGATGACTAATGCTGAGCTTGCGAGCAATTCCTGAAATATTATCACTTGATCGGGCAGAAGATGTAGTGCTACCTGAATAGGAGGAAAACCATCTCCGAAACGTTCTCTGAACGCGCGATTTGCAGCGGATGCAAAGAGGTGATTCACACGGAAATCTGCACCGACACAGAGGAGATTCCATAGACGAGATGAGATGGAACGGTCGAGACAACCAGAGTACGAACCTTAGAAATCAGTAAAATTTGAATTCCATCGCTCTTTCCTTGATGAATTTCGCATTTCCTTGAGGCAGCGATGGAATTCAGATTTGCCAAATAGAACGTTTCTCACTGTGTACGACAGACCAGGGAGAGACCGTTCCACTCCACCACGCCGTATAATCGTTCAAAGAGGAAGAGAATACGGCAACTGTCGACTTGATGCCAAGCAGTCTCGCAAGACCTGATGGTCAGCTTTCATACGGTCTTGAAAAGAAAATTACGCACCAAACCCGCAATAATCGAAGGTTTCTGTGATCATGACATCGTATTTTTCTCCTTTTAACTTCTCGATTTCTTCCAATTTAGAAAGCAAGTTCTTGGTAGTCAAGTAGAACGTCTTGCTGAGAAGAGGAGCGAGCTGGAAAGGAGGATCTAGAGTCTATGGGTAGGAAAGAGCGCTTACCTTGAGCATGAACCTCAAATCGTGACTTGATCCGGCATATAGGTCCGGCTCCTCATTGGATGGATTCGAGAGATGTTCTATCGCTTCTGTGCTCACATCAATGGGAACTACTTTAGCCTTTGTTGTTCCACTACCGATGGAAGTTTTGAGCTGATTGAGTAGAAGTGTCTGCAAAGTACATTTGATTCTCACTCTGTGCTAAACGTTAGACAAAAATATCTTGCAGAATAGTAGAAATTCTAAACAATCGACTTACAACATCCATGCCACCATCCACTAGTGTGTCCGCTAATCTTCCCATGAAGTTAACATGAGAGTATCCACTCTGAATCGAGTAAACGAGCACTTTGGGACGGAATTCATCCTTGCTCGAGGAAGAAGACGAGGCCATTGAAGGAAACAATGACTTAGAATGAGGTAAAGGGCCGAGACAGGAAAAGCGATTGCATCGAGTTTGCTATCACGTGCTCTCAATGTTTTCTTTTTGAGTCACTCTGTTATCCTCTGGTGTTAGTCTACGGGTTTGTAAGTCAGTGTTAGCCCTCTGTGTTAGTGTCCAGTGGGGACGAGTTCTTCCGGTATAAAACGGTTTTACTCATGCGATCAGTTTCCTGTTTTGGCATTGAACTTCTACAGATATTCAACATCAGGTTGAACCACGTGTATTTTATTGATTAGTACCCATTCCAAACACGAATCAAACACACTATCGCAGAGAACCGATCACATCATCTCCTCAAATTCTTGGCGGAAGCTTGCGCATCTGTAACAAATACAACATAAAAATCGCCCACTAAAGCGAAACTCACTCTCCGACCATGTATTCGTTGAGGAACTTGATGAATTTATCATGATCGAACTTCTTCACGAGTGGTTTGACATCGTCTCGCTTGCCCGCCTGGATTACTCATGGTCACTATTGTAGAAAACGAGAATTTTGCACTCACAGTGATCAATTTGAAGCACTTAGTCACAAACTTCTTCGTATCTGCATCTGGTTCCTTAGCCAGTTTGGCCATTAAAGGATTCGCACAGGCTTCTAAATTTGATTTCATAATTTTGACTAACCGTTCGCAGAGAAACGAACCTTCATCAGGTGTCAGAGAAAGAGCCGCAACGAAGATAGCAGAAAGGAAGATACATAGCCTCATTGTTGGATTTTGAGTTGAATCAAGTCGTAAAATAGGGCTCAGATTAGTGGGAGGCGATCCCACTCTCGTTTTATATCCTACACTAAAGTGCGCGATGAGTGACCACAGCTCTTGTTATCGACGGATTCACGGATTACACTCGATTTCTGCCAGAGATCGTCAAGGGAGAAGTGAGTACATCTACTACTATGATATACGCACTATTCAACAAACAAAACAATAGACTTGAAGATGCCAATAAGTATCACAAACAAAGCCGGAAAAAAGTGTTTTGCACAGCATCTAGAATAATTGAAACTTTTCGGTGCAATATTGAAAACATGGTGGCTGGATTGCTGCCCTTGGGGATTTACTCTATCCAACGTTCTCGGATTTTTCACATGTGATAATCCCAAATAGATAGTACCTACTTTCTGCTCTGGACGGTGTTTTAATGAGGCCATACTGTGAACGATAGCCCTTTGGGATCTCATTTAGTTGTTTCAATATTTTGTATATCATTATATGCTATGAATGAATGAATGTCTGATCAGTCGGCGAGTTCAAGAAGCAAGTCAGTGCGATTTTTTGGTGATCTTTGCATGAAGCATTTATCCAGAGCAAGTGTAAGTTGTAAAAACCACGTTTTTTCTCGTTCCATGTTCAACTCCATTCCGACTTCAACGACTCGAAGTAGAGTTTGCTCACATCTTCTGCAGATTGTTCTTGGCAGATGGCAACGTCTATTCTAGAGCTGAGAATACAATATTACCATTTCTATTACAGTCACGCGTCTGTCTAACGAGCTGATTCCTTGTTAATATTTGATTGTTGATGTCTTATCATAGCAAGTCTCTACCAACTCTCAAGGGACCTCACCGCATCAACCGTTCTGTGAGCTTTCTCAAACCAGCATGGTTTCGTAATACGAAAGAACAGCAAATCATGCAATTGAGTGACTCGATCTGGAAATGAACTTGGATGGACCGGAACGGCAGAGTGAATCTTACGATGAAATACGCGCCTCCCGTTAGAGCGAACTTGTATTCGGATTGGAAGTCGAATGTGTAAATCCAGGGTGCAATCGAGGAAGAAACCTGCCACAGATAGAACAGTGTGTGACAATTTTTGATTGTATCTGTGCCATCTGTCTGTCCACAGATCGAATTCTGTATCCCTTTCCACTTGCGTCAGAGCACAGTCCGCCAAATACCATACCTTCATGACTAGACTGATCACACCACAGGGTAGCATCACTCGCGTAATAGCAAGTGCTTCCTTAATCTGAATGATCTTATTCGTCTCCCTTCATTTCTACGATGTCATACTTGGTATTTCTCATTGAGTGAGGAGCAGAGAATGTACTTCTTCCTTCTCTCTACGTAGTAAGTAGTGACAGATAGACAGATGAGTGATGCGAGATCGATTGAGTTTGTTATGCAGCAAGCGATAGCGATGTTATCTCAAAGGCGCCATTCAAAGATCTGTTGTAGTCTCGACTAACCTTTCGATATCTGCCACAGAAAGATCATAGCAACGAACATCTGAAGTTCTTTACTCATCGATTTTTCGTTTCTATTCTTACCGACGCGCTTTCACCGACAATTAGGGCACGTTTTGATATTCCTCTGTTATGGTAAACCTCGGGAGATGCGCAAGAAGCCGCTCTTTCGATGGAAAGCATCAACTCCTGATATTTAGAAGAATGTCACGGTACAGAAATAGCAAGAGTCGTGCCTGTGCTGACGTCATCGCGTGTGCGAAGCCGTGTACCGCGAAGAGAAGAAGACGAACAGCTGATAATGAGCATCATAATCAACGAGCTATTGATCCAAACATGCCGGAAGTTGTTGCGGACCTTCACTCAGCCAAAGAGTTTCGGAATAACTTACGAGGATCTTGATTGTGAGCAGGGATGTACTTGCCCGTGACAAAATCGCATGTGATGAAGGCGCAATGCATTGTGAGACAAACAAAAAAGAAGCTGCCCCATGAATGAAGGAGAAATCTGAGAGAGATACGATTGAGAATGCACCGGGGCTTTAGCTAATCTAATAGTGCTCACTTGCAATTGTCGTGAAGAGCAATTTTGGGGATTTGAGTGAGGAAGAGTAAAACGGGCGGGAACGCTATTACAACAACGAATATCTGTGAAAAATATACTTGCGTTTTTAAAAGTATTTTCAACGACCAAATATCCAAATGAAACCAACATGAAATGCCTGGACAAAGGGATAATTGTGAAGAGCATTGCCGATGAAAGAATACTCGGTGGACATCAGACTAGCTCTTCGGTCTTAGTCAGAACTGAGAAAGAGAAAAGAGATAAGATGAAAGGGATAATCATAGCAGCGGATAGAATCGTTCGAACAGGTCAACAAGAACTGAATGACATAAGAGTTAGGCCTCTCGCAAGCATACATTTCACTTCCATTTTTTGCAGATACGCACAAATGGAATTGCACAATCATAGATAGGTGCAAAACATCGAAATTGTATTCCTTATCGCTAATATAGTGGTAATGCAAGAAAGAAATGACAAAGAAATGAAGATAGCGAGCATAATGATAACAACAGTCTGATAATGATAGAGCGAGTAATGTAAGAATGCAAAACTTCAGTGGAAGGATATTATTCCCTTGCATGAATAGGTCTATCGAAACCACGCGCTACGCTCGGATAAATGCCCAGTAATGAGAGTATTCATTGAGCGACTGTGTCGGACGAAATGCATTAGTCAATCCTGATCCCTTGATCGATCCAGAAACGAAAGAATCTACTTCATTCTCGAATTCTTTTCTGAACCAACTTTTGCAATGTTACTGTTGGATGCTGCACATAAGCCAATCAGACAGTAAAAATAGGTGTTGTGAGTAGAACACATTAATTGTGTTGTATGAACAGCGCAGATGGTATTGGGTGATTGCAATCTTGCTTGATGATGCTAGACCATATCGCTTTGTGCAAAGAAGAACTCGCGGAACAAGCTAAAATTTATTTGTAGATATTTTAATGGCAATAATTTTTTTTTAAACAATGCTTCTTTTAGTTCCCAATTATCTCATGAATAGAACATTTTTTCCGTCCCAATAAATCTTTTGCTGTCACATTCAATCTGTATTTGGAATAGATAAAATTAGGTTGTGTCTCATTTTTTCTTTAAGTTCACGGTGAAAATTCGATGATGACATTAGGATGGTCTGGAACGATCAAAAATCAAGAGTTTATCGGTTGAAGCTTATCAGAAATAGTGAGTGATAGAGGCTAAAGAGCACAAGATCCGCAGAAATTCCCACGTTTTTTATTCGTTGATAACCTATAAAAAGCGGGGGGATTATAGTAGATCCAAACGTTTCAGTGATGGAACCAGCTCTGCTCGTCCCGAAAAGGGAACTCATTCTTCGTCTCCTTCGCGAGGAAGGAAAGACGGTATCTGATGATGTAAGTTGGTTGTATGCTGTCTTTGACGGTGTCTTTATGATCTTCATCATAGGTTGACTTCACATTCTCACGCATTGGTGAGGGAAAGGGATTCGTTTCACTGTTGTACAAAGTGAGAGTAGACGAGGATTCATTCGCAGTAAAGATCACTCATCCCCACGGGCAATTGGATGGATTCGGTCAGGATTTGCAGTCTGATTGAAGCTAATCAATCATTGCAGAAGATTTGGGGACACATAAAGATTTGCACAATAGGGAAGTCGATTTCTATCGATGGACATCGAAATTGGATAAATCTGTCCTGAATAATATCAAACTGCCCAAGTTCTTTGGTGGACAACACTGTATCGGGGATGAGGCAAGTAGATGCAATAGATGCAATTGCAAAATCGAAACACTTTTAGGAAGGCATTCTCATTCTCGAAGATTTCTCAGATCGGATGATTGGTGATTTTGAATTTATGAGCGGATTCAGCATCGAGTTGGTAGGAGAAGTACAATTTTCGTTTCATTAACTGTGATACCAGGTCAAAGAGATAATTCTGTCGATTGTAAGCTATCAAAGCGCAAATCTGCATGAGGAAACAAAGGTTAGAGAATAAACCTTGAGAAAAATAAGTCGTCATTGAGAAACATCAGTTTCCCACAAGAGATAAGAAAGTCTTCTATGAGGCAATGCGAACGATTTGTCGATCCTGTATTGACTGCCTCTCAGAGAAGGAATGGATAACTGGATCAGTGAAGAGGTGAGCAGAGCCGATAAAGTACTCATTACACTTCACTGTATTCAGGAAACTGCATCATTTTGCTGACAACATTGAGCGACTGACTGAGCACTATCCTGATTATGCATCGGTTTGCCGAAATCTCTACGTCAACGTCCAATTATTCTTTACAGAACGCTCCTCTCACACTCATTCACTGCGATCTTTGGCCGAATAATTTGTTGTACAAGAAAGTTGGAGGAGACGTGAGAATACTGTCGGTAATTGATTGGCAGTGTGTTACCATCGGTAATGGTAAATTTCTGAGTACAACTACTCATTCTTTTTAGGCAATGCACTCTTCGACGTAGCGGCAATCTGTTCAATCTCTCTTACGCCCGAAGTGAGAAGAGCGAATGAGAGAGAGCTGGTCGAGTTCTATTGGAACGAAATGCAGAAAAAATGCACCAAGCTTGGCACTCACTTCGATATCGATCTTGATACGGTACGTATTTCCAGGCAATCAAAGACTGATTTGTTTATACAGGCACATAAACTGTATCGTCACTGTCTCAAGTGGTGCGCCCTTGTTCTGACACTGATGATGAACTTTCAAAAGGCAGCAGACGTTCCCGATCAGAATTCGAATGAGGGACCGATCAGTTCCAGACTTAGAGCTGTGCTTCAGGATCTAGAGGATGACGAGTAGATGATATAGAGAGATGTTCATTCGATATTATGTTTAGGGACCACAACGTAGATTGCCAAAATATCACATTGGTTTCACAAGTGTGGTTATTGCGTCAGTAGTGATCCCAGGAACATCATACTTTTTACCGATTGTTAATATCTTGTCTCTGAGGCGCGCTAGACCCTAAAACGTGAGTGCGAAACGAGAGGAGGGAGAGGAGGGAGAGACGAGAGGGAGAGAAAAGGGGCGGAGCCTCTCTCGCGTGTGTCTCTCTCCCCCCCCCCCCCGCCCTCTCGCTCCCCTCTCCCCGCGCTTTTGGCGCAATTCGGGGAGCAACGATAAAAATCTGAACTTTTTTTCTAAAATTCCTCAAATATTCGAATTAGTCAAATTCCTGATGCGCCCTTGTTTCCGATCACCGGAAGCCCGCTAATCACCTATTTTTCAACTTAATTATCGATTTTCGCACATTCAAAGTTGACTAAACATAGGGCGCATTGGGTCATTTGTGGAGCATACTGATACCTGCCAGAAACACTTCAGATTATTCAAATCGGTTGCGTATTCGCTTTGCGCTTCCCCTGGCCAGGTTTTGGGGTGTGCCTTTATCCCTCTCAAGTGGGCGGAGCTTGTTGTCTCTAATTTTATGTTCGATAAAAAGAATAGTGATCGAACTACAGATTCGACTTGGTTCCATTGACGGGTCTCGAGCGAATCTTGAACGTGAAGCTGTAGTCGAGATCACTCATGTCCATTTCTATTCCCAGACTGAAATTCATGATGAATCAGCGCTTCTCAGAACCTCATACTTCTTAATCTTCCTCTCAAATATCTCCATTAGATCCTTATCGATGGCATCTTGTGTCTCATTCTTTTCATCCGAATAATAGCAGAGATCATCGTTTGCGTAGTGACACGAAATTGCCCGACGGAAACCTGAAGTGGATGCAACATTGAACAAATTCAAGGAGAACAAACTCAACATCAGTCTTGTTCGTTCCCGATCCATGATGGATGAGTGGATGGAAGAAGACTGTATCTCCTGCCTCCATCTCTACGTGAACACGATTCATGGAGGGATCGTAGTTCTGGATTCCGTGATACGCCTTGTTATTCGCCTAAGAGGTAATTATGTTAGACAATCGACGGAACAACATTTTATTGAAATACCTGCCAATCGGGATAGACGTGAGGCAGCAGCGGGCCTTTGTGAGTGCCAGGAACAAAGGTTAGGCATCCGTTTTCACTGAAAATGTTCCCAATAAATGTTTTTTTCGAAATATGCAAAAATATTTAACCGATTAATTTTCTGCATGGCAGTCCACGCTGTGCAGATGAAATCAGCTGGACGAAAAGAGAAATACTGCAGATCTTGATGCATCGGATGACGAGAGCTCATCGCTCCTAAGGTCTGTTTACAGACGTTCAATTTGTTGAATGATAACCAGTATCTGGAGGCTTGTTGATTAGTACAGTGTGCATTGCGACGAGATTGGACTGAGGAGTTCCGATGAGATCTTTCAAGATATCCACGATCTGAATTATCGATTTCTTCCCGTTATGGTGAGTAGAACTTACCAGGGGAGTCTTGCAGTAGTCGAAGAGAACTGGGTCGTCCTGAAATTAGGCAGTAACTCACGTTCTCAAAAGCTAGAATACCTGTCAGGCCTGAATCTTCGTCACTTGGTTGACGTCCTTCACCACTTGAGTATTCGCCAGAGTAATGTCTCGCATCACAGCAATGAATGGAAACTCCGACCTGTCTGCATGCACGATGTACTATAATAAAGTAGAGTTACGATGAATAGAAGAGTATTCGATTCACTTTGAATCGATCGTTGTATCGATCAATCTCTGCCTCGGATACGCAGTTGCGCACGACGAGATAGCCATTCTGCTCGTAGAATCTGGACGAACGGGTGGGAAAAGTCAGTGACTTTCCCCTTACCTTTTCTGTTCAGCAGTCAGAACGCGTCCGTCCTTCTGCCAGTCGATTACTCCGTTTCCCAACTCGGCCATTGGTCAGAAAAATCAATGCAATTGTTGAAACTGCGAGTATTAAATAGCCAATGAATTGTTGAGCAAGTAATCACAGAATGATGCAATTTTGAACTGTCTGGAGATAAAGTAGATAAACTACGTAAGGAAGGATACACGACGCTGAGGAGAGCGGTCATCTGATGGGGGAAAAGGAGAGAATAATTTGTGACCGGCCTCTGACCGGCGTGTGAGTGTCGATTACTCACGCAGTAGACTACAGAATAACAAGTGATAGGCTCATATCACTACGCTCATGGTGAGCGCGCGCTTTGACCGTTCTCATTATCAGTTCTCCCCAATCGTTTGATGATCTATGATATTCTGAGAATTGAACTGAAGTTTGAAGGTTGAATGAGACAACAAGCGACTGCTCGATGGCTAATCGGATTAGCAGAGGGTCGATTCTAATCTTCCGATCTTTGCAACGAGAGTGGGCACACTCAATAGTTCCATCTCTCCGCGGTCTGCTTGGTTCAACAACTGAGTACAGTTCGTAATCCTAATTCAGAAATTTTCTGCGCCGATTTTTCCTCGCTATTCACCAATCTTCCACACAATGTAGTTAAAGAAAAACTGTACTACCTATTCGATATATTGTTCAAAAACGCTGGATCGGATTATATCGTGGTTCATGGAATGAATGTGAGATACGATCGGAATAACTCAAG
>LS504846.1:30234-61614 GCA_900490845.1 Pristionchus japonicus | reverse complement strand
TGGCCCTCGGGCCGCAAGCGTTCAAAGAGTGGGCACGTTGTTCGAAAGAACAACAAACAACTATCAAATACAACTATCAAATACACTTATTCTCTTATTAATTGATTAACAATTAACAAAAAACCTTTTTATATTACAAACTTAGACTACATTAAAAAATTCATTTGCAAAACTCAAAGACTTTTCTTTCTTTCTTGCTGGGAATGGATATCGTGCCACTCGTCCCGAATCGTGAAATTGTTCTCTCGCTTCTCCGTGAGAATGGACAGACAATCTCGAACGATGTGAGTGTTTCTGCTTCACTGTCAGCCACAACTTCTGTCACAGGTCGCCTTCTCGTTCTCTCGCATTGGAGAGGGCAAAGGATTCGCATCGTTACTGTACAAAGTATTCGTTGGAGAAGTGTCGTATGCGGTCAAGATCACGGATCCGCGAGGAAAGCTGGAGGGTTTCGGTGCGCACGGTTCCATCGATTTTGATTGACATCTCATTTAACTTTAGAAGACCTTGACGTTCACGGACTTGTACACAATCGAGAGGTCGACTTCTATAAGTGGTCGACTACTCTTTCCGAATCCTCTCGGAACCAGTTCAAAATGCCGAAATACTATGGTGGACGATGCTGTAAGGAAAATGAGGTAAGAGTTCGTAAATGTAAATGTTCATGCCGAGTATGCAGGAGGGAATACTCATTCTCGAAAATTTCTCCGATCGAATGATTAGTGAAATCGACTTCCTCAAAGGATTCAGCATCGACCTGGTAATAAACGCACAATCTACTTCGCGATGTTCTGGGTTCGCAGGTGAAAGACATTATTCGATCGATCGTCGGCTATCAGAGTGTCTACTTGCGAGCTGAGGATAAGGTAAGCCAACGATTTTACATGGCCTCACAGTCAATCTTCAGTTTCAAACAATCGATAAAGGACTGATCTTCGAAACTCTACAGAAGATCGCTGAAACGAGTATTGATGTTCTTTCGGTGAAGACGTGGGTAACTGAGGATACAATAAGGTGAGTAGACATACTATCTAAAGATACTATCCAGAATGATGGTTGATTGCAGGCAGCTTCAGGGTATTGCAAAGACTGTGAATATGCTTCAAGAGCAGTATCCAGATTACGTTAAGGTTCAAAACTACTGCTGTTCACCCTTGCAATGAGTCAACTACAGGATGGTCCTCTAACTCTGATTCATTCCGATCTGTGGCCGAACAACATGCTCTACAAGAGAACGGGCGATGATTTCAGACTTTTAGCAATTGTTGACTGGCAATGTGTAACCGTTGGTAAGAGCAACCCTTCACTTTCTACCACTTGTCAATTCAATCCAGGAAACCCAATATTCGACGTAGCAACTCTCTGCTCCATCACGATGACTCCAGAATCGCGAAGATCCAATGAGAGTGAGCTTCTCGAATTCTATTGGAAGGAAATGCAGAAAAGCTGCGGCGCGTCATTCAACATCGATCTCGAAACGGTAAGCTTCAGTTCACAACACTGTTCAGAGTCGTTCCGCTTAGGCTCACAAACTCTATCGCAACTGTCAGAAGTGGAGTGTAGTGATGCTCACCATTATGGTCTACTTTTCACAAATGATGCCAGGCAAACCGGACGAGACGCAGGAAGATGGAGCACTCAGTGAGAGACTCAAAGCACTTCTGGAGGATATTACAGACAAATAGAACTCTGTCCCTGGTATATGTACTTGTATCGATAAAGTTATGCAAATCAAATGCACAGCTGTTTTATTTCACTCAAGAAGAGGCCAAGATTCCGAACCAGTCAGATCAAACCTTCATTGTTCATGATGTGCACTCTATGAGGGAAGGGAGAGAGGAAGTGTTTACCTCTCTTGCAAGGCACATAAATCGCACACCTTATGCAAGTGGAGAGGGGGAAGTGGGAAGTGAGGAGGGACCAGACAACACAGACAGTTGCTGACCCTTTCTTCCCGCCGTTGGCACGCGTCCAAAATAGTCCGATTGCGCGTCCATTTCGCTTTGTTGATTCCTTTGTGCATTTTAACTGTATCGATCTATCCATTAGTACGGTTTTAGTTAAACAGATGATTCTGGAGGACAAGAAGGCACTGCTTGCGTGCATCGGAGCGAGCGTCGTCACCTACAATGTGAGGATTACTCGAGCGTCCATTATAGATAGGATAATCACAGGCTCTCCGATTGCTCACAACCTACATTTACTCTCAAAGAAAAGAATGGATTCCGATCGGCACTGTCAAACATCTGTGGATGTATCCGATCAAATCGGGTCACAGGAGAGAAGTGAGCTATTTCGTATTTATAACGACATCAAACACATCGATATTTGAATTATAGGTACTGCTATGCGACCTTTGTCGACGGATTGTCCTCATCTCATTTTTGAATTCTTGTGCAACGGTTTGATCAATTTGCAGGTTTTCTCCCTGCACTGTGGTCCTAACGGAGCTTCCTTCGGTGAATATCGAGATCGAGAGTTCATGATCATCGATGGAGCAACGGGCAAATTCCTCACCGCTCGTCAACTGCCGAAGATGATTCTTCTTGAGGTATGTCTGTGGGCGATTGCATAATGAACCATGTCATCTTTAACCTCGTCGTGTTCTGTGAGCATCATATTGAGCTAATACAGTTGGATAAATGCAATCTTGCAGTCAGAGATCATCGACGGAGTGTTCACAGTCTCGACTCCAGAGGGAAAATCAGTTCGTATCGTCCTTTCTGAAGTGATCGCAAAGAGAGATGTGAGGAGGAGCACGTGAGTATATTCAATAAGGAATATAAAGTGGAAGCTAATCCCAGTCTCTTCGAAAATCTGCAAGCGGATGGAATGGACTGTGGAGATGCAGTGAGTGAGATGATCAGCGCGTATTTGGAGCAGGACGGTCAGTTCAACTCAATTTAGTTATCTCGAAAAATTTCTATATAATACTAATATTTCAAGAAATTCAGCATGAGAAAATAAATCTTCGTCATTTTCTGCATAGAGATACAGAAATTGATATTCTTTAGAGAATTGTGTTCAGGTCTTCGTCTCATCTACTATCGACCCGATCTCTTCAACGGTCGACCATGCAAACCACAGCCCGAATGGTGGAACAACCCAGTCCCGAAGCGAAACGATACGGTACGCAGGCTACAGTAATCCTCTATCAATTTATATTTACAGGTCAGATACGTCGATCTCGCACCGTTCATGATTACGACCGAAGGCTCGCTTAAAGCACTAAACGAACAGTTGGAGAGACCGGTATGGGTACTGTACTTATCGTAATCTTACCGTACTCTGCAGATCAGCTCGATAAACTTCCGCGCCAACATCGTAGTCGATCAGTGCGCTGCGTGGGATGAGGATAAATGGGCGGAGATCAGGATTGGAGAGACGCATCTTGAGTGCTTTGCGCCGTGCACACGGTAGGATTCCGTGTCACGCTAAGATTCATTTTTTTCTGGCAGACAACGAAGATATTGAATCATACTTTTGACATTGTGTTATTTATGTTACTATTTATGTTTGAGATAATGCATTGCAGTTGCATCTTGCCTACAGTGGATCCAGAAACGGGAGTGAAAGACGCCGATATGCAGCCACTCAAGAAGCTCAGAGAGTCAGTTTGACAGCATACATTGTTTTTGAAATCATAAATGAGAATGTCAAAAAATTCGTAAAAAAAGTGAAATGTAATTGGCAGATTCCGGCTTGCTCCTGAGGGAAAGATGAGAACTGCACACGGACAATCTCCTATCTTTGGAGTTAATGCAGGTAGGCATGCTCTCATTTGCTATTAAATTTTAGATAAACGATGCCGTGACAATAGTTCATTCGAGCACGAATGTTGCAGGAACCGTCAATCCTGGCTACATCCACCTAGGTCAAACCGTGTATGTCAAGTACAAGCCGTCGGTATTTTGATCGAATCATTTTCAAATGTTTTTTTCTCGAAATGTGCATAACATGCGCAAATGCAATATCAGTCAGGACGAATAAACGATAGTACAAGCTACAACCTGGATATTAACAACACAGAATGTCAAGTATGCACCACTTTAAATCGGTACATGTAAGGAGGGGTGAATTCGTTGGTTCGTTCGCATGAACTACTTTCATACCTTAAAGCGTTTTAATTTTACGTTACAGTTGAAACTTCAATTGTAAGAAACTCTCTCAATTTCACACACTCTCTCGCTGGAAGGTACTTCATGGGATCGAACAAAGTACTTCATGGGAACGAACCAACGAATTTGCCCCTCCTTATGTGATCTAATATCATAGAAAGTAAATGATCTACAATCGGGAAAGAAAAGTTTCTAAAATGAACCGAGAGCAGAAGGAAAAAGATTACTAATTTCACAAATGTCATGAGGGCAACCTGCGAGTGACGAAGCATAGTTTAAAGGGAGGAGTTGGACAATATTTATCAGATAATCCCTCAGTTTGTAACAGAACAATATTATCGATCGAAACTATCGCGAGCTCAAAATTACCAGAATAAAGTAAAATAACTATCTGACCTACCGCAATGGCTCAGCGTCAGCGTTACGGTATCTTGAGCCGGAACCTGTGAAAAGTTGCGTGTGTGTGTTGTTTCTAATTATGTTAATTGCTTAATTATCGTTGCATTATCAATCATTGCGCTTTCTTTTTGTCTCCATTCGATTGGGCACCTTCTGTTACCCACGTCCACATCATTTAATTGCTTTACCTCTTTCAGATGCGACTGCGTGGCCGAATCGCACTTTGGCGCTGTCAAGTTATCCAAGAGCTGTTTCTCGACAACAAGAACAAGTTCACCTGACGCTGCTTGTTGAAGTTAAAAATTTTAGAAAAGAGGACTCCGTCTAGTTATCCATCTTCCAGAAGGATGAATCTAACTTGAGGTTTGACATATTTCTAGTATCCGTTATTCGTTCACTTGAAAGAAGAAAGGGAGGAAACGCAAGCACGGCGTTTCAGCCAAGCCAAAAAAACGTACACCGCGAAAAATTGGGAAAACACACGCAAGCACAGCAAGACATTCAATATCAGGGTAAATGCCCTGGGAAAAAGTGCAAAAAGGACACTGTAGCGGGTCTTTCGTCACTTTCGTCAAACTTTTTTCTTACAAAAGTGACTAAACTACGGTGGATTAGAGTTAGAGCGCTCCGTTAATTACGGTAAAAATAAATCGGGAGCGAAAGTTCCTGATGCTCACTAAAGCATACTGTAGAAAAGGATCCATTTTCATGGCGTGATTGAAACGCCGTGCGCAAGTGCCGTTGCGTTTTTTCTCTTTGGTTAATTACTCCTCCTTCAGTCCGACGACTTCTGAAAGACGTGCCTGATGAATTTGATATCCCTGACTTGCACATCTCGCTGAGTTTATTTCGCTCGTCGACGTTATATTACCAGTCGTTCGCTGACGGAAGGACCACATGGAGATCCAATTGGACGATACCCAGGTGACTATTATTGTTTTGTTTCAGAACGGTATCATCGACTAAATCGAGATGCATTCTACGATGCAGCTGTTGCTTAATATTTATTTGAATTTGAGTTATACGTTGATTTACCTTTCTAGAACTCGAGGGCTGTGCTTCCAAAAAGATCTCAACATCAATAATTTTATCATAAAACAGATCCAATTTCCAAACACAAAACATCAAAGTTGTTGATAGGCTAAGCAAGATTTTCTGTTTTTCAGATGAAGCTTCTCAGTTTCGTCTCACTTGCAAATATCCTATGCACCGTAGATATGCTTCGCATGAGATCTATTAGATCAAGGATAGAGATCTGATAAGGAGGCTCGAGCAGTGTCGATGATGGTAGATTTCTGTTTATGGTTCACCACTGTACCTTTCGTCCCTCATTCTCTCATTTGTCTTTTTTCACGAGCTCTCAAACCCTCGTTTGGACACACACCCACGTCGGTGTTGTCCGAGTATGCAAGGGAAACAGTGAGGGGAAATGGTAGTTATATTAAAATACTTAGACTCCTTTGCTCCGTTCATCACATGACTATCGTTTGCGACAGTCTATATATTTGGGGAATTCGTGATGAATATAAATCTTTCAGTCGATTTGACATTCTGGTTGGGGAGGGGGGGGGGAGTAGAGAGAAAAAATGATTGAGATGAGAGGGAAGGGAAAGGGACGATTGCCTCTTTTGATCTACCCTTCCCTTCTCTCCCTCTATCGATTGATTAGCCCCTTCCCTTCCTCCTTCCATCCTATCCCTCTCTTCTCATTCCAGCCGAGTCATTCTTCTCTCTGCTATTCTTCCTTTTGAATGGAACCCCTCAAATTCTCTCTAAGCGATAATCAAAGAGACTTCGGAGTGCCTGATGTGAGTTTGTATAATCAGTTTGTTCATTTTCTGTTTCGGAGCCTAATTTATTTTGTTGATTTTCGATCATTTTTTCCTATGTTCTAAAGCGATCGTTTCAGACTCGCTGGTATCACATTATATCAAGATTAATCGCTCCCTCTCTTAAATTCGTCGAAACGGTTCATCCCGGGCTAATCAAGAAAATCAATGACATCGAATGCACAGAGTGCGGATTTCAACTTATCGTCCGTGAGTTATTCGAATTGCAATCGATGAAACGAGGTTATGTTGGTGTGATACCACAAGCTGAGATCAAGGTCTAGTTGGTCCCTACGAAAATGACCCATTGGTAGAAAACCGCGTGTTGACCCCCTTGTTCTTTTCATACATCCTGCCACCCCTGATTGTAATGTTGTATCTTTCCTTCTTTACCTTGCATGCGCGACCGTTGGAATCAAGTGCATTATTCCTACCAGGGGACACAACAGCTACAGAATGAGACGGGACATGCGATGAAACGGGGAATTGTGAAACGGGAGAAATTTCGCTTCAAGGCAACTTGTGAGATCCCTACTGAACTAATTAGCTTGCAACCTGCGTAAAGAGACGTTTTTCATCGTATCGTTTCGGTGAGCAACTGATATATTTACAGGAGAGGGATGTCCTCAGACTGGATACTGTGGCCATCTTTTCTGTCATCGTTGCGCTAAGGAGAAGAAAGATGCCTTCATAGAAACGTTAAACGGTGAGATTCATCTTTATAAGATCATGTATACTATTATCTAAACGATTCAGTGTGCGATTCCATCTATCGGGTTGTTCGGAAAGTTTCTTTCTTTTTTTGAAGCTTGATGAATCTGCCCATAAATCCGTTGGCATCAGCTCAATCAACCATTGGTTTTCTGTAATATATGAGGGCTGGGGTGCTCTCTACAGCGCACGCTACCACAGCTCTATCAGCTTATCGGAAGAGAAACAATTAATTGACAAATTCAGAGTAGCGGGCAATGAAACAAACTTTTTGACGAGTCACTGCTTCTAAGGGAAGAGAGATATGGCCAAGCTAAGACCTCCACTGCATAGTGTCTTCATTGTTAGTCATAACTCACATGTTCGCTCAAATCTGCCCCAACCAGCCTTGCTAGACAGACGCCAAATTCAAAAACGAGTTTGCTAAATAATTTTCAAAATTGGTCTATGCAACCGCATACTTGACCCCTTAGAGCTACAGAGGTGAGATGCGCAAAATAATCCATAGTCTTGCATGGCCCGGTTGTGTTTTAGTTTAGAAGGCGGTGCAATGTTCCTGCAGGAAACTACATTTTTTTGAAATATTGGTGTTGAAATTCGACCTTAAAAACATCTCAATATATTTTTCTCCGTCTCCCGCGTTGTTTGGAACCCCGATTTTTCGTGCCTAAACGAACAAGTCTACCCTTCCCTATCACTGTCTGAAAGGGCATAATTTTAAGATGGATGCATTGAACAAGATGGATGCAGGGGAGGATGCAATCGTGACCACTTCAGATGGCAAAAATTTCAAAACAATTGAGTAATCTGTTTTCGAAAATTATTTCTCTCTTCCTAAGAGATGGCAGCCCATTATCAAAATTGGAATATAATCTCACAACATTGTCCTAAAATATGCGACAGAAGATTTCTATTCAGAGAAAGGATGAGATATGAAACATAAAGAAAGAAAAAAGAAAGAAACTTTCCGAACAACCTAATAGTTGTTGATATTTAACTGAATTATTAATTATAATTGTTTCATTCTACAGATAAATTCGATAAACTTCCAATCGAAATTCAAAAAGGATTGTCGCCGGGATTCAATAAGGATCTCTACAATAAGTTGTACAATAGCCAAGTTGCGGGAACAAGGATTTCTGGACTCTATCAATGCAAGAAATGCAATCGCGGCGTCCCTACTCTTGTCGGCCTAAGATCGGATGATGTTGGGCGATACTACCAACTCTTCATTGACAATACAATGCTCAAAAGTGAGAATAAATGTTTAATATATTTCTGTAATGTTCAGAACTTGAATCGTTCAGAAATCTACGACGCTCTCAGGGCTAAGAAAGGCATTGAGTGCGATTTCATTACTGAGGAAAATAGGCGATGCGGCCAACTGCATCCCCGGCACAATATGGTTCTTCGCAAGCATAGAAGGTTCAGTCTTGGCTTTATCTTAATATTAAGTGTTCTTGGCAATGATGTGCTAACTACCGCTAGTGGGGAGGGGGTCCCGCGAAAATCAGAAAATTTCTACCTAGGGACTGCACACAATTTTGACTTGTACTATTTCGGAGGAACGCAAAATTTATTTTCTTCCTTACGGGGCTCCGCAACCTGATTTCGTAGCAGAATATCAGCCCACCATTGGTTCTTGGCAACATCTCGTCATACATTTTTCTATAAATGAGTTGTGTAATTCGTAAAACCGAATGTGGATATAGAGATATATTGTCATACACTTTTGCAGCAACGATACGAAAGTTTACTATTGTGTGTGGCATGCGAAGATCGAGCGTGAAGCAGATTTAGTACTCGCGCCGTCAGATACTACTGTGAGAACAACTACATTGATTATTCGTATTTCTGCTAATGCCTACTGAGAAAAGATAGAAAAGATGGCTGAATTTTCAGAGTGGCACTCTGGAATCGCTCGATCGAACTGAACGTGTGCTATTCGCGGGTCTCTACCACTGTGCCCGTTGTGCTACTCAGCTGCTTGTTGATAACTATAATAGGTCTTTCCATCATCTCGAGTGTGGCCATCTAATCGGACATGAATGTTATGACGGTGTTCTCAATATGCCTCGCTCTCTTCTAAGGTGAGTGGATATAAATTTATGATTTCGAAACACTTTGAATCTAATTCACACATAACGCGAACTTATTTAGCGGAGTCTTCTGCATCTTCTGCAAGATTCAATTCAGCAAGAGTTGGTGGTCATGGGGAGATGGCCAAGAGTACAGCGATAGACATCAACTCGTTCCCAGCAAAGATATGACATGTGAGAAACGTGTGTGGGATCTTTATTTATCTATTTCATTTCAGACATGTTAAACGGCTTCAGAACGGAGGATTGCAGGAAATGCGAACGATTGCACCCAGCAGAAAATGTTAACAGTGGGGTAATATTTTACACTTGCTGGAATGATTATTGTTACAATGGGTTTGAATGAATCATCCTATTTCTAGCTCTGCAAGTGGTGCAACATCGAGAACGTGCAGAATGGGAGGCAAGATCCTGCTCCTGCTCCCTAGTCTCGCTGCATCTACAGCTATTCTGTATGAGTTCATCCAATTGCAATCTGTTTGGGTCTTCTTTCATTACAATTAAACCATTCTTGTGTTAGGCAGTTACTATTTTTTCCTTGTTGAAACACCTTATTCATTGCATCGATGCGGATATTTGACTATTGACTGGACTCATAAGTGATTGTATCAATGTAACGTTCGCCATAAACAGTCTTTTCGTGAATGTAAGCTCTTGTCGTTGCATTTGATTGGTTTCTTAGTCAGTAGCCATTTACATAATCAATATAACATAAAATCAATTATCACAAGATTTCATTAACCAGCTTATGCTCGATGTCACTCTACGTATTCTTGAATGATCCTCTCAAATTTTCATGTGCCTCATTAGTTGTCAGTGCACTTGTTTTTCATCCGTCGAGCTACCATACCTTGATAATACGTTGATATACGTTGCTCAGGATGATCCGTCGCACACGTAATGAAGGTAAATTGACTCTCTCAAATAACTTATACAAGATTCATCCTCTGTTCGTGGGACACAAGCTATGGACCTCTTTATATTTGTATGTTATCGTGATTTCACTATTTACGAAATCATTGTGCAGTAACTTTGCACGTGGAACAATTTCATAGACATGCATGCAATGGCTCTTTTCTCAAAAATCCTCAGTTACGAAAGCAGTTGAGAAACTTGTGCGCTGCTCAGTAAGGATTGCTCTTTAGTAATTGCAACTAACTATTGAATTACTGCGGAGTCCATCCAAACGTTGAAGCGAAAACATATTCAAATAAAGCTTATACTAAATTATAATTCACGAAGTTGTCTGCGATTTTGAAACAATGAGTAATTTAATCAATGGTTGAGATCCGGAACCACACAAAACCCGAACACTAGGGTGAATAATGAGGAAACACGTGATCGATCTCGCTCGACTCTCACTAGTGGCTCATGGCAAACGAGGATGCATGCATCGATTGCACCATCGTTGTCTTCTCTCGAGTTGTCATTTGTCGGAAGAATTGCGAGATTATTGCACGAAATCTGAAATTTTGATTTACTCATGGAACACGTGTTGCTATCGTACTTCGAGTAGGCGAGAATCATACAGATCGGATCAATGACAGGGAATGCCGAAACGACGAATCCCATCACGTTTCCAGCCTGTCCGAAGCTTATTCCCGTGGCGGGCAAACCGACGATAAGAGCGAATGGAAGGACACAGAATACGACAGGAATCGTGAACTGAAGCATTGCCATATGAATGGTGGTTTGATTACAAGTTCACGCCTGAACAACGAGAGCTCTGAATAACTGAACTTGCATCTGACGAAATGCCGCTGACATTGCACTGCAACTCTTCACTTTTGGCAATCAATTCTATCTTAAATTACCTATTTTTGACCGCACTCAGCATCAGTTTTCCACAAGTTATGTTGAATAAGATGAGTGCGTTAATCATCGATCCCATCATTAGCATAGAAAGTATTGAATGCCAGTTCGGACCCGATCCGAAGTCAGACGAGTGCTTGAACAGAGAAGATAGGGAATGGATCGTTCAGACTCACGATGTAATGAACAGGAATGGTGTTCGGCTTCGGAGTCCTCGTCAGATCGACACTGTAATCCCGCATGAGTACATCGGCGAAGAAGTTCTCCTCGATTTCCGGACTGCAACATCGTCTCACCCTCCTCGTCTCGTCAGTTACAAAACTAGCAACCTACGGTTGCTACGTTGTACGCCGGGGTGTGTGTTAGGGTTATCATAGATTCGCTTGAATTGCAAGCCTGCATCCTCCCTTGCAAAAGGCTCGTGAGGCTGAGAGCGAGTCGAAAAAGTTACGACTCCGCCACTTCGTGGCTCCATCGCAACTTTTTCGAATAGCTCTCAGCCTCACGAGCCTTTCGCAAGCGCATCGCAGGTTGGGCCATGCCTTAAGGTTACCATATCGCAGTCTGGACCACGCACTGTCGTTGGTTAATAGCGTTGTATGAATCTACGTAAAGGAGGGGGACGATCCAGTTATCTACGTAAATCTAGAGAGCGGGCGTTCAGGTTAACTACGTAAGTCTAGGAGGCGAGGCGGACCGGGTACCTACGTAGGTCTAGGGAGTGGGGCGGGCCGGGTACCTACCTAAATCTTGGGGAGGGCATTGTCTCGTATAGCAATGTGAAAGGTTCGTGTGGATAGCAGTGGTCGAAAAAGTTGCGACTCCGCCACTTCGTGGCTCCGTCGCTACTTTTTCTCCCACTGCTATCCACACGAACCTTTCCACACATTGCCATCGAGATAGTCTCACGATAATCGAGTACATGTTTGGTACATGTTCACGGTACATGTTTGGGTTGCCTGATAGTTCGCCCGAGTGATTTAGTTGACTTTCAGGCGAATACGGTGTGATGAGAAATTTCGTCATGTTGCGTCATCACTATGAAATTTATGCAAATTTTGAAAATTTTGAGTCCGAGAAGTTGTTTGGTGGTTCTCCCGAGTGATTTGGTTGATTTTGAAGCTAATACGGTGTGAAGAGAAATTTTTTCATATTGCGTCATCACTATGTAATATGCAAATTTTGAAAATTTTAGTCACGTGAAGTTGTTTGGTGGTTTTCCCGAGTGATTTGGTTGAGTTTGAAGCTAATACGGTGTGTAGAGAAATTTCGTCATATTGCATCATCACTATGAAATTTATGCAAATTTTGAAAAAGTTTTTCGTGGGGGTTCGTATGGTACCGGGTAGGGGCTGGGAGGATGAGAAATAGGCGATTTATAGTGATTTTTCAAAAGCGTGACAGACGTTACAGACAGACATACATACATACATACAGACAGACAGACAGACACTAAGATATATTACTTCTTTAGTAATGCTTACTAGATCAGCCAAACAGCGGCCACAATCATCTGGGCGATTCCAGCATTGATCACTATCGCCACTCCCATTCCCTTGAGGAAATGAGCATGAAGAGCTTCCGCCCTGAGGAGTGGCTAATTGGAGTTAACGAAGATGATCAAACCTAGTGACGGACATCAGTCGATAGAAGAAGTGAAATGTGAGAAGGACGAATGGTTCGTAGAAGAGAATGCAGTAAATCTCGTTCAGAGCGTAGCCCAGTTTCTCAGGAAGATAAAGTGTTTGAAAAGCGAAGATGATAAAGCCAAACTCTGCTTGTACGAAAACCTCAAGCTAACTGAAGTATTACTTCTGCTCTGCAATTCATACCGGAATAACATTTGCATGGAATATTGAGATTGTCATGTCGACAAGGGCGAATGTACACAGTAGCACTCGATAATTGCCGAGATTCCTACTGCTTGGATGGGCAACCATTATTATGAGTAAAATATTGCCCGAGAGTGAAAATAACGCGAATGTATTTAGAAGGGCCTGAACAAGACAATTGAGCGTAAAAATCTCGATAACACACCTGGTGAATCCAAAATGGAACAGCAGTCATGTTTTACACAAGTTGAAGGGAATGTGTTTACCACAAAGTCAGGGGTGATCGTTAGAAAGTAAATTTCCCGAGGGAATATCATGGCATACCCAAACATGCACCTTCTATCTTGACAGTCAAAACTAATTAATTCTGGCGAAACTTTACTCGGTGGCTAAATTAAGGTTTTGTTTTGATCGAGCATATGCCCACGTTATGTACTGAATGTCTGAACTCACATTGCATGTGGTGGGGAAAATTCAACATACATTTTGTGCCATTGGAGTTCACGATTGATTTCAATGATAACCAGATTGTGTCTAATTTATCACTCTTAATTAATCTTCCATCACTAATCACACACGTGATATTCCCTTGTTCCAATCAACACACTCGCGATTGGTTGATAAATACAGATTATCGTTGTTGTTACTACAGTGGTCAGAAGACTAGAGTTCTAGTGGTCGTAAGGGAGATGATCTTGAATTTCGTTCTCTTATCTTGATTGGTGCGAGTGTTTGGCCAAAATAAACAGAATAGCACGTTGAAAACTCATGTGATGTATTAAATAACAAGATACATTTTCAATAAAAAACAATATTGAAACAATTTCCACTCATAATCAAATCACAATGACTTCCATCTTCTGAGAAAATGCTCACATCAACTGCAAGGCCGATGTCTATACAAATACTACGGAAAACAAAATGTGTGTGTATGTGATCTATCATATTCTTCACGATCTGTTGTTGTTTCGTGCCTATTTTGAGTGATCTTAGACTGGATAAGAATTTAATTCAAAATGTAAATCTTTTCACGACAACTATATAACTCGAGGTTATCAACAGAATTTCGCTCTGTTTTTAGCCTGTTCCATTCTTTGATGTTTGTATCGTATGCTGAGAAAGGACATCCGAGTCAAGTGCACGATTCAAATGATGAAATATCAGGGCAATGGAACGATTGCATAAGATTCAGTTCAATTCCACTGAGCTTGTCTCTATACTTGCTGAGGAGGTTAGTCATATTAGCATGATAAAAATAGAATAAAATATTGAGGAGTTCAATTATCATCGAGCTGGACGTTGCATGGATGATCATGTTATCTTCGCGGGGCAGATGGTTCTACTATATCTTGCATCCATCTTCACCATCAAGCAATTTATGAACAGCAGGGAACCATTTCAACTCAAAATTCCGTTAGCGGTAAGGTCAAGTCTACGAAAATTTCTCCATGTACATCATTATCGATTTGGAATAATTTTAGATCTGGAACTCCGCAATCGGAATTCTCTCCGGATTGAGTGCACTTTCTATGGTCTTCCAATATCTGCAGACTATCTTCTACAACGGAATCAACGGTATTCCATAGCTCACACCACCTATAGCGGCCTACAATTTGAGGGACAATATGCTCGACGCAGGACGAATTCTTCAGTGGAAGACTAGGATATGCGATGTTTATCTTCCTCCTAGCAAGACTTCCCGAGTGCATAGACACTTTCTTCATCGTTAGTTCTCTCTGACTCTGTAAAATCCAATTCTTGAATACTGAAGGTGCTCCGAAAGCAGCCGTTGATGCATATTCACTGGCACCATCAAACATGCTCCCTATTCGTCGGATGGTAAATATGAAGTTCCTAAAAATCTCATTGAAATTAAAAAAAAGAAATTGGAGTACGAAAGCGATTTTTACTACGATTGCCACACGTTATGGTTGTAGGTTCGGGTTCAATGATCCCGAGCCCCCGTTAGTTATTCCCTCTCACTTGAGCACCTGCTCTTTGAGAGAGAAGGAGAGAACAAACCTGACTCTCGCTCTTCTCTAGCCTCCTCTCTCCCTCGGCCGCAAGAGGTCAAAGCCGACTCAAAGCCGACACCGAGTCGGTTTTGAGTCGGTTTTGATCTCTCCTCCTCCCTCTTCTCGGACGTGCGCTTGCGTACGTGCGGGAGGGAAAAAGAGGCCGGTAAACCCGAAACCGAACCCGAACCGACAACCCTACCACACGTCTTCCTTATATTTCACAAACTAGCAACCTACGGTTGCTACGTTGTACGCCGAGGAGTGTGTTATGGTTATCATAGATTCGCTTGAATTGCAAGCCTGCATCCTCCCTTGCAAAAGGCTCGTGAGGCTGAGAGCGATTCGAAAAAGTTGCGATTCCGCCACTTCGTTGCTCCATCGCAACTTTTTCGAATAGCTCTCAGCCTCACGAGCCTTTCGCAAGCGCATCGCAGGTTGGGTCATGCATAAAGGTCGCCATATAGCAGGTTGGACCATGCATTGACGTTCTCTTTGTAGCGTTGTATGAACGTAGAGGAAGGGAGACCATCCGGATACCTAAGTATCCGGTAACCTACGTAAGTCTAGAAGGCGGGACGATCCGGTTACCTACGTGAGTCTAGAGAAAAGGAGGGAGCCGGTTACCTACGTAGATCTAGAGGGCGGGGCGGACCGGGTACCTACCTAAGTCTTGGGGATGGTATTGTCTCGTATAGCAATGTGAAAGGTTCGTGTGGATAGCAGTGGTCGAAAAAGTTGCGACTCCGCCACTTCGTGGGTCGAAAAAGTTGCGACTCCGCCACTTCGTGGCTCCGTCGCAACTTTTTCTTCCACTGCTATCCACACGAACCTTTCCACACATTGCCATCGAGACAGTCCCCACGATCTATTAAACAATATGAAAGCAGTGCGATTTTTTGAAACGTTTGTGCACGTGAAGTTATTTAGTCGCTCTCCCGAGTCGTTTGGTTGAGTTTCAGGCGAAAACGGCGCGAAAAGAGATTTCGTCATATTGAATCATCACTATGAAATTTATGCAAATTTTGAAAATTTTGAACCCGAGAAGTTGTTTGGTGGTCCGCCCGAGTGATTTGGTTGAGTTTCAGGCAAAAACGGCGCGAAAAAGAGATTTCGTCATATTTCGTCATCACTATGAACTTTATGCATATTTTGAAAATTTTGAACCCGATAAGTTGTTTGATGGTCCGCCCGAGTGATTTGGTTGAGTTTCAAGCGAATACGGTGTGTAGAGAAATTTCGTCATATTGCATCATCACTATGAAATTTATGCAATTTTGAAAATTTTAGTCACGCGAAGTTGTTTGGTGGTCCGCCCGAGTGATTTGGTTGAGTTTCAGGCGAAAACGGTGCAAAAATAGATTTCATCATATTGCGTCATCATTATGAAATTTATGCAAATTTTGAAAATTTTGAACTCGAGAAGTTGTTTGGTGGTCCGCCCGGGTGATTTGGTTGAGTTTCAGGCGAATACGGCGTGAAGAGAAATTTCGCCATATTACGTCATCACTATGAAATTTGTGCAAAATTTGTACATTTTAGTCACGTGAAAGTGTATGGTGGTTCTCCCGAGTGATTTGGTCGAGTTTGAAGCGAAAACGGTGTGAGCTTGGGCTTATGGGCCTATGGGCTTGGGGGATCAATTTTAGGCCTGTTACAGCGATTTTTCAAAAGTGTGACAGACGTTACTGACAGACAGACAGACAGACAGACAGACAGACAGACAGACACTAAGATATATTACTTCTTTAGTAATCATTTTTTCCAATTCTTATTTTCAAATTGTTTACAGGTTTACTTACTCGACGGCGTTTCCTGTCTCTGTTCACATCATCTTCATGAATGCGGGGATTCAAACGGCAATTTATTGGTCAGAAAGTCATAGCAGTTTTAGAGGCACACGCTCATTCTAGTTACTACTTCGTCACAACACTGGGAGTTCAACTACCATCATTCATTGCCAAATTGATAACTCTCTCGCAGTTTGTTCAGTTCGTTGTAGCGCTCTACGCAATGACTTACGCAAGCACGATGCATTTCATGTTCGAAGTGAGTTTCAAGCCATTTTCCCTTCTTCACAACTATTCTTTAAAAAAATGAACAAATCAATAAAGGAATTATGATTTGCAGATGCCGTGTCAGCTGACGACAAGATATCTCGTCGGATATTGGCTAATCATTGCCTCATACATCTATGTCTTCACAGACTTTTTCTATTCGAAGTACATTAGAGAAATCATTCCCCAAAAGGAATATGAATTCAAGAAGATTGATTGAGCTGAATAGATCATGCATTTTCGAGCGAAATTTTCATTCAGCTCGTAATCGAAATGAATCTGGCACCAAGAACACGTTAGCTAGTGCTATTGTATGTTGCCGTTACGGATATAAAGTATTACCAATGAGCCGCAAAATTGCATATTTGGTCCCTAAAAGTGTGCCAACTGAGCAATTTACTCGACTTCCATTTCCTCCTTGATCTTCGACTTTTCTCATTGCTTATCGCGTGGGAGTCGAGCGAAGAGTCGAAGAGTTGGCGTGAAAATATCGAATATAAGATCGCTACGCACCATCATTGGCGAGAATTCAACACATTGTTGTGTTGGCCATGCTCTCATTCCTTGATCTCAGTCCAGATAGAGAATGTTATCGAGAGAGGATCTGATGGACAACTACAAAAGTATTCTCACTTATTTCCCTATTCCTTTTTTTGCGTCACTTTGATATTCTGCGAACTCCTCATTGTGCGATTGGTGCTTCATTTCTTTTCGACATCAAATCAGGTCACAACAACTATCAGGGTAACCATGATCTCCTCGGATAAACTCCTGGAATTCAAGTTCAATGCTTCCGAGCTGGTCTCAATTCTTGCCGAGGAGGTACGCTATTTGCTAATTTGGAATATTCGTATGTTTCTCTCTTCAGAAATTCAACTATCGCCGTGCTGCAGTATGGATGGAGGATCACGTAGCGCTCTCCATTCAGGTACATCTTGGCAATTTTGATTATGTGTTCAAAACTGTTAACTCATTCGACGTTTATCAGGCAATCATCGTTTATCTGGTAGTAATCTTCGGGCTCAAGTTTTGGATGCGAAATAGGCAGCCATACAACTTGAAAACGCCACTTGCGGTGAGCCATTTTTCAGAATGTCACTTGAGAGTTCTCTATTTTCATTTAACAATATTTCAGATCTGGAACTTCCTCATCGCAAATCTCTCGGGTTTATGCGCTTTGGCGATGTCATATGAGTACTTTGAGACGCTCTACAATAATGGAGTCAATGGTAAGCATAAGGGAGATGCATGATATCACAAATCCTCATTTCAGCCACAATCTGTTTCACACAGGAGGAATACTACACGGGTCGAATCGGATACGCTGTATTCGTTCTCCTCCTTGCACGATTGCCTGAATTCATCGACACTTTCTTCATTGTGAGCTCACTTGTCCAAAGGATTGAAGTTATATTCCCTTTTCAGGTATTCCGCAAGCAACCTCTTCTCTTCATTCACTGGTACCATCACACGGTCACTCTTTTCGTTGGATGGTCAGTTCTTCCTTGCTTCATCGTTTATTGTTCAGTCACAGATTCCTTGGTCTGAAAGAGTGAAGTAATCATTCAGGGCAACGTACGCAGCCGCCTTTCCTGCAGCAGTCCACTTGATCTTCGTCAATTCACTCATTCATCTGGCCATGTACACGTAAGCATTTTTCATTCTACAATGATCAGTCCATGCTCCATTGGATGCTAAGCACCTCTATTCCAGTTACTACTTCCTGACTGCTCTCAACTTCCGGCCTCCTCCGATCGTCGCCAAGTGCATTACCATCGGACAGATCGCGCAGTTCTTCATGTCTCTCTACGGACTCGTCTATGTCGTATTCGCCCACTACATGATGGAGGTTTGTTGGTATCTTCCCCAATATCCGGTTTGAAGATCTCACGTCAAATCAATCCTTCCACATTCCAGTTGCCTTGTCTAATCGAGACGGAACAATTCCTCATCCACTGGCTGATGATCATTTCTTACACTTATCTCTTCGTCGATTTCTTCATCACGAAATACACGGGGAAGAAAGTGTCGAAGAAGACCAACTAGCTGATAGATCTTGAGTGAAAAGTCGTGCCTGTCTGTGATATTCGAGTGAGCATACGAATAAACGATCTGCGTATCGATCTGCGTACAGTTGTGTATCAGAATAAAAGTTGCTGAACTGTGATGTGATCTGTTGTCGGATATTGATTCCAAGATTGCGATCACAGAATCATTGCATGCTCTCAATAGTTCGGAGTAGCTCAGTTCGAAGTCACATAGTGGAATTATGGAAATCTAAGAACTCATTGGGCTATTTGCCTACTTCCGCAAGTTTACACCATCTTTCACATGTGTCTCATGTTCAATCTTATCGAACAAGTAAGTGAGTCACTTCGCCCACCGCCCACACAGATTACACTCGTCTTCCACATTGCCAATTTATTCAAACTAATGTTATTTATCACAGACTTCGAATATATTTCAATAATTGGCGGTCGAACAGAATGGGATAAATTGATCGAGAATACTGAGAATATCTAGTCAATCCAGCTTCTTCTGCTCAGGTTCTTTTGTCTGATCTACATCCTTCTTCTTTTCCTTCTCTACTACGATCGATTCCTCCGATGGATGGATGAAGCAGTGCAGACAAGCGAGAGTTGTCATTCCAGTGAACAAAGTGATTCCTACCTGAGACGTATTTCAGGTTTTCGTTCAAAATTGTATGCAAAATACTAACCCAGTGGTTGAGGTTCCAGTCATTGTCATAGGCGACTTGTGACCAGATTTGAGCAATGAGAATTCCAGTATTGCACTAAAATCAAAGATGAACGAGGTGAAATGATAAAATAAGCTCACAATGGCTCTTGACATGACTACAACGCTTCGATCCCCGATTGAAGGCCAATGAAGGGCGTGGAGTCCATTGCAGTATGTGGCGATGAAGAAAGTGCCGAGGAGACGGCCACACACTTCGTGCGACGCATCCAGTCCCTCCACCACCTGGAAGAAGTCAATCTACAGTCTTGTGTTTCAGAAATTATCAAACCTGTCCATGGAGCAACCAGCTCGGGAAGGTGATCCACGTCAGTCCGATGCACACGTAAGAGATACTGTCCAGTTGATGGAGGAAATTGCTCACTCCATTCTCCGCCATCAGATGGGAACCTGCACTAGTTGACTATCAATTCTTGCCAAAGAACTCAATTCACTAACCCACGGGCCATCCATTCCACATCAGGAATGCACCGTAGAGGACAACCATCGCAAGTGAGAAGAGAAAGGCGAATGCGAGCTTCTGAAATGAGTTCATCATTATCGATAAAGGATGACGTCACTCACCCAATCAGAAATGAGATCAGGAGTAACGGTGAGACACTGCACAATGAGCATCATTATGACGACGCTCGACTGAAATTCAATAGTTGAAAACTCGTGGAAACAATTGCCGCGAAAACAAACCGTGACTCTAACGAAGCAACTGGCTGATTTGGCCGACTCTTTGGACTCGCGAAGACGGAAGTTGAGGTACGCTGCAATTCCATTTTTACATTGGATTCCCGATTATCATTCACAAATGGAAATGACTTGTGCTCCGAGACAGCGCAGTAGATGCCAGTGAACGCCATCCGTTTGTCGTTGCTGGATTGTGTTTAGAGGAATCATTTGAAAAACCGGTGCAGAAGAAAGTCAAGCCACTCACAAAGACGAAGTTTCCGATGAAATCAGGGAAGAAGTAGAGAAGGAGGCCGATGACACACCCGTACATTGCATCGACAGTCAGTGCGAGAGTTTGGACACTCTCCATACCCGATTCGGCCCATTCCATCTGAATACGGTTCGGTATTTGTTGCTCTTTCCTCGTTGGGGAAATCACAGTAGGGGTCGCGTCGGCATCCCACCTGTGAGCCTATCATGCAACTCTACATTCGTCCGAGTAAATGGCTCACCATCTCAGTCGATAGAAGCCGACGAGCCAACGAACGCGCCGACATTTCGATCCTGCTACTGACTGTGTTCCGCACGATCGAATAAATGACTTAGAACGGCGGAATGACGACGTGGCAACAACACGAAAGATGGTGGCAGAAGATGAGATGGAGGAGAGATTAGATAGGGGAAGGAAGTAGGCGAGAAGGCCATTATCTGATCGAATTCTCCAAGGAGCGTTCCGGCAACATGGAGATCTAGAAATATGTGTGAAGTTCACGTGCAATATCATCAATGCAATCTCAATTTGGCGATGAGACCTGCCTTCCTTGTATCGTCATGAACGATCAGCGGGGGATGGTGGTTGATCAATTTAGAATGCATCCAGATGGGTATCAATCCTCGTCGCTTCCTAGTGAAACGCAAATACGAATTTTTGAGAAAAAATTTTGCTTGACTCCCTCGAATTGAGGACTGATTTTAATGTTCTTACGAACAGTAGAGAATGGTTGATTTTCTCTGACAGATATTATACAGATTTTTACAGATTTTTTTACAGGGACAATGATCTGGTGATCTGCTAGGAAATGCAGAGATTGCTCATAAATGTTCGAGCAATGTGTTGATTTCTTTTTTTTTGGTTCATCGATGCATCACCATACATAACAATATCTCGCTCTCTAGCTCCTTCCAATTATCGATTTCTTTCCACATGGTCATGTTATATTCACGAGATATTCACGATAAGAGGTGCATGATAAGTATTTATCGGGGACATTCATTTCAATCTCACTACCCTGGAGGGGCGAACCAGATACCCGAATACAGTTTACTCCGATTGAGGGGGAGGGTCAGGGAGGTCATCACTCCACTTTCTTCTGTGCAAGCACTTCCTTCTCGACTGCTCGCGCCTTCTTAACTCCTTGGTACTTATTGAGGTAGAAGTCGACGAAGAGATAAGTGTACGAAGTGACCATTATCCAGTGGATAACGAAGGGGCCGGTCACAATGTTGCACGGCTCCTGCAATGGAGACGATCAAGATTGTTCTCCAGATTGAAGTCAGTTATCGATAGTCACTCACTCCGAGACCGTAGTGGAAGACGGTGACGTAGATGAGTCCGTACATAGCATAGATGAACTGAGTGATCTGTCCGATTGTGATGGATTGGGCGACGAGCGGATGCGGTTTGACTCCAACGGCAGTGAGGAAGTAGTAACTGAAGAGATTAGATGACGCAGGGTTGGATTGGGATTCCTTCTCACCTGTACATGATTGTGTGGATGAGGGCGTTCACCAAGACGAGATGCACACTGCCAGAGAATCGAGAGGAGTACGTGTACCTGCAAATATTATTTTATAAAATCCGATTTTGAGCTGCTTCAAAGCGTTTCAACTCACCATGCAACGGTGAGTGTGACGGTGTGATGATACCAGTGGAGGAAGATGAGAGGCTGCTTGCGGAGGACCTGCAAATCAACATTTTCGAGAGTTTCGAAACGCCTTTGAAGGTGTAGATAAGTTCTGAATAACTTACAATGAAGATTGTATCAATGAGTTCTGGCAATCGTGCGAAGATTAGGACGAAAACGGCCTTTCCAATGTACTTGCCACCGAAATACTCCTCTTGCGTGAAGCACAGTGTGTCTGTACATTATATCATGCATTTCTAATTTAGAGGATTCTCCAATTCGAATGTGAAGTGACTCACCGTTGGGTCCTCGCTGGAACAGAGTTGTCCAGTACTCATATGACATGAAGAGTACACTCACTAACGAAAGAGTCGCGATGAATGCATTCCACACCTAAATCAGATTAGTCAGATCATTAAAAAATAGTTTAAGTAAGGCGAAACGAACCGCTAGCGGCATCTTCAGACCGAAGGGTTCCCTGTATCGCATCCAATGTTTGAGGGCGAATACCAGTACTAGATAGATGCCGACCATCTGGCAGGCGAAAATGGAGTGTTCATCCATCCAATCGCCCGCTCGACGATAGTTGAATGTCTGAAAGGGATGTTGTAGCTTGGCAAACAAATAGATGCTATAAGAAGTGATGAAACTAACCTCCTCGGTCATAATCTCCATCAACTCAGTGGAATTGAACTTTATCTGCTGGAGGCGCTCCATGGTCACCATCTCTTTACCCTGCATCATAGTTGATTCGATACTATAACACTTTAAAGATTGGCATGAGAGCGACAAAATGACAATGCATGAGGTAAGTTTTTTGGAATGAAATGCGAGAATGAAATTCGAATTCGAAGTACGGGACAACATTTATAGTTGATTCACGCATGGTCCCGATAGTGATCGGCAATCTAGGCTGTGATGTGGGGGTGTGAGGAAGAAGGGACCAGCCAAACATCGTATTGAGTAGCATCGATATCTCAAGGAAGAGATCTTATTATTCGCCGTCTATCGTCTTATCTGCTTGTTCCCTTATTTTCTCTCCGACACTTTACCGAATTAAAGTGACCCTGACAAATACGACATCACCTTCTGTGTGATCGTTGAACATTTGTTCATCTGAAATTTGTTCCGGGTCACATAGTGTCGCATGAGTTACTGAACTACATAAAAAATAGCTCTTGGCTGAAACTAGTATGGTCACCTTCGCGTGAATTGATTTTCCACGAAACCTGCACATTGACAACAACCGTACTTTCAGAATTCCAAGTGATATCGTTAGCCGTTTCGTCAATGATCGAAATATGTCAAATGAACGTGTCTTCCAGACTTCAGCAGTCCCACTGAATATCAGTACTATTCAAAGATTAGCTTGGTCCTCTGTGCGGAAATATGATCGATCGAACAAACTGATTTTGATTTCACATATTTATCATGTTTTAGCTGCATCACATACAGGGTACCAGAAAAAAAACTTTAGAGACGTAGGTTATGATAAAAAATTCTCAAGACTCTCATACTCAAGTTTTGCCTTATCCATATTTCAGAGAGATTCGTTCAAATGATTGTTGTGAATTGCATCTTTTTGTACTTTTACGAATGCTTAGGTTGTGGGGAACACTGTGAATACATACCGTGATCTAGCAAGATTCTCTTTTCGAATCCGTCATCTATCAATACTAAGGCATTGATCAGATATTGAAAAACTTCATCACATCCTTAATTCTGAATCGAACCCCTATTAAAAAGAGCACAATCCGCAAGAAAAATGTGAAATTGAGAAAATTGTGAAATTATAAAAAAACAGAAAAAGAAAAGCAGGAAAACGTACTTAACCAGCAAACCAGAAAATATCGAGGCGAGTTCCTATATTTTGCATAGCGTAGCGAACGTATGTATTTCTGAGGGTCATGTGCAGAGATCATGCAATGTGCATGTGAAGTGAACGAGCAAACTTAGGATCGAAGAAATATTTTTCTTGTTGTTGAAATGATTAAGGATCACGATGAACGGGTAAATATACATTGCAGAATTATCGAGAGCGAAAATATCAACATTCTCCGATATCATCTTTATTTTGCAAAATTTTTGTTCGATAGCACTGCAGGAGTTGCAAAGTTGTGGTGAAACAATGCGAACTGTTGGCGATTCCAGAAATCTTTTTTTACCAATTAATAAAAATGATTTTTTTTTATATCAAGTGATGACGGAATTCGACATTGAGTACTTCTCAGAAAATTAAAATTATCAATACTACGAAGTAAATTTGCATTTTTGATAATTATCAAATAAAATATTACATTCACATTGCTGTTCACATTGCCATCACTGATCAATGGAACTTCAAATGACCTTTGCTAACCGTCCAGTTCCACATACTTATGAATTATTTAACTCTTCTTGAGCTTATGAAAATATTCGCTTTCAAATCCCTTGACATTCTTGGAATTCGCCCAACAATCTCCTTCCTTATCCCCTTATCGTCTGATCTACTTTGACAGTGTGGGCGTTCTAGTCCTGTCAACGACCAAGATCGGAATAACAGATTCACATGGGCAGAGAACATTTCTCACTTCACAAGATCTTCCCGTTCTCTTTCCGTGTTGACCACTACAAATACCCTCAACTCCCAACTCTCATTTCAGAACTTCGATGGCTGATAGTCGAATTCGTCAAACGGAGGTCTCGGAAGGCGTGGCTAAGAGCTTCGAAGATCTGAACAACGCATCTTTCGACTCTGGCTACCAACCATCCGATTCCATCGACATCGAGGAAATGATTGGCAGTGAAGGTCAGTAGTTAGTGATTCTAACGTGTTATGTGTTCAGTTTCAATCATATCTTTGTACATTATAGATACAACATTATAGAAGTACATTATAGATACAACAACAACTGAGAATGGGTTTCATCACCAGGCAGAAGTCACTGCAAGGCCACATAGGATTGAGAAGTTGTCTCGAGGTATGCTTCACTCGTGTAGTACATGATATTGACATTTCGCTCAAGCACTGAATAAATGAGATCTGATGAGATCTGAATTCGAAATGTTTCAGTGCCCGTGTCAATGACTCCCGCCAAACAAGTCTACTACATGAAGAATCAGACATCGTTCGAAGAGAAGGAAACGAAGAAGAGAGTTGAGGGTGAGTTTCAACTCCATTGCCTATACTGCCTAGGCCTGTACTCCAACATAGCTTTCGATCCTCCTAATCTTTCAGATCCTTCGTTGAAGGCTGATTGTGCTAAGGATACCAACGTGTGCACCATCTCGCCCCTACAGAATGACATCAAGGAAGGGAAAATCGACAGTAAGATCAACGATGAGAAGAAGGAGGTGGAGGACCCTGTGGAGAAGGTTGGTTTTCATTTCCAATCCAACATGAGTCGTTATCTCATAAATGCTATTCAAAATTCGAGAAGTTTCAGATCACCGTGGCAATGTTGAGTGAGACGGCGGAATCAGTTCGACATCGAGTGACTGCTCAGTCAACAACTTCTGCACCAGAGAAGACTGTTGGACAGAACTCCGAACTCGTGTGCCCCGTGCTGAAGGAAGCCGTTGTGGAGGAGAAGTGAGTGGAACCAATATCCAATACTTCCGGATCAGCATGCAATTCATAGAGTTCAGTATTGACTCACTTATCGTTCTACTGATCATCGATTCCCATCCACTAGATGGCCGATTGCATAGGTGCGAGTGTCTAGTAAACAAATGCAATCGTCAACGATCTCCACCCTCAGTTATTGTCGACTTTTTAAGGTTGCATCTCACTTCCGCGTTACTTTGCTTCTTAGGCTTTCACAAAATCTAGCCAAATCGAGTATGATCTTCATTTATCCCAACTTTGAGGAGTGCAATGGAGAAGAGCGAACTGCAACATGTGGCTCAGCAGGAGGATTGCTATCTCGCACCAGAATTGAAAGAGATCGAACAGATGGAAGAGGAGGCCAAGAAGGTGGGCCTGACCGACCCTACCTTGTCTTTTCGTGCTGTACGCTGATATCTTACAAATAATGCTCCTATTTCAGACCGAGTACAAGCTTGAGTACGTCTGGGTAAACGTCGCCATTCAAATTGCCCTTCACATCGGCGCTTTCTACGGTCTCTACTTGGCATTCACTGCTGCGAGTTGGAAGACGAATCTGTGGAGTGAGTTATTGGAACAGGGTTGCATGGGTAAATGCTGAATACTTGTTCAATGTCTGATATTTCCAGTGGTTGCAATGACGTTGTACGCCGGTAATTCGATCACTGCTGGAGCTCATCGAATGTGGTGCCACAAAGCATACAAGGTATCATTCGGAATTACTTTCTCAGTTGGTAGTAGAGCTTTAGTACTGAATAATAACTTGAGGCAAACTTCGGAGTGCGTCTCTTCTACATGATCGGAACGACAATGTCTATCCAGGTTTGTTTTTGAAAGCACACTTTGTGATTAGTTCAGAAGTGTTTTGCAGGGACATTCGGTCCATTCTTACTCTCAATACCACCCTGACAAGTAAAATTTCAGAACGATGTAATCGAGTGGTCTCGCGATCATCGAGTGCATCACAAGTGGGCCGACAGTGATGCCGATCCGCATAATATCAATCGTGGATTCTTCTTCTCTCACATGGGATGGCTGATGGTCAGGAAACATCCGAAGGTGCATATTTAGACAATTTCGTTGAAGTTCTCAATTTTTCAGTTAAAATATTTCAGGTGAAGGAAATGGGAAAGAAAGTGGATATGTCCGATCTCGAGGCCGATCCTCTCCTCGCATTCCAGAGAAGGTAACTACTCCATTACAATGATGATTTCGTGTGCAAAAAGATTACATTCTGGACGAGTCAATTATTGCAGACACTACGTTCCTCTCATCTTCCTCTCTCTCTATTTCCTCTCAGCCGTCCCCGTCTACTGCTGGGGAGAGACGTGGAACAATGCTTACTTCGTCGGAGCGATCCTCAGATTGGCATTGCAGTTGCACGGAACTTGGTAGGCATAACTAACCAATTGTTTTATTAAAATTTAAAAGGAAATATGAAACACTTCAAAACAAATCTATTCAGGTTCATCAACTCTGCAGCTCACACCTTCGGATACAAGCCATTCGACACTAAGATCACTGCCGTCGATACATTCTTCTATGCCTGTCTCACCAATGGAGAGGCGTGGCACAACTATCACCACACCTTCCCCCAGGCATAATTTGAACTTTCTCGTTACGGCTATCAACAAATTCCTTTTGCAGGACTACCGAGCATCGGAGTACATGTGGAAGGGTAATATGTCCGCGGCCATGATAGACTTCTTCGCCTACATGGGATGGGTGTGGGATAGGAAGACTATGAGCAAGGAGGTAAGTGACCCAGACTACTCAAACAATGGCGCTAATTTGATACCTCGAAGCATTTGACCTTTGGACTGATTAAACATTCCAGGCAATCGAGCGTCAGAAGATGAAGGGAGATCATTCGAGACCGATTCCTGCAGCACGAGTAGATTAGAAGGAGAAATGAGGAGAAGCTGTATTGATTGAATAATTCAGTTGCCAGTATAAATGAATTGACGGTACTACCCCGAGTTGTAAATTTTTTGTGGGAAATAGTAAATTAAGAAATAATTTGTTGGAAATTTTGAACTGGAAATAATAAATTAAAAATATTATACGGTAAATTTCGTTCTGGAAAGAATACGGTGTAAATACGGTATTGACAAATTTTTTCTTAGAAGTCTTTTTCTGTAAATTTTCCCTTGGAAATGAAAAACCGCGACGCGACCGCAACGCGTGAGCGCGCACACACGTTTGGAAGCTATTTGTTCGTGTTTCCAGCCATATCTTGATGTTTTAAATGTTCAATATTTGTTAAATCAAGTATCGAGAACATGATTATAGCAAAGAAAATTCATAACGGGGCCAAACAAGCTGCACTTTAATTGACAGAAAAAAGTTTCCGAAAAGGGAATTTCCCAAAAACGAATTCCCATGTTTGATTTCCACAACATGGTTTCCCAAAATAATATTTCCAAAAAATATTTTTCCACAAATATATTTCCAAAATAATTTTTATGAAAATGGTATTTACAGGATGGAATTTACCAAAAAATATTTATAACTCGGGGTAGTACCGAATTGACAATGTTCGAATATTGACACTGCTATATTTTCGATGTAACACAATCGAGAAGACACGAATAGGACATTACTGAAATGACCACTAACAATATTTGAAAATTTCATTACTGCACATATTCTACTTTTGAGAAGGCAGTAAATTAAGTTCTCCGGAATGTTGGAGCTTTCTTGAGAAAATTATTCTTGCAGAACCTTACAAACTGCATGAATTGATTCGCACTTGAACCTTATTTTTTCGGGTCTCTCTAATATACGATAATAAAATCAATTTTAATTTTTCATTTATCGGTTTCAAAATCAGAATTGGAAATTGGACTTACGAGCATGAGGCTATCGTATTCGGTATTGAACAACTGACCGTTGCGTAAAAGATCAATATTTTTTTTCAAATAAACCTATTTTTTATAGCAAAAGACAATTTTGAGCATTCACCGCTTCATTTGATTTCATGCATTGAAACTATAGGATGCTATTGAGGATCACTTACTCCGCAACCAATGTTGTAGGTTCTCAAAAGATCTTGAATTGAACCCACTCGCAGGCCTGATAGGTCACAAGGAAGTAAAAGGAATGTTTTGAGTAAGCGAAGGATCAATTTCCTACGATTCTAATCACCTTCTGGATCACGGTTTTTGATGCGTTGAATGTTTCGACGTGGCCAGAAGAGTTTAATGTTTGTACAAAGATCAGTGAGATTCTTCGATAAGAGATCGAAGTTGATCGTAGGTGGACCGATCGCGTGGAAGATTGTGGAAATATTGCATGTGTCCACTATAAAATCGTAGAGGATAAACACATCTCGGAGACCTTCCTCTATCATTCGAATTCGCGATTGGTTCATCATATCCAACTACTTACTACCTTTCAGCTCTCAGTAATGGAAGAGACGAAGACGAATCGTATTCATCATGTGGCGAAGTGGGATGATTGCTACCTTGCGACGGAGTTGAAGGAGATCGAACAAATGGATGAAGAAGCGAAAAAAGTGAGCAATTCACTTTCCGGTTCTGTATCTTCCTTGAGTCACAAATTCAGTGATCCAATAATTCAGAAAGAATACAAAATGGAGATTGTGTGGGTCAACGTTGCGATTCAACTCGCCCTTCACATTGGAGCTTTTATCGGCCTCTACCAATTCATCTTTGTCGCTAGCTGGAAGACATTTTGGTGGAGTAAGTCTTGATCTGAGTGGCTCCAATTTGGAAAATCTAACAAATTACTGTAACTGTCATTTTCAGCTGTCCTGATGGTTTTCTATGCAACGAATTCTGTAACAGCTGGAGCTCATCGATTGTGGACTCACAAAGCGTACAAGGTCTGTCTTCCACGTCTCATCTCTCCGCATTTCAATGTCGAATTTCAGGCAAACTTCTGGGTACAGCTGTTCTACATGATTGGAGATACCATTGCTGTTGAGGTTCGTTTCGAGTTTGTGCAAATTGCTAACACCATCTCTACCGAATCCCTTCCCTCACACTGAAAGTATGGAAGAAACGGGTTTCAGAACGACGTAATCGAATGGGCTCGTGATCATCGATGCCATCACAAGTGGTCAGACAGCGATGCTGATCCACACAATATCACTCGAGGATTCTTCTTCGCTCACATGGGATGGCTGATGGTCAAGAAACACCCCAAGGTACTGATTATTCTTCTTATTGGAAGTATTCATAAACACTTCTCAGGTGAAAGAGATGGGAGCTAAAATCGACATGTCTGATCTTGAGTCGAATCCAATTCTCGCGTTCCAACGAAGGTAGATCGTGCACTTCCATTTGAAGTCTCGTTAATAAACATCATTCCAGGCACTACTACAAGCTAATCGCCGTTACTCAATTCTTCCTCTGGATTGTCCCCGTTTACTTCTGGAATGAGAGCATCTACGTCTCATTCTACGTCGCATGCAACTTCAGACTGGCTGCTCAGTTGCATGGAACTTGGTTAGTCTGTTCTCTCCCCAATCGGATCCAAGAAGTCGATAATTCAGATACAATATGGTAATTTATCTGTTCAGGTTCATCAACTCTCTCGCTCACACGTACGGGTACAAGCCCTTTGATACAAAGATCACTCCCGTCGACAATTATCTGTATTCTATTCTGGCCAACGGAGAGGCCTGGCACAATTATCACCACACCTTCCCTCAGGTATCCTCGACATGCATCTGCACAATGCACTCATTTCATTGCAGGATTACCGAGCGTCGGAGTACATATGGAAAGCGAATTTCTCCGCTTTTATGATCGATTGCTTCGCCTCTATGGGATGGGTTTGGGATAGGAAGACTATGAGCAAGGAGGTACTCGTTTGAGTGATCCGATTGGATCGAACCTTGAAGAAAGGCACGCCGAATTCAACATTTCATCGACCTTATTCAGGCGATCGAACGTCAGAAGCAGAAGGGCGACCAATCACGACCGCTCACTGCTGCTCATGACGACTGAAATTGATACTTTCTACATTTCAACCCTTTTCTATTACCTGTTTTGCAAGTCTTGCAATGCTAGTTCATTGACCGGTATTTTGTTGATCACAACAATGTCGAATAATAACGAGATAAACATGTTTTCACTATTTGTTTTCTTTGAAACAGCGATCACCTCGAAGAAAGATTTTTATCTGGAATTGCAGAATTGATACAACACTTTGGTCACTTTGGAGAGCGAAGTGGTGTAGTGGTCTAAGGCGCCCTCCCATTCCATACTACCCGGGTTCGAATCGCGGCCGTGACACCGCCTCCGCCCCACCAAGGCGCCCGCAAGGGGAATTGGTAGTGACCAGATCACGCGGTGAAGTAGGTCCGAAGAATAGATTAGGCCCTACGGACTGAACTGGCATTTAAGAGACCGGATCGGTGAAAATCGAGAATCCTCCGGACACGTTCCTCCCGGAACGGGGTCCGCCAGCCCATACTCTAGTGTTAGGAGGGTCTTGTGCTCACATTGCTCATAGCACCCCTTGTTTGGGGTTTGCACCCTTACGGCACGAGAAAAGTCAAAATATGTGTGAAATGTTCGAAAAATCATAAACTTCAAAGTTGCAGAGACAGGCTCAAATGTTCACGTGCAT
>LS504846.1:1797-30134 GCA_900490845.1 Pristionchus japonicus | reverse complement strand
TGTAGATCAGTTCACCCCTCATCCGCTCTCTCCTACTTGGACCTGCCAACCAACCTGATGGAGAATTCTACGCGTAAACGAAGGGAAGCGAGCATCTACGAGTCCGAGAATCTGCAATGATATCATCGTTATGAACAGTGAGGATACAAATTTTTTGCTCACCACTTTGGACACATAGAGAACTAGTCCGAACAAGAACTGATTGAGATAGAGATTGCCTGAGAGACGACTAGAAGCGAGATCAGTCGCGTACGCAGAGGTTGCTGATGTGAACCTGCGTAAGTATCTGTGTTATTTCACAACAACGATAGTGCCTGGCAACTGACCACATCGCCCAAAGAACGACCAATCGCCGCCACAGACCACTCTTCATTACAGCGATGATCGACTGAATGCTTCAAATCAAAGATCGATAAAGCCAGCAAATAGATACCTTGGGTTTCTCCGGAATCGGATGGTTGATGGGGACGTAGCGAACTCCGGCGATTCGAGCGATCTGTCTCTCACTCTTGCGCATTTCGTCGAGGCGACCCTTGAATTATTCCTCCGTTCTGTGGATGTATTTTCTGCGATAACCTTGGACAGCAGCCAAGTGGGCGATTCGGGGAAGATGAATATGAGAGCGAGTAGAGCAGGCGTGCAACAAATTGCGATTCCCTGAATAAACATCATCACACTACTCATGCATGCCAAAAGCAATGTCAAAATTGTTCGGTCCAGGAAATATGTGGCCTCTCAAGAACTCACGAAGCAAGCTGCTCTCCACTCTTGCGTCAGATAACAGATAGTAGTGAGAAGCATGCGAGAAATGCCCTGCAAATGATCATCTAAGATGCAGGTGGAACCACTGTGCATACCCAGTTGAAGTAGGCACGTGCGAACATTCTCTGCTCAGGAAGAAGCATCTCCATGATAAACGTGCATCCAACCACCATTTGACCTGCAATGTTTATTTCGTTGAGATCTAACGAATGATCCTCGATGAGAAGCTAAAAGAGGGAAAAAGAGGCACCTCCAATAGCCAGTCCAATGCAGAAGCGAGCAACGAAGATGGACCAGATATTGTGCAGAA
Organism: Pristionchus japonicus; assembly: GCA_900490845.1. Lineage (NCBI taxonomy): Eukaryota > Metazoa > Nematoda > Chromadorea > Rhabditida > Neodiplogasteridae > Pristionchus > Pristionchus japonicus. The sequence continues at coordinate 29,062 of LS504846.1, read as the reverse complement.
GTGCTGTAGTAATTTGGACGATGAGGTCGGTCAAAGTGCATGAGTAATACCAGAAACAACAGTCGCTCCTATGCCGAGTGCAACAGCCAACAAAGTGATTATCCTGCGTCCGAAAATGTCCGATGCAAAACCGAAGAGGAGAGTGCCAAAGAAATAGCCTGCAAAAGAAGAGTGGATTGAAAACTGTGAAAAATATTACCGAAGAATTGAATTTGGTTGGATATGGTGGTATATTTGGCGCCATCGCAAAACCAGTCGAACCTGAATACAATCGTTAGTTCTTCGAATCAATTTGATAAATCTGAAACTCACTCATAAGCATTTGAGTGGAAAGTGACGTGCGTGAAAGTAACCGTTTGTTGTGATGCTGCGCATTGTCTGCAGATTTATTTGTATCTTATTCTCATTGTCCATTCAACAAGGTACATTGAAGGCATACTTGTAAACGGAACAATTCTTCCCAATCGGTCCATCGCCACACCTCCATTCAGGCATGAAGTTTGAGAATATCTGATGCAGAGCTTAGAGGGCGCATTCAAATCGCAATAAACTGACCGAAAATAGGTTCGATCCACCGAAGAAGTTCATACATTGCCAAGTAACAAGAGTAATGAGGTGAAATCGATTGATACCCAAATCCATACCTGAACAAGAAATAATCAAAAGCAGGAATGACATACATGAAATACAAATCAAGACGGATGAAATAACCAAGTTCCAGCAATGATTCGATGATTAGGCAACGAAAGTGAATGGCGCACCGACTCGCGCGCACGAGGAAGGAAAACGTCACGACTATCGCTAACCGATCTTTTCATCGAGCAAGGAGGGGTGCAATTCGATAGATCGTTCACTCACTATGAAATTCACACTCCAATCTGATAGATCACTGCTCTATACTGTGCTTAAGTTGGTTGAGAGAGGCGTGATCTTCGCTTTTTTGAGTTGCATTGAAAGGGAAATCGATTTGATTCGTCTCACTTCGAATGGAAATGAGATCTGTTCGAGAACTCAGCTGTCGCATCGAATTAGCGCTACTTTTCTTCTCTCTTCCATGAGAGGGATTATTTTCAGTGGTCAACTCGATTTTCTATGAAATGATCGCTCTTCTTCCCACGCAATTTCCTCGTATCAATCTCTTGTGATCGCACTCGCTTTATCCCATTATTTTACAAAGAATATTGATGAGCTGAAGGACGAATTGAATCTATCCTCTCTTCGCATCGTAAACCATATTGTAGTTGCTCGTCTGCATGATCGTCTGTAAGAAGATAGATAGAAGCTGTTAGTAAAGGATCACTCACGTTGAGTGGGGGAGTGGAGCAATCGTACTCGGCCTTTGTGCTCTTGGTCATGCAAACGTTGACCACCTGAAATGTCCCTCCTAGCTGCTGTGCTACTCTGCATCTATCGTAGAGTTTATAGAGGCGTAGAGTTATCGTAGAGTTTATAGAGATAGTATTTTATTGACCAAACGGTGAACGTACGCTCTGCACAAGAGGCTTGGTGAGACCAGCAGTGGCGATTTTGAATCCCTGATTGAGAATGGCCGTGTTGTCCTTCTTCGCATTCTTCATCTCCTTCACTTTCTTCATTACCTGAATAAAAAATATTAAAAAGTATTAAATTTATCGTCAATGCACCTTGTTGTACAGAGGAGTAAGCTTGTTCTTGAAGGCAGTTCCGATATTGGCCCTCGCTTTGTCCATTGAGGAACCCGCTTTCTGAAAGAGAGGTAAATATTGAAACATGCGGAATTCATGAAATAGCTTCTATGAATGGTGAACACTCACGGAAAGACAGCCCGTGAAGGCGCTGAGCATGCCCATTTCACTGATGTACTTGTTGGAAGGGACGAGTCCGATGATTTCACCCATCAGGTCAGCGGAATAGGCTGTTGACCTCAGATACAGCTCTCGTGAAAGGCAAAAAGGGAAACGCACGCTCCATCACTCGATCCATTGTCTTCTCAGCGAGAACGTCTTGAGCCACCATGTCCATCGCCTGAGCAGCAGAGCCGATGAGGAGAAGGGCGACAAGGAATCTCATACGGAAAAATATATAATTAGAACATGAGGCGGAAAAGAGCAAAATAGGTAAAATAAACCTTTAGAGAACAGAAAGGTGGAAAGTGTGAGTAATCTCTTTTTCTTACGATTTTTATAGCAATCTTTTGAGTGCTCAATTGAGGATTGTCACTCTTCATAAATCCGTTCGTAATTTGTTTCACAGGCGAAATGGTGTGTCAAATCCCAAGCGCTGTGTACCGCTAGTTCAAATGAAACGGTCGAATATATTGATTCGAATGTTCAATTGTTGACAAGATCGTCTAAGAACATGCAAACACATATTTCAATTACTGCACAAACTCATCGATTGATTTGTGTTTATCGTTTCAGTTGAAAATCCTTTTTTGTTTTGTTTTAGTATAGTCTAGGATTTCTCAGCCTCTATACGTTGTGCACAATTCATACACATGATACTCGCTTTATTCGGCCACATTAACTATGGGATTATCCGTAGACTCTCTAGACCACGACGGGAGGTCACACTTATCCCTTGGCCTTGTTGAATGTCATATCGTAGCCGGCGCTAGCCATGATGGTCTGCATTGGGGAGGCCGCGCACGCGTACTCTGCCGCAGTGCTCGCCTTCATGCATGCGTAGATGATCTGCAAGACTTGTTTTCCCTACTTTTTTCGAAATCTCATATTCAGTACAAGTGAATGACAAGTGAAAGATTAAAGACCAGTTTTGGATTGTGTAAGAATGCCTGGACGCAGAGTACCTGCTGCACGAGAGGCTTGGTCAGGGCGGCGGTCGCGAGTTTGTATCCTTCAGTGAGGCAAGCAGCCTTAGCCTTTCCGTTCGTCTTCATCGTGCAAACCTTCGTCTTCACCTCAATATCCAATCAATTAGACTGACTGATTGATCAGGGTGAATGAACCTTGTTGAAGAGAGGAGTGAGCTTGCTCTTGAACGCAGCTCCAACGGTCGCCATCGCTTTGTCCATTGAGGAGCCGGCTTTCTGAACATCTTTGCATATGTGTCTGCTCTTCTTGAAGCGATCTTTCCCAATTCGAAATGGGCTTACTCCGAGGCAGCTCTGGAAATTGGTGAGCATACTGAGGCCGGAAAGGTACTTGCTAGAGGGCAGAAGACCCATGATCTTGTCCATAAGACCTGGAAGAGATCATTTTGTTATTCTCTTGAGAGTCTGACAAGAGGGAACCTAAACAGTTTTAGGGAATCCCTTGAAACATTTTTTGAAGAAAAAAACAGAAAAGAGCATAAATCTTCTTAAAAGGATAGCTCTAGTAATTGACTCACTCTTCATGATATCATCCATGGTCTTATCACAAGAGTACACGTCCTCTCCAACAATATCGATCGCCTGACATTGACATAAATTGTTCGAAAGTCTGCCTCGTCTCGTGGTTTATCAAATTCCTCACCTTTCCGGTGTTCGGTTTAATGTATGGTGTGACGACATTCTCGAATTTGGTGGTGAACTGGGCCTGTTGCGCGTCGACCGCTCCGATGAAGAGAAGAGCAGCGAATGCTCCCACGAGTCTCATCCTGCAATTGATGGTGATAACGATGGAATGAATGAAGCAACTGGGAAAATATCGTACATGATGGAGAAATCGGAACGGATACCGTACTCGACCGAACAAAAGCTACTATTTGAGTACTTTGCGAATACACACTTTCACGCCGTTTGCTTGTGTTCATAATTTTTTTCATAGTCGATTTGTCGGAATCGACCCGGATTGTCTCGTGGAAATATTCCTCTAAATCGATAAATTTAAACATGCGCTAAATGGTGCGAATACGGTAGTCGGCGTGTACTCGTGAACATTACAATTTAAACGCCTTTCAAGTCGAGGCAAATTGTAATGATCACGAGTACACGCTGACTACCGTATTCGCACCATTTAGCGCAACTTTTAAATTTATCGATTTAGAGGAATATTTCCACGAGACAATCCGGGTCGATTCCGACAAATCGACTATGATAAAAATTATGAACGCAAGCAAACGGCGTGAAAGTGTGTATTCGCAAAGTACTCAAATAGTAGCTTTTGTTCGGTCGAGTACGGTATCCGTTCCGATTTCTCCATCATGTACGATATAGGGCGAATGAAGAACGTGAAGTATGAGGCTAAAGTGCGATAGTTCGCAACTCGAACCGGGGAGAGAACGGTGATGCGTTCAATCTCCCGATCGTTCGGCTTTTATGGAGTTCTGATTAAGTGGAATGGGGGATCATCGGTCTGTCCAAATCCGCCCGTAATTGACAGACAAACAGAAAGGAGTGCGAGTAATCCGATGAATTCGTCGTTTCGAGAGATCTCATACGAAACATTTTCAGTTCACACAATGAAACGGATAAAGTATACTTTAGTACTGAAGTTCGATTGGCGAGACGTTGTCAAGAGAATAACACCTATTTTGTTGAGCAGTTGACTTATTGTTATAACTTTATTGTGAATGCATGATGAGCTAATATAGTTTTTTTTTCTAAGCGTATTTCTGAAATGATGCTTACTCAGAAAAAACCATATGTAATGTTCAGAGTGTCTGTTGTATTTCGAGTGAAAATAAATATGAGTACTGTAAGTAGTGACTAAGTATTTCGCAAATGCCGGTTATCAAACGGCAGCTACCATTCCACTTGAATAAGGTCACTCTTTGGTTATCAGGCGACGTCATAGATGATCACGTGTATTACTAAGTGCATATTTGAACTCATACTCAGATTTTTTTCAGTATAAAAACATTAATTTTGTGACTAAAGCTGAACATACCTAACTCTGCTAGTAATCAGTACTTTCGGGGGAAATCGCGAGCAACTGTGCACTAATCCTCTCACGCAGCCAAACGAAAGACTTGTGAGACTTGACGCCAACGTATGTACACTTCAGTGGTTTGTAATTATGTGATCGGGAAAGTTCTCACTGTGGTAAAATTGCCGATTGAATATGAGAACATCCTACTTCGTCTATTTCTTCTTATTTTCGATCTCTGTTGAAGTAGTGTGAGCGACGATTACGAGATGGTCATCTAATAACATGATTAATAATACCACGTCGACATCTCTCAGTCTTCCCATGACTGCGCTACCAAAATGGTTACATCAGGTTGGCTCACTTTTCCATTCCATTTACTTTCTTCATTTGGAAATGAGGCAATTTTATTCAGGCAATTCTCTACAATTTCGCAGTACTTTCCGTGTCTGCCAACGTATTCTTGATCTGCTTGGTACTTCATCCATTCAGCAGAAACCTCGGAAAATACCGAGTTCTCCTCTGTAGTTTTGCAGTTGCAGACATCACAATCTCATTGTTACACGCTGTGATGATTCCTGTGAGAGTCGCACTGAGTAACATCAGAACATTTGTATTTCAGGTATTCGTACAAGCCGAGTTCGGATTCGTTATCTTTGGATTCAACACTCTCTATCTATCGGAGTGGCTCGGATATTTCCTCAATGGGGCTTATTGCGTTCTCTACTTTGAGCCCTTTATTCTACTAACATTCCATTTCATGTACCGATTGCATTCAGTCGTCAGGTATTTGCTTGCTAAGGGACTGAAAGGAAAGGATATCTTCAGAAAGGACACCTCTGAGTGTTCATTCACTCCAAGACTCGCAGTTGGCATAGTGATGAATGCTGCTCTCTCATTCATGATCGTCACCGATGTTTGGCTCATCTAGTACGCTTAGTCTTCCTCATTATCTATCATCATGTCCTTACAGTCCCGAAATTCCCGAAAACTTCTTCGCTAAAGTTCTAATGCGCGAGTACGGTATTGATCTCACGAGTGATCCTCCACCAAATGTGATCCCCGTACATTACATCGTAAGTGTTCTTACTAACTCAATGCTCAACACAACTCGATACAGCACGCGTCTGAATACGGTTCGGGGCCGAACTGGCATTCGATACTGTCGATGCTCAGTTGTGGATCTCTCGCTGTTGCCACGATAGTCTTCAATGCCACGTGCGGAGTGATTATAACGAGAGCCGTGAAACGACGGTAGAGATTCAATCCAAATCCACCACAAAATGTATCTCTAGGACAATGTCGGTAACGTTTCGCCGTTTGCAACTGCAACTACTACGAGCTCTTATTGTGCAAGTAAGTGTAGAAATGATCACACTTTCAAAAAAGGAAACACATCCGAAGTCTTTCTTCATGTGATTATTCAATTGAACCGCAAATACCGTTGTTTCAGTTTGCGATCCCAGTCACTTTCTGTGTTATTCCATTCTTCCTCATTGTTGGATTGCCCGCAACGAATATTATCTTCCGTCACATGGGGAACGTGATGGGATTCCTCGTTTCGGCCTTTCCAGTCATCGATCCAATTTGTGTGATTCTCGCCTACTCGAGGTGAGTGCGGACTAGAGATCGCTAAATCCGCTCTGAACTCTTTCTCTCTCTCACGCTCAAATGGCTCTCACCCCCATACCCAACTTATACCAGAGATGGAAAGATGCGAATAAGAACAAGAGAATGCGCAGGTTTCGATCAGTCGTCACTGCGCCTTTTCGACGATCGAGAAGAACATTGAAACCACAGTAATCAGTCACCTTGTGACATCATCACCGTGTGTTCGAGTTAGCACATGTTCCATATTTGTTTTCCGTATGGAAAGTGAGATACCATGCTTATCAAGGTAGTCGATTGATAGGTAATACGATATATATTTCTGAGTAATACAACAAGAAATTTGTACATGTAAATAGCGTTTGGTCTCCAGAAATATCGGAGAGTCGAATGTTGTTCTCATTGGCTAGGTTTACTTTTGCTTCTTCATCTTCTTCATGAGATTCTCAAGCTTCATCGCTTTGGGAAGATTGCCCTGAATTAATCGATTATTCCCCATAAGTTTCTTTATTTGAATACCTTGATTGTCAATTTCTTAGTCATGAATGCAGCAGTAGCAGAGAGATCGCCCTTGAGCAGCTTCACAAAGTCATTCGCAGTGCACTTGAATCGAACATCCGCCCCTTCCTTCGTTGTTTTTTTTTTCTGTCTCTTATCTTATATTACCTCCCGCAATGAATCCCTCTCCGATAGCACCCGATCCATTCTTGAGATCGATGAAGACTTTGTCGATACCGTCGGATTCTGAAGTGAGATCTATTGAAACCTTCCAGAAAAGAATGCCCTACCAGTAAGTTCGAATTCGAAAGTTCCGTCGATACTCTTGACAATCTCAGGAGTGATTAGCGCTTTCAATTGATTGATCGCTTGTCCAATTTGTCCTTCCGCTACTTGATCACCACCTTTCGCTTTAGCAGTCTCTTGAGTCTGAAACTTTTCCTCCTAAGACGAAGTTGATAAACACCCACCTTGCTCTGCGTGAAACGATGATCATAGACGCCAGCGGGGATAAAGAAATCCGGAGTGAGAGGCACGTCTGAAATCGATTGAATCACTTCTGATACTGTAGACTGATACCGTAGCAACAGTAACTCACTGAGGTCGAGTGCGTACTTGTCGAAGTCTGTGACTCCCTCGCCCTTCAGAACATCCTCATCGATGGCAAAGTTTCCCGTGTATCTAAATAGAACGGTCAGTCGAATACTGTATCTCTAATATAGTATGAACATAAGAAAAGAGCGAGTATGATAAAACAAACGGTACTCACTGGGTCGAGTTCTTGCTGAGCATCGCGTGGGCAGCGTCCGCCATAATCTCGGGAGTTCTCGCACCAGCTGCGCCCTCTCCGTGAGAGATCATCTCCATCGCTGCCGTCCAGATCGCTGAAATTAGAAAATGATTCGTAAAATTTCCTACTTCGTTGACTGTAAAAGTCAGATGACTTTGATAACAAAAATATTGACAATTCTGAGTCAACTCACAAGTCAATGGCCAGAGGGCGTTCACTGCGATTCGATCGGGTCGAAGTTCCTCGTGCATTCCCAATACGCACATCGACATGCCGAACCTGAAATTCACTTTTTCCACGATCCTTCGGCAATTCCGGGAATATAGAGGTTTCCAAAAAGAAAATGAACTCACTTGGCCATAGTGTACGCGCAGTGGTTAGCGAACCTGCAACACTTACAGTTCCAACCGATCAGTCTCAATCACTGACCATCTCGATTCCATGAGAAGAGGAGGAGAGATGTTGAGGATGTGTCCATTCTTGCTCTGTTTCAGATAAGGAATGCACGTCTTCGACCTGAAAATTGACTCATTTCGGTAAGGGAACTAGTATAAACACGCACATGAGGAAGGTTCCTCTGGTGTTGATGCTGTGCATGAGATCGTACCGTTTCATCTCCGTATCCACAGTGCCTGCAAAGAACAAAGATCATTCAGACTCAAATATTTAGCAAATGAATTCCCTTCATTTTTAAGGTGCTTTTGCAACATTCAGGGGTAATTGGGTGTAAAAAACAGTCCAAGTCTACCTGTCAAATGGATGGCAGACGCGTTGTTCACGAGAATGTCGATGCCTCCGAACCTGCCAATCGTCTAATTGTCCTTGTCAATCAGAGAACTCTCACTTCTTAGCCGCAGCTTCAACACAATCCTGCACATTCTTCTCATCCCTCACATCGACGATAACTGGAAGAGCCATTCCTCCCGCCTGCAACGAACGGACGGATTAGACAGGATAGCCTCCACTCTAGGGATCATTCGTGTCCATTGACCTTCTCCCTTTCCTCTCGATTGCCCGCAAATGATGGGAATTCACGAGATAAATAAGAAAGAGAGCGTCTACGATAAGAACACGTTTACTTGTCAATCAGAAAGGATTGTGGACTAGGAAGTGAGAAGTATTTACCTTCTCGATCTCCTCAGCTGCAGTGTAGATTGTTCCGGGTAGTTTGGGATGAGGAGTGGCGGTCTTAGCGGCGACTACGATGTTCGCCCCATCCTGAAATAACGATAAACGATGCGAATGCGGAGAACGTAATGAAAGCGCCGCACATGAGATAGGAACACATTACTCATAATTCGCATCAAGTCAAATCATTTCTCACTCTCGCAAGTCGCAATGCAATCGCTTTTCCAATTCCTCTCGAAGCTCCAGTGATGAGTGCAGTGCGACCGGCGAACTTCCTGAAATCGTCGGACGAATGGAATAACAAACGAATAGTCACTCACCCAACGCTCGGCATTATTCTTCTGTCGTGCAAATCAACCTGAAGGAAGGAGCTATAAAGAATGAACAGAGTGAAAGGTACAAGGAAAGAAGCTTATCAGTGACCCTAATGCGGGGAGAAAACCATGAAGTTTGCAAGCATAAAGGACTCTAAGAGCGGAAAGGACGCTGGTTTGAATCCGCGGTTTGGTGTAGTTTGTAGCTGAGCAGGGTACGCGAACGAAAAGAGGATTGAGAGAGGAGACAACACGGGATGAGGGTCAGGAGAGAGTCACAGTCTAGCACACACGGCAAAGGTGAGAGAGAGGGGGAATGGAGAGAGAAGAGGGTCGAAAGGAGAGAAAGTGGGTAGACGAGTGACACAATTCGTACACTGGAGAGAATAAAGGGAACGCTGCTGAGAAGGGCTAGTGAGGCCTTCGACAGTCTCAAAAGATTACATCCCTCCGAGTTTCCTAAACTTCGATTTCTTTAGGTGTGGGCAAAAAGGCAATATATTTCATTACACCCTATCATTTGATCAAAACATCATTCGTGTTGTGTACAGAGAATGTTACGGACGTGCAAAAAAGACGCGAAGAAAAAGAGATGTGGAAGGAAGAAGACGCGAATGAATCATTCCATCTATTGGAAGCGGAATCGCATGACTAAATACCATCACGATATTGTCAATCATTGGTACAGTGAGTTGAGTGTCACAAAAATAAGTAGTGCTTTCGCCCTTTTATCATTTTCTTGCTTATGCATGTGAGCAAAAATTAAGAAAAATTGTGATCTTATGACGAATAGTAGAATAATTGGTCGCTCAAGCCTACACATCAATGAGCTTTGGCTTCTCTTGATTCATCGCAGCCACTGTACTCTTGACGAGATCCTCCGTGTTCAGTTGAGACATATTCCATGATAGAATATAATGGAGTGACTCTCTCACAGTATCTTCCGTAGTTCAGATTAACCTTCTTTCCCTACAAAACGGTAGACCCAGCTATTTGATTCCCGCTGATCAAATATCTGCGGCCACTTCGTCCCTTCGTGTGCTGCAGAGACAATAGTGGACTGATAGTCTTAGATTCAGCTCAAATTCTGCTATGTATAGATATAGGCGAACGAAAAAGTGTCCGAATACTGTCTGGCGCTACTGTAGCTACAAACGAATTGTCACTGTTGAAATATTGTGACTTTTGTGTCACTCAATATGCGCATTAGCAAATACAATTTTTTTATTGAAAAGAGCTTCAACAGATGTGAATCTTCAAAACAATTTTTTGATTAATGCCAACATTGGAAATGTCTGATGCACTAATCTAATTAGTTTTTATTACCTTTGTATGCGATTCTCTGGTAACATATTTGTGATACATCTCATCGCCAATCCTTATTTAGTCCATCAAAGTAGATTTCTCCCACATCTTTAGCCGTCTGCTTTCTATCGTGAACTTTCACTCCTCTTCGAAGGCTGAAAATAGCCTGTTATTCCACGAACCCTGCATGTACATTACCACATCATCTGTCTGGTGATTTTCCTCAACCCTGCGTGTCTTCTCAGAACAATGGAAGTGCAGATCGTACAGTTGAGTGAAGCGAGCTGAATGGGAATATGGGTGTGGGTAAACTCAGAATTCAGCCTACAATGAAATATGCGCCGGCAGTGATAGTAAACATGTATTGAGAGTCGAATACATCTAGAGCATAAATCCACGCAGCAAGAGTCGATGAGAACTGTGAATAAATCAATGAAAATTCTTCAAAATGTTTGATAGCTCAGCCCATTGCTAAAGAACAAAAACGAATTGACAGAAGCAGTCTATGAATATTTGGTTGGACTTTCCCCTAAGTAACATTCACCTTCATAACCAGACTAATAACTCCACAAGGCAGCATCGCTCGAGTGATCTCTCTCGCTTCCTTGATCTGTGTAGAATGCCGTAGTCTCCCTTCAACTACACATCACCTACTTGGTATTTCTCGTTAAGTGATGAGTTGAGTAAGAACTTCTTTCGTCGTATCACATAATAAGTTGTGATGGATAGGCAAATGAGTGAAGCGAGATCTACCGAGTTCGTTATTGCAGAAGCCACTGCGACGTTGTCTGAAAATCGAGAGCAAATATCGTTGTTCGAGAAACGAAATTGAATTTGCTGCAAAAACAAATAATCGCACTCACTATTCGAGATCTGCCAAACATACGCCAGTGCCGGGATGACCTGAACAAGCGTATTACCATGATTTAGAGATTAGTGCGCTTACAGAGAGGAATTCAGCTACGAACAGCTGTCGCAAGGCTAATCCACTCTTCTGGTATGCCTTAGGCCAAGTGCAAGACACAGCCCGTTCGATTGAGAGCATTAGCTCCTGAATATTAGGGGAAACTAAATAGATTAGAATAGACGAATAACCTGAGTGGAAGAGAAAGCATGAGCGAATCCATGAAACGCGAAGACGTAGAGACGAATGGCTGAATAACACTTGTTTTGGTTGTTAGAATGACGCTTACGTGGATCGCGATTGTTCTGAGCGATGTACTTTCCCGTGACTAGATCACATCCAATGTTGACAGAGTGCATTACAAGAATGAGAACGAAGGCTGAGCTCCATGCTCGCAGAAGAAATCTGTGAGAAGGCAATTTTGGCCAGTTCATTTTCAATTCAGTGGAACATGATACTAAAAACGGACTTGCAATTGCTATGAAGGGCGATATTGCCGATTTGGGAGAGAAAGATTAGAACGGGAGGGAATGAAATGATGACGACGAGTATCTGTGAAGTGATACATTAGGCATTCAGATTGATAGGTTGACAAAAAACTCACATTAACGGCTTGAACAATTGGAAAGGTGTGCAACGCGTTGTCGATGCTAGATGACATAGTGCCGATTCAGCGGTCTCGTTGAGATAAGTGGTTAGAAAGGAAAGTTCTCTCAAATGTCGGCTCCACTACTATCTATGTGAGAAGATATGGATGTGGAGAGGGATATTAAACAGTGAGAGAGATGAGAGGGGCACGGCGTTATACGAATCTTCTCAGACGTTGCCATAGTTGCCACAGATCGGATTAGATAGTGGAGCATTGTTTACATTCAAGAATATTATTTCGAAGATGAAACATAGTTTTGCCATGAATTCAAAACTTGACAGAAAACAACAAGGAATCAAATAGACGTTTTATCGACTGCTAATGGACAATTCTCTGAATAACTACTGTAGCCTATCCTCTGCTGGCGTCGTAGGCCATGTTGTACTGAGCGGTGGGCATCACAGTCTGCAAGTATCGATTTCGCGCCGAGGTACGGTGCAGGAGTACTGTAGATCGATATCATAATCTAATCGATAACTCACATTGAGAGGAGGAACGGCGCAAGCGTATTCTGCCTTCGTGCACTGAGTCATCGCCGCGTTGATTACCTGGAATGTGTTTATCCTTTCTCGAACAATAGAAAGAATCTGTCAACGATAAAGCGTATAAGTGAACAACTGCTGTTCTCAGAAATCTCTCAACCAATGGAAGAACCCTTACTCCCTGCACCATGGCCTTCGTCAGTTTCTCCTTTGCAATTCCGTAGCACTCCTCCTCAATATCAGCAGCCGCCCTCTTGTTCTTCGTCATTTCCTTGACTCTCTTTTGAACCTGAGAAACAATGCTTCTATCTAGATCTTCGAAAGGGAATTGGGTAACAGTTGCACACGAACCGTGTCGAGGAGAGGCTGGAGCTGCTTCTTGAATGCTCCTCCAACTGCCGCCATCGCCTTGTCCATCGAAGATCCCGCCTTCTGCAATAACATTATTGGAAAAATTTCTGATCAGTCGTGATTTCATTGTGATAACTCAGAATTGATTGAGATTCTTACTCCGAGACAGCTCTGGAAGGTGGTGAGCATTCCCATAGCAGGAAGATACTTCGAAGCGGGAACGAGGCCGATGATTTCCTTCATCAGATCTAAGAAAACGCTGCTCAATCTAGTTATATGAAAGCACTATTCAATGGTTATCAATCCCTCACGTGCAGTGATATCGTCCATTGTCTTGAGGGCGATTGTGTCTTGTGCCACCATGCCGACGGCCTGAGGAGACAATAGTAATTTAGGTAAGAGGGATGATAAAATGGGAGTGAATCATACCTTGGGTGTGTTGGCTGCCAAGTAGTCTGTGACGAAAGACTTGAAGACGACGATGAAGTCGTCCTTATTCAGAGCAGAGACGGACGAAGAAAGAAGGAGAACGACGAGGAACTTCATTCTGGAAATTGGAGGTGGAATACAAGTCAAAATTGAACAAATCACAAAAAACTCGATTTTGGTTTTGATGCAGAAGAATGCGATCGAATGATGCTTCAGAAATCTCAACTCGTCGCTTTTATGGACTTCTGAGAGTGAACGATCAATGATTATCTTTGAGCTGAATCCGATCGTAATTGCCCCGAACCACGTTCAAGTGTTCAAACACCCACCAATCTCCTCTGTTTTTGTGCACTTCAATAATCCAAATCCAATTGGGTTCTTTGTCGGACGAGGTCTCCTTTAGACTAGCAAAAGTTCAATCTTTATCCAATTTATTCACTCAATATTAACAATGTATTGGTTGTGCGCTATCGTTTCTTCTTTCCGAGAAAATCGAGGAATGGGCTAGTGAATACTCCGAATCCGACATTGGCTCCGAACCCTGGCCGATATTCTTCCGGTCCGTCTCTTGCATTGTACGGATTCTGAAATGCGATATCCAATTGTATCTAGAGGAAATGGTCTCTTACGTGTCTCGAGTATTGCGGATCATTGAATGGCTTGCTGGATCCTCCCATTCCCACGAGTCTACCGAAGGTATTGAACATTCCACCGGCAAGTCCACCAGCAAGTGAGCCAACGCCTTCGAGTGATGACTGAATAATGTCCTTTGTCTCGCGAATAATTATTGGTGGTTTGTTTCTGATCATTGATACTCATGGCCGAATTCTCACTCTGATAATGCTCGGTCGTGGGGTCACTCCGTTTGGACGAGGAATCTGTTTGAGGATCTCATGAGTGACTGCATCAGAGTCGTTGAAGTAAGTAGGCAGTGTGAGCATGATCGAATCCTCTGAAGATGGGATTCGAAGATCATTCAGAGGTTATAAATGACCTGGAATGCGCATTTCCGCACGAGTCGGATGCAACCTTCGTACTCCTTTTGACTTCTCGTCCTTGATCTTCTTTTTCGCATCATCCGGCTCAGGCGGCTAGATTGTTTTGTTACATTTTTTTCATATGTTTCTTGAACTCTCGATTTTCACCTTGGCGCAAGCCCAGAAGCGCTCGCAGCCTTGAGTGTTGTCTGCGAATTCGAGAGCGAGTGCAATGAATCCGATCTGGTCGGTGCATGTCTGCTGATCTCCCAGAATGAAGGTGCACACTCCGGTGAGCAACTGAAAATCATCATACCTCGATGCATCACTCCGAACCATGGTTTCTCCGGATTCTGTTGCTATCTCATTATAATCACACACATGTCAAAGCCATACCGGTCCGATTCCGGGAACGTTCTGTGTACTCAATCGAACGAGCATAATCACGAGTTTGCACGGAACACAGAATAGCTTGAAGACGCCTTCGCGTGGGTCCGAACCCGCGAATGCTGAACAGGATTGGAATAATGAAAATGATAATGTAAGCAGGAAAGTCCGAAAAAAAGAAACTCACGACGGTTGGTAAGAAAAATATCGACCGTTTGTCTGAGTGTATCAGCAACGACTTCATTGATTGGCTGAACTTGTGACCCTGCTCGGTAGGCTAAGACTAGTAGAAGAAAGAGTATCGATAGTCGAGGCATGGTGCCGAACCGATCCCACTTTCACCCGAATACTAGACGGAAAATCGGCGATATGTTACGTATGTTATGGCGCCCTTCCGGGGGATATACTTGATCAAAGAGGAAAACAACACAAGAATACAGCGCCAAATTTCGATAATCCGCGCACCGATGAGTAATGATGTCAACACAGGAGAGGAACGATCATAGTACTTTGTTTATCTTTAGCGATAGTGACAATGTTGAAACTTCCTAACCGATTGTCTGACCTTGCAGGCAATTGTTTATTCGAAATTTATATTCAGAATGAGTGAGACTAGTCTAGAGAATTAAAACATGACCGATTACAAAGTGATGTGCAATGGAAAAATTAGAAATCATGAGCTGCTGGCAAGGGACGAGAATGGTCGCCCTTGAGTGTCTTCTGACGCTCGATCGCCTGGAATGTTTCCGATTGAGATCGCTAACCGACCGAAATGCTTGTACCTCCTTGCTCATTCTCTTTCTGTCCCACACCCATCCCATGTAGGCGCAGAAGTCAATGAAGATCGCTGAGAAGTTCGACTTCCACATGTATTCCGAGGCACGGTAATCCTGTGGATTATTGTTTGTTAGTGTATCTTTTCTGATACGCAACAAGTAATCATAGAAATGTGAGCACGTAGTGTACCGAATAGTGACCATCAAGAACAGTCCAATCCGTGACCAGATCTCCGCATGGTAACGCGTCATAATCTATTCCGGAGAACGATAGTTTCATAATGATGAACCTGGGGGAAGGTGTGATGGTAGTTGTGCCATGCTTCTCCATTGGTGAAGAAAGCGAGAACAATTTCGTCAACAGCAGTGATCTTAGTGTCAAACGGTTTGTATCCAAAAGCATGAGCAGCAGAGTTGATGGCCCTGAAACAATAAGTTTAGAAAAGTGATTCATTGGCTTGCGTATGTATCAATTGATGTGAGTATCAATCACCATGTGAGATGGAGCTGGATAGCCAGTCTGAGAACGGCTCCAACGTAGAAAGCGACAGCTACATTCTCTCCCCAGAAGTAGACGGGCACGAAAGTGAGGAAGAGGAAGGTCAGAGGAACGAGAATTACGTAGTATCTGAAACAGTAGTAGTAACAAAAATAGCTCAAAGTTTCATTGACAATTTTATAGACATTTGCGAATGAACATTTGAACTCACTTCCGTTGGAAAGCAAGAACAGGATCAGATTCGAGATCGGACATGTCGATCTTCTTACCCATTTCCTTCACCTAAAAATCATTCGTTTTTTTCACGAACTGGCCTTCCAATCTTCTGACCTTCGGGTGCTTGCGAACCATCAGCCATCCCATGTGAGCGAAGAAGAATCCTCTGTTGATGTTATGTGGATCGGCATCACTATCGGACCATTTATGATGAACTCTGTGATCACGAGACCATTCGATTACATCGTTCTGAAAGATTTATATTGCGTGACTATTCCGGAAACTTAGGAAAACACATTCACCAACCTGAACAGCCATTGTCGTTCCAATCATGTAGAATACTCGAAGCCAGAAGTTGGCCTGGGATGATACAGATATTTTCTCGAGTTTATTGAAACACCAATTACTTTGTATGCCTTGTGACACCACATTCGATGAGCCCCAGCAGTGATTGCATTGCCAGCATAGTACGTCATGATGACCACTGAAACATTTCATGTGTCCATTGCTAAAATGAATCCAAAACAACCCAACTCACTCCACACGTTGGTTTTCCAGTTCGCTTCGAAAATTGATTGGTAGATGCCGATACAAACGCCAATATGCAGAGCGATTTGGATGAAGACATTCGGCCATACAATGTCCCACTCATACTCCTTCCTCTGGAATCAGACCAATCTTAACCAAGAACGTTCTTTCGCTTTCGAGAATCTATCCTGGGTGTGCTAATGTGTTATGCCTAACTTCTGCACTACTTTCACTTGGCGAAATCAAAAAACGAGTGAGTGATGATGAAGCACTGGAACGATAAATACCTTCTTCGCCTCCTCGTTCATTTCAATGATGTCATCCACAGCAGGGGCGAGGTAGTTGTCATTCGGATCCTCCACATGTTGGAAGTCCGATCCACCCATCGCGCCTGTAAGAAATCAGTTGTTTTGGGAGCAACAGAAAGTATTGAACAAAGGAAAAAGTGAATAAGCAGTCAGGGCAGCCAAACTCAGCTCCTCGCTTTGACCAAAACGGTTGACTGCTGCCCATTGACTTTCAATCTCGTCTAGGAGGCGGGTTTATCCTGCCGACTACATTACCATCACGGATAAGACGAGATTGATAAGGAGACGAAGTTAATTCGATACAAGGAACTGGTATCGGCAGTTTGAATGCACCCCAGCCTTCACCAATCAATTCCATGGGAAAAAATGCTTCAAGAGTATTAAGTACCTTGCGTCCTCAATCAAATAGCTTCAACTCATTTAATAACTTACGACCAAATTTGGCCTGCAGAGAGAAGAGGCTTCCAGGCTTGTTATTGAAACTAACGTAGGTAGCATAGTTTTCGCATAAATTGTGAGCGTTGCAAAGAATTATAGGCTTAGATATTGCTAGATATCTGCAGTCGTCGGTATTTCTTCGATGTACATCATGCATGGCCCTTGAGTTCAATTAACTGCGTGTTCTTCCAACTCTCCGAAGTTCCCAATTCGAAAGCGACTGCCATAAGAATCAAAGAGAAAGCTAATTTTCGAGTCGAGTTTCATTTTCAAAAACATTTTGTGATGTGTTTTACTGTTTTCGCGAAGACTAGTATTCCTTGAGGTTTTGGGCTGTGCTATCGAAGGAAGGCGAATCACTCCATGGGTATCAGAATGGTACAATTATAGTTTGATGTGATGCATAACAAATCGAACTGAACTAGACTTTCAGACAATTCAAGTCAAGTATTTATCATTCAGGAATATCCATCAATGAGAAAAGAACAATTATGAAAGATAATATATCTTAATAGAAAGAGATTCTTCAGAGAACATGAAAATTGCCAATAAGTTGGTTGATGAAAACCCGTCGTAAAGCTGCTGACCATGATGTGTCCGGACAGCTTTCACGCGTCCGGGAGAATAAATATGATACGATAATATCGAAATTAGAAATCTATGAAATGGATTCATCAGACAGTAGACTGGAGAGGTATGTCTTGTCCAGCATTCTAATCACCACGATCGACAGCGATCGGTCGAGAGTTGTCTCCCTTGTTCTTCTGACGAGCGATTGCCTGTAATTTCCATTGGTGAAATTGTTTGATACCGCTCTGTATTACCTCTTTGCTCATAGTCTTCCTGTCCCAAACCCATCCCATATAGGCGAAGAAGTCAATCAACAATCCAGAGATATTTGACTTCCACGGGTACTCCGATGCTCGGTAATCCTGCAAGAGGGAATTCAAATTCAGATATGAGTAAATGGCATACCTGAGGGAAGGTGTGGTGGTAGTTGTGCCATGCTTCTCCATTGGTCAGGAAAGCTAGGAAAACCTCGTCGACAGCCGTGATTTTGCTATCGAATGGCTTGTATCCGAAAGTGTGTGCAGCCGAGTTGATCAGCCTGAATTATTTATTTCTCAAAGAAACAGAATCAATTAGTTTACTGACCAAGTGAAGTGGAGTTGGAGTGCAAGTCTGAGCACTGCTCCTACATAGAAAGCGACCGCCACATTCTCCTTCCAGAAGTAAACGGGAACGAAAGTAAGGAAGAGGAAAGCTAGAGGAACGAGGAGAACGTAGTATCTGAGAGGAGAGAAGGAAGTTCAATAATATTAGTAAATGGATCATAGTCTTGCGATTCCGAAACGAAAGCAGACTAAATATACGACAAGAGAAAAAAGATTTAGGATTACCTTCTCTGGAACTGCAGAACAGGATCGGCTTCAAGGTCAGACATATCGATCTTCTTTCCCATTTCTCTCACCTGAGATTGTATTAGCCACGTATTTACTAGCTCTCCTTACCTTAGGGTGCTTTCTAACCAAGAGCCATCCCATGTGGGCAAAGAAGAATCCTCTGTTGATATTATGCGGATCGGCGTCACTGTCAGACCATTTGTGATGAACTCTGTGGTCACGAGACCACTCGATCACGTCATTCTACAACAACGATTTGAATGAAACCGATCATTGGAGAACGGACCTGCACTGCCATTGTTGTTCCGATCATGAAGAAAACACGGACGCCGAAATTAGCCTAGAAGTTGAGTCGTTGATTGAGAAAGTGTGCAATCAAATCAAGTACCTTGTATGCCTTGTGGCACCACATTCGATGAGCTCCTGCAGTGATTGAGTTCCCGGCGTACAGAGTCATCAAAACCACTAAAAGTGAGACAATTAGGCGATATGGCATCCCCTTAGGTGCTTACTCCAAACATTCGTCCTCCAATCCGCTTCGTAGATAGACTGGTAGAGACCGATGAGAACTCCAATATGAAGGGCGATTTGGATGAAGACATTCGGCCATACGATCTCCCATTCGTATTGTTTCTGAAAAAAAACACTACTATAATGTTCTTTGGGAAATCTCTGATCTCTTTTTCAAAACTCTCGCTTCGTTTGTGTTAGTAACGTGCCTGTTTTCACGCAGTGGAACTCTCTCGGGAACTGTTTTCACTTTCACATAACGGTAAATGTGCATGACAACCTTGCGTTTGTGTGATGAAGATTAGCACTAACTAAGACCGAAAGCTGTACGATCAAACACTCCGAATGACGTACCTTCTTAGCCTCTTCGTTCATTTCATGGATCTCATCCACTGCTGGTGCGAGATAGTTGTCATTCTGATCTTCCACATGTTGGAACTCAGAAATGCCCATCGCGCCACTGAAGGAATACCATTCAGTTATGAAACATTAAAATAGAGGATGAAGTTCAAAATATTCAATAATAAATTAGACTTACCGTAGCTGGTACCTGACGCACTCCTCAAAGTTGATCCGTTCACCAAACAGTCCGCCGTCGTCCATCGCCTTTTATTCGATGCCGGGGCGGCTCTACTCAATCCACTACTTTATCAACACGGATAAGACAAGATTGATAAGGATAATACGATTATGCGGCATCTCGGAACTGGTATAGACTACGAGAGATCCTCACTGATCTGTGCGGGAGACGAATTACCTAATGGAGTGAATGCCCAATACCAGTTGTTGTTGCCCATCGAACTCAGTAGGGGATCTGAGTTACTCAATGCAGCCTTTATTACACAACAAGTAGCCACAATGGATTGGCAAAGGAGATTGCATCAGGAGGAGAATGCAGTTCTGGTTGGGGTAGTGGAGACAACAGATGGGTGATGGTGATGAGAATTCACGCTCGATTCGGTCATTGTGACCACTTTCCTCACTTTTTGATTCTTCTCTTTGATGAACCACGAGGTCACGTAACTGAAAGAGTTTTTCAAAGGAATTCGAACACTTAATTATCCTCACACTCGGTAGGGTTTTATGTAGATAAGATTGATGATAGGTGCGAGGGCAGGAAGGATGTTTGAGATCTAAGGACGGGTTCAAGTCAGTGCATTGAGTACAGAACTTACTCCGACGACTGTGTATTCTTCCCACGTTGCCTCGAAGATTCTGAACAAGTTCAACACGAATGTTGAACAGCCGATGCCAAGGAAAGTGGTTAGGGCGATTTGAACGTTTAGAGCCTGAGTTGAACAGTTCAGTTACAGAAATGGTTAAATGTTCTCACCTTCACGAACATTTTGTGCATCTTTCTCGTCGAATCGCTCATTCCACCCTGTAAATTGTAAAAGTGGCTGAAATGTCTCATCCGTCAACTCTCACTTTCCGTTCATCTAATCCCTGAATTGTCTTCCATCTCAAGTAGAAAGTGATGCTGAATGAGATTGGACTCGAAGTGCAAATGTAAGTGAGTGCCATTGCTGCGTAGATATTTGCGACGCTTCTGATATCTGCAGAGACAACAATTTCCTTTCATGTGAAAACAATAAAGGACTCACCTCCCAAGTGAAATGGCTTCGATCGTAGATCCTCTTCGTAGGGTGGCCAGTAATCACGCATAGTTTGAAGGGCAACGTCGCGATCGAATGAATACGCTTGGTAGAAACTGATCTGAAGAGATAATCTTTTCAATGCGCGTTTGCTTTCCACTCACAGTTGAGAGAGTGTTCGGAATCCAAAGGAGAATCGCGACAATCCAGATAGTCTGAGATGAAAAGTAAATCTTGATTATTCGGAACTGAAGTCGTACCAATCGCTTCGGTTCGCTAGCATTATTGAGCACGAATAGACGAAAAGCGAATGAGAAAGTGAGAAGGAACGTCGAGTTGGCGTACATTTGTTCCATTATCACTGCGAAGCATTCATCAGTTCTCGATCAAATGAAATAGCTAACGAGATGAGATCGTGCACGGTCGTGGATCCTCCAACATCACACACGGGCCATGGTAGACAAAGATGATCTTGCCAGGAGGGCAAACCACTCTGAAATACTGTTCTAATATCCTATCGAATGTAAAACTGATATCCAAATGAAGGAACCCCCGTTAACCTCGGCATGCTGAACAACGAACAAGCAGCGCCAATCAGATCCACTATCGCGCAGTTCAGTAGAATAATGGAGTAAGCAGCAATCGTACTGCTTCTGAACGATCACATTGATGGTTCAACTGCTTCAGTGCAGAATCAAACCGTGCTCGAATGGCAGCAATCAGGAGACAGTTCGTCACAATTCCGATTCCACTCACACTGCTCATGCAGGTGATGTAGAGATTCGCAGCGAGTCCGTACATTGTCGAAGAGACGAAGAGATGGACTGCTCCGTCTGATCTACGAACGAGAGCTGAGGCAAACGTGATGCCACCGTACTCGGCTAATGAGCCTGTTATCACAAGACTTAATTTCTCTAGGGAACACTTCGTACTGTTGAGATTATCGAGAGAAGTTCGTGGTCGAAGTTCGAATGAGCATTTTATCACATGGAAAACATTATAATCGAGATGTTTGATAAGATTGCGAGCGCGAGAATGGTTCGATGTGGAGGAATAACAAAAGTCGAAATCCTTATTTTACGAGAAGATAAATTACGAATCTAAAATGAGATCAATGAAAGAATGGTGCTCATTTTCGTAGTTACTCTCGGCAAGTCTTGACAAATTGCACATTGGTGAGAATGCTGCGAGAATATTCGAGACCTGAATTATTATCGTTCAACAATTGGAATAAAGTTTTCGTAGAAAAATGACTGAATACTCAACAACAATTGACTGAAATATTTCGTAATTATTGAGATCTTTTTTTTCAATCTGGAAGCGAGAACGACAAAAAAAGAACGAAGTTATGGCCTTCGGCGTATGGCATTTTCTTATTCATTCGCCTCTCGCACCCATTCGAAATTTATGAGTATTCAAAGATAACTCTGAACTCTATTATTTCGCTGTTTGAAGTCAAATAACCCCGCTTTCTCTTTGGCGACAATATCACGATGGCGTTGGCCCATACAGGTAATGAGAAACAATCCCGAGGTATAACTGTAGTCGTATGTAGAGTAGGGCTGGCAAGTGAAGGATCCAAATGCACTCTTCATTTCATTTCTCACAGGCGCGCGCGGTCGCCATTCTCTTCATGAAGAGAATGGCAGCGCGGTCTCCTCTTAAAGAAGAATGAGAGTGAGAATCGAGGATTCTCTCCACGTTATTCCTCCTCTTCATGAAGGGAGAACGCGGCCGCGTTCTCTCTTCATGAAGGGGAAATGAGAGGGGGAGAAAATCACCTTTTCATTTGTTAAAATTCCCTTCACTTGCCAGCCCTAATGTAGAGTGCCAAGCATTTCAGTGGAGAGTGATGCTAAGATCTTTTTGACAATCATTGAGATCCTCGGATGGACTAGTGCATTAACGATAGTTTATGTGCTTACAAGAAGGCTGAACCAATTTCAACCTGTTTTTTGGTGATCTTTGTAGTGATTCTGATATCCCTGAGGAATTTTTTTTTCTGACAGTGTGAACACAACGATGATGTGTTGACCAGACCATCAGATACTACTTTCTCTCACTCTCTTCGTTCGCCAATTTCGATATCTCTGTTCCGATCTTTCGATGGCAATCTCACAGGATGCAGTAGGCGAAAATGATACTGCGAAATCCAATCTTGAGTCAATAGGCGGAAACGATGTTATCTTGAGAATTCAGTGTTTGCGCACATTTTCTCTCTCTTCGACTTTCTCTTCGAGTGAAGTCAAGGCGAAATGAAATCGCATTGTGTGACCCGTAGATCTTTTTATCACAAATCAAGGACAGAAAAAAAACTGTCGAAAGGGTTATTAGATCCATTCAATTGAGTTTAGAGTACATTGCAGTCAGTTCCTTAGTGTATCGTGTCCTCAGTTGAGGTCTCTTCGATTTGAGAGTCGGAGTGAGCAGTCCATTCTCCACTGTGAACGGATCCGCTTCTAGATGAATGTCCTTCACCTGAAAATTACAATTGATTTTCTATGTTCTTGACCTTGAACACTCTATTGTACCTGCTCGAAATTAAACAATCCCGCGGCTTTTCCTGCAGCTTGGATATTCTCCAAAACTGCCTTCTTGACGTCATCTCTCTTGCATAACTCAGCCATGGTTCCCGTTACTCCCAGAAACTTCTCCATTGCGGGAATCAACACCTGCAACCGATGAGAATAGCATAAGCTCAATTAAAATCTGTATGCCCACCTCGGGATCTGGCACGATAATCGCGATGAGACACGTCTTGTGACTCTCTCCATGGACATACGACTGAGCGACGTATTTGCATCGAGAGTAGATCGTCTCGATCTTCTCTGGGGCAACGTACTCTCCCTGATAATGAATCATCCAATCGAGCCTCAGTCTCTCCTCTCACCTGTGCCAGCTTGAAGATGTGCTTCTTCCTATCGATGATCTTGAGACATCCCTGCTTCGTCCATCTCCCGATATCTCCCGTGTGCAACCATCCTTCCTCATCCAAAACCTCTCTCGTCTGTTCCTCATTCTTGTAGTATCCCTTGAAGACCGTGTGACCACGCACGCAAACCTACAATTAAATTTATTGTAATCACTGAAGGCTTTTTCGAGGTTTTATGCGAGCTAACTACGCAAATGCCTGAGTATCTGAATTCCAAACCTCTCCCGCATCATCCTTGGCGAAATATCCCAGCTCTGGCACATCGACCAGTTTGATTGCGACGCAAGGCGAAGGAGGTCCGACGTGTCCTGGACGAGAATCTCCTTCGATGGTCACTGCACATGGAGCGACGCATTCTGTGAGACCGTAGCCCTGAAGAAGAGAACTGATAGCTGGTATCGTCTTGTGAGCTGTGGGAAATGAAAGAGGCCATTCATACCTCAATCACAACACAACCCATGGCGGCTCTCACGAAAGTGAGAACATTGTCTGAGAGAGGGGCAGAACCAGTGATCATCAACTTCACTCGACCTCCCATACCTCAAAATGAACTGTATGAGTTATGAAATCCAGAGCTGTAAACCTTCTCTGATCTTCTTGAAGACAATCTGATCAACGTATGAGTTGTTTCTGACTACGTATCCCTTCATTTCTCTCTTCTTGAATGCATAAGCAGCATCGAAGACTGTTCTCTTCACACGAGATTCGTTCACTTCCGCCATCACCTGAAGAGAGTGTGAGGGTGAAGACCGAGTATGGGACAGAAGGGAGTCACCTTATTGTAGAGTCTATTGAGGACTCGAGGCACTACAGGGACGACCGTTGGTTGTAGTTCCTGATGAAATGTAGGATAAACCAAGGCAAATGAACTCGCATACTTTGATATCATCAGGAAGCAGTCTAATATCTCCTCGATAGAATCCGACTCTCGCTCCCGTCATATAGCACACAGCCTGTAGCATTCTCTCGAACATGTGTGCCATCGGAAGGAAGGAGATCATTAGATCCTGAATATCGAGTCATTTATCTAACAAACGCTATCTCTCACCGTATCAATAATTTCCGTCCTAGTCAGGCACATGGAAGGAGTTGTATCTGCGATGACGTTGCCATGAGTGAGCATTACTCCCTGAAGCATTTAACATTTTTTCCCTTATTCATTGATCTGATCGATACCTTTGGATTTCCGGTAGTTCCTGATGTGTAACAGATTGTGGCCAGTGTCTCAGGCTTTGGAGGTACGTGTTCGGGTCGTTTCTGAGATTAGTAAGTTATGGTGTTACATGGAACCAGAATACCGTCGCGTTCTTGCCCAGCTCTTCCAATTCATCGAAAGTGAACACTTTCACTCTTTCTTTCGCTGCTAAAGTAGTCAATTCTTCTGATGGATCCTCCATAACTACGAGAATCGAGAGCGAGGGGCATTCCGGTCGCTGGTTGAGCAGACCTAGAACAAACTATTTTCTCTGAATATTTAGTTCAGCACGAAGTATTATTTTAATACAACTCACTGAGAGCATTCGTGCTTGAGTCGCATACTACGATCTTCATCTCAGTCTGATGGATGATATAGGCGCATGCATCTGGTCCGAGTGTCTCGTAGAGGGGAACGATCACATTCGAGTAGTTGTAAGCAGCAAACTCTGTTACGATCCACTGAAGTATTCTTTGAGGAGGGCGTAATTGCGATGGACTTACCTCGACTCTGTTCTTTGAGTAAATTCCGATTAGTGCCTCTTCTCCATTGGGTAATCCGAGCTCGCGAAACGCAATTGCTACGTTATTGGAACGATTGATAACCTGATTTAGTAATGTTGTAATTTTATCTGAAGAGACTGCTGAAAAATGCGTACGTCATTATAGCTACTCCACACGTACGGTTCCGATCCATTCTTCTGTTTGATCCTCTGTCCCAACATCGGTCCATTCTTGGAGACTCGAGCTCCACGGCGAACGCCCTACGAAGAATGGATAACTTCGACTTCTCGCATATGATTCATCTTTTGCAATTGATTGTTCTCTCTTACCTCGTACAGAGTGGTTGCATCATCGAAGACAGTCTTCAGAAGCACTCCGTCACTGACGAATCGAGAGATTCGAGATCCATCCTGAACAATCATTTCGTGATTATGCAAACCAAAAAACACTTAAATCGAGCTTGATCGTCTGATTGAGAGGATCGACGAGCGGTTCGATCCTTCCTTCGGCTCTAGCAGTGGAATAACCCAAGCCCATTTCGTCTCTGAAAGAAGTAATTATCATTCCAACTTACGACATTTACGTTTGAGAGCATACACCAAAAATATTGCGTAAGTAAAAGTAAGACGAGATACTCTTTCAGGTATAAGGAAAGAAAACAGAGCCCAAGCAACGAATGTGGAACGAGAAAGTGGTCGAAGGGAAACATCGAACAGAGATGAGAATATACTGCCATTCGAATGCGTCATTAAAGATGAGATCTCACACCACACATCTAACTATGCCGTTTGAAGGTCTTTCATCTTCTTTGAGCAACATCGGCACCAACAAAAATACAACTGCAGAAACTCAATAAAAAATTAAGTGAATGATAACTTTGTGACACTTTGCTGTTAATGTGAAACGTTGCTGTTATCAGTTATTTGTGCAAATGATGATCCGACACAGTATGTATAAGAATTTCTATGTAAGTAAAACCAAAAAACACTGAACGTTCGATGCAATCTGACTATTCCGATCGACCATTCCCTTATCTATCCGAGCAATCGCGTGGAGTAGAACAGAAATCTAGATTGGTATCATCCAAACAGTGTAGTGAAACGAGCGTTTTAGACTTTTAAACTAAATTCTCGGTTCCATCGTTTCAAGGACTCAAATTCATCAAAGAACATGGTAAAACTCTAGCTAGCTGCAATGGTGCGATAGTTGGTAGTATACAACTAACCGGAACACATGACGAACACATGAATTCACGAGAACGCCGATAATCTGTTTTATCAGGTTTTATTTTTTTGCAAATCATCGAGTGACCAAAATAAAGGTAAAAGGTAAAGGTAAAGGTATCCTCGTACTCAAGGCACTTGCGTCCTGCGGGAGTCCACTGATAGGCCAGTGACTATATTTAAGAGACCGGATCGGTAAAAATCGAGGATTTTCGCCTACCCCCCGGACACGTTCCTCCCGGAACGGGGTCCGCCAGCCCATACTCTAGTGTTAGGAGGGTCTTGTGCTCACATTGCTCATAGCACCCCTTGTTTGGGGTTTGCACCCTTACGGCACGAGAAAAGTCAAAATATGTGTGAAATGTTCGAAAAATCATAAACTTCAAAGTTGCAGAGACAGGCTCAAATGTTCACGTGCATCACGTTAGGGGTCCCCAGAGGCAGTGAAACAACAGTACAGGTTGAGTCCTGCTAGGTTCCGAAGAATTTATCTGACTTCAAATTTTCTTTCTTCGAGCAAATCAGTA